>OY986051.1:30914080-31337665 GCA_963920205.1 Stenodema calcarata | reverse complement strand
GAACAATTAAAATGTTTTTAAATTTATTAAAACTACAGCTTAATTTAATATGAGGAGCAATTCAATATACAGTCTAGGGCCTAAAAATGAAAATTGACGCTTGAAAAAATCACATCTAGGGTGAGGGACTGGTATCATAAAAGTTGAATTTGATCTTGTGGTACCTTGAAGGGGGTGAATGTCAGAAAGATGATGCTTGTGGAAATACTTTAGCAGTTCAACTACATAAGTTAGTCTAGGGGGGAGAATGTCAAGTTTGGAAAACAAAGGCTTACTGGGGCTTAAATATCCGGTTTTAAAAATTAGACGTAATACTGATTTAGTTGCCACCTCAACCTCTCTAAATGAACCTTCATAGGCGCCACCCCAGACAGGAAGACAATAGGTAAAGACAGAATGAATGAATGCATGGAAAGTTGACTTACCTAATAACGGATAGAGGTAGACATTTACTAAGAAAAGAAAAAATGAAAGTCGATCTTCTAATCGAATTACTAACTCGATGAATATGTTCTAACCATTGTTGTAATCGTTGTACCTATTAATGTTGAATAAGGGCCGTCATCGATATACGGTCGAAAACGACACCCCTATTACAACTACATAATCTGTAATTTGTATTTCTCACATACGAGTACATGCGACCATCTGTGCAAGTGATCCTTCCTCTTCAAAATATCCAACTGGAAGATGAATTACGATCTAAAAAACGAACTCGATGTCAATGCCATTCAATCAAAGAGCTATTCTTGCGTAATCAGATGTTCAATCACTCAAAGAGGAGGTTTTCGGGAGTTTTAGCAGTGGCTCATCCAGCTTTAGAGTGATGGGGGGGGGGGGCGAAATAGACTAACCGGGGGGATTGGGGGGTATGGAATTTTTTGATTTCCCCCCGGAAAATGTGGAAATTTTTGAAGCAAAATGGGTAGTTTTAGGCAGTTTTAGCAGTTAAAATGTGACTTCAAAGAGACATAGATTCTGGACATAGAAAAAGCCCGAGTGGCCACTGAGTTTTAGGTGGGTGGGGGGGGGGAATTATCAAATTTCTCAAAATGAAACATTCTGACGCGTGGCACCTCATTTTAGAGGTTTTGCGATAGTTATCGTATTCCGTTCTCAAACTGGAGCACATGATGAAGAAACGTGGTTGATACTTGAGATGTTCTTCATATTTAGTCTGCTCTAACCTGATAATGAGATATCGCAATTCTGATTTCACCATCGTGTTCAGCGTTGAAAAATCTATAAGCTGAGTGGGATTTGGGGCGTTTTGATAGGGTGTGTTTATGTTGTGTATGTGACACATACGCGCGACTATCGCTGTCGAGATGGAGGCGCGTCTCTCGGAAGGTTAAAATATGTGCCACCTGCAGACCAATGTGCGGATAGTTGGCGCTCGATTGTTTTTCGAATGATTTTTTCAAAATAGATAACTCATGTAGGTACAGCAAATGGTACACAACAAAGGCCGATGCCAAAAAACGAAATTATTATTCTATGGCAAATATTTTAATGTAGAATTGGGAGGCCTCTCACCTCTCCCTCCGAAGTATGTGCCATTTTGTTAAGCCCCAGTCATTTGTCCTTAGAATGAAACTTTCATATACTTGTAATCAATCCGGTAGTTTTTACTGTACGTACTGTGTGCCTTCGACCTGACAAAACCTACCTACCTAGTGTGCAACGCTCGGGTTATGGGTGAATTCAGGTAGGTATGGTAGGTACTGCATCCTAAACCGAATCCAAGAAATACGGATACGGGCGAATATTTTGAACAATATTGATTGTGATGTCAATAATAATAATTATTATTGAACAATCATTGTTCAACAAAATACATCCAGTTTTGATGCTAAGACACTTTCTATTACCTGACTAACTTTTTCTGTTTACTTTTTCAGTACAGAAATATTTTGTTGAAATAAAAAGAATAAATTAGATTACATAAGTGATCTTACCTGCGTAGAGCTGTTACTTTTGAATAATATTCATCACCGTCGGTATCTATGATCTTTGGAACGAGGTACTACATTTTCCACTCCTCGGGCACCTCATACTATTCGTCTGCCAACCCTATAACTTCCCTAAATCTGAGAACGGGCTCATTTTAATTACTGATCGCTCTTCGAGCCCAACAGAGCGACTGAAATAAATGAGATTTTGAAGTAGAACTTGGTTCATTAAAATTATTATTGAAAAGTTTCACCGGAGTAGACTCGCTGAATTGGGAGGAGGCCGTGTAAACTCCGGAAGCAGAAATACAGTCAATAATTATGTAAGAAGTAGGTCCGGCACAATTAGTCCTTAATAAGGACCTAGATCCTAGTATGATTTTATTAGGTAACCTTTGATAATCAGAACGACCCTACTATTCTTGTTATTGTTGCAATAAGGTGGGGCACATGAAGAGGCGATGTCGAAAATGGATAGCTGATGGTAAACCTAAGATTTCGGCTAAGAGATGCCGAAACGGCTGAAGGCACTAATACGTCAATTATACCGGAATCAGCAATTCTCCAGCCATTATGTACTGCAGATTACCATAGTTGGTGGTTGGGCCAATGGTTGGCAATGGTGCCGCAAAACCTGTAACGAATAGAAGGGAGATATTTGCCACGTTTCAGCCGTTTGATGCTACGCCTAGTAGTATAAAAACGGTGAATGAAGGCTCAATTAGAGCAGAGGGAAGATAAAGATTGTGGAGGGTATATAAATGGCTGGAGTCAGGAAATTAAGCTGCAAGACATGTCCCAAAACATAGCTGAAACCTACTCTTATTTCTGGCAGCGCAAATAGAACAGTAGGTACATTTATAGTACCCTTACTACAGTACATAATATGTACTGTAGTAATAATACTGTAGTAATAATATGTACTGTAGTACTTATTAAGTAGTCCGTTTATTTCCATACCGAAAATCTGCTGTTTTAACATCAACAATAAAGTCGTGTGGATTGGTGAAATTAAGCCAATACGGCAATTAAATGTTATGCACATTAAATGAAATGTTGTATTTTAAGTTAAATTTGTTAATCTTAAATGTTAAGATGTTAATCTCTAAAGAACCTGTGTACTTGAGTGAGAACAGCAGTTACTGTAAAATGTACATTTAATGTACATTCTCGTACTGCAAGGCATCGAAATAGACTCGTCATACCTCTACATCGAACCGAAAATATTAGTCAATCATTGCAGTGCAAGCCTCTAGATTAGTCAAGACTCTTCACTGAAGAGATAGCTCGTTTTGATGTGCAAATATGGTCAGCTCAGTGGCTCTCAAAGCCTATGTTTCTATGTTACTCGTATTCCCACTATGAATCTGTAATTTGGTACGTAGCCTCCTAAGGACTGGTAAGGGTTAACTTGACACTGCCCAGGCCCCTGATCAGCTGATTTCTTTTAAACGTGGGTTTCCACGTTTTCGTCGCGAGAGATTTAGTTTTTTGCAATTAAGGCGATTTTCAAATGTCCAGATTCCGTTTTGGGATTGTTTGTCTAGTTAAAACGCCTCTACTTGCTCGTGAGGCAGTCACCTCAACGTAAACAACTCAATCAAACGGATGTTGTGCTAGGTGAATGTTGGAAATTTTTGTAGGTAAAACGCCTCATTTCAATATTTTGTTGAGTTGAGGCGTGTTATAGTTTATGGTCAGAATTTGCCCCACTTTCGGTTCGAATTTTGAAATTTGGACTTCACCATCGAAAAGACCAGGTCCAAAATACGGGGGTTCCTTAAAACCCCCATTTTCGTTGTTAGCGCCCAAGTGTACTTTGTTTTATTAACTAGCTCGTATCATGTTTTGTTGTGATGTTGTGCGTGGATTAGTGGTGTCGGCGGTCCTTGATCCCAAGACAACTCTATCAGGATACATCGTGAATGATCCTATCCCCCCCTCATGTCGTCACAATCCACGATTTCGCCAGCAGTCTCTCTTCAGCCCTTCGCCAGACCATACTATTAAAACATCTTAAACATTTGGGTCATCAGAATCCCACCTAGCAAACCTTATTTGCACATCATCTGCTCGAGTGTATCATCTACGGGTCATCAGAATCCCGAACACCGCCTTTCGTCTGACGACGTACTCCGGGTAACCAGCAGCATCGCATCATCTTTCGCATCATCTTTCATATCATCCTTTCTTCAAATCTCTCTGCATCATCTCTTCGCATCACACATCGTCCATCGCCAGCAGGTGCCGTCGTTTTTCACGCATCCGCAACGTGGACACGAGCGTGACGCTCACCCGAAAAACGGTCAGACGTTATAATTTAATATTTATTTGAGCCCAGCAGAAGTGGCACTCAAGAAAGTTTATTTCAATATTTTATATATCTTATAAATCATTAGCAAGAAGCTCCTTAACTCATTTTATTTTCATTCATTTTACTTATAAACTTATAAGTAGTTGTACCTACCTACGAGCTAGAACCGCAATAAAGGTTTTGTTGCCTTGGGTAATAAGGAATCTTTTAGTATACCCCACTCTTGTGCAATCCAAAACATTCGTAAACATTGGACTTGAGGCGTTTTTATATGTATATACCTTGAGTACTGTGAATATTTTAATTTGAGTCAACGGACGGAAACTTTCAGAAATAGATTTAAGGAAACCTTATTTATTTATTTATTCATTGTGTTCACACAGGCATTCAGGCGCTCACGCGTCGTTTTGACGCACTAGGTTGGACGTACATAGATCAGGCGCTCACGCGTCGATTTGACGCACTTGGTTTGACGTACATAGATCAGGCGCTCACGCGTCGATTTGACGCACAAGGTTTGACGTACATAGATCAGGCGCTCACGCGTCGAATTGACGCACTAGGTTTGACGTACATAGATCCGACGCTACTCACACTAATTATAAGTGTGAGTAGCTCTAAGCGTCTAATCTATGTACGTCAACCAGGTAGAGTAGAGTGGTAGAGTGCAAGCAATACACCGTACTCCTGTACGTTCAAGTTCAGTAGAGTAGAGTTCACTCTACTAACCAGTAGAGTTCGCTCTACTAACTAGTATTACACGCTACGTTACCTACATTTTACGATAATTTTCACTTACAACCAAGCCGTTGCTAGGGAAATGAAACTTCTGTAGTTTTCATCGGACAAAAATCTTTCTCCATTCCATCGAAAGCTCTCGAATTATAACGCATTTCTTGCGTATTTGTTCTTGGTATTTTTCTATGTTATAAATAGATATAGTGAACACTGCGTTTTGTGATCAATTGCTTGAGGTTGAGGTTACCTACATTTCTGTTTCCATTAAAATAATACTACATCCAAACAAAGTTGGTCGTATAGGAAACTGGGATTCGTTTTTTTGTTAAACATTAAAATTTAATTAGTTAAAAAATAAAATTTAACAAAACAACGAATCCCATTTAATGTTAGTTTTGATTTAGCCATCAGCGTGAATACATGTGTGCTCTCGAAGAAATCAGCGTACCTACTAAGAACAGACGTAGGTGACGTTTGTCTAACTGAAACGACCATAATATTATCAATTATTATTATCAATATTATCAATGTCATCAAAAATAAATTTGTTTCTGAACGGTTTATCAAGATTGGATATTATTAATATTGACATAAAATGTCCCAATGTGTTGCAGACTCGTATGCGAGCATTTAGTTTGTTTTTTTAACAGGTAAGAAACACAAAATTCATTCAAAGAAGAGATGTGCTGGAGAGAAAAGAAGTGCTGGAGAGAAACCAGAAGGAAAGAGAAGAGTAAGAGAAGAAGAGAGAAGAAAATGAAAACGGTGTAGTCATAAATCAGCAAAATGTGCTTCCAGTTCTGTGCTGAATTGCCGGAAAGAGGAGATGGAGCGTAAACGAAGAGGGAGACCATTCCAAAGTCGCGCTTATTATTGGAGTATAATTAATAGAGCAATTCGTGAACTTTTTTTAAATGTAAGAAAATGGGTGAGATCATAGGATGAAATTATAATTCATGTTGTAAAGAATTGTTTGTCAATGTGAAAACAATAATTGTGAAGAATATTGAGAATGTGAACTGCTTTGTGTCCTGGGAGAATGGATGAAAGGCCTTATGGCCCTGATTCTCCCAGGAATATAAATCAATCAATCAATACTAAGTGCTTTTATTCATTTTAAAGACAATTTTTCGAGAGCCGTATATTTCGATAGTGCAGATATACGGTCAAATGTTTATGGTGTGCTTTGGAGCAGCTGTCGATGTGTGGGACTGTGTGAAACTCTATTTCACATGTACGACTCCTTCCCTGACAACATTTTAGCGCTGCGTATCGACGTGTTGAGGAACTGACACGATCCCGTGCTGTAGAAGGTGGCACATCCCAGCGGGGAAACTCTCAATCACCTCGTCTTCTCCCCACTCCAGCGAGACGCCCCAAGCACCCTCCTCAACTTCAAACTGAATCCCGCGCTCTTCTGAAGACTTCTCCAGTAAGCAAAGCCATGCGTGCCGGTGCGAATGGTTCAGGTCGGTCCGTCGAGTGAAACCGGCGCGGGAAACGACTGTTGAGCCGACTTCGAATCCGTCGTTGATGTCAGCGCTCCTCGTCGAATTGCGCTCGATCGTCATGATGTGATCGGATTTCTTACGTTCCGAAGTGTGATATGCCCGGCGAAACATGCCATTCGTTCAGCGAGTGGTCAGCCCCAGGAGGTTGTCCAGGGTGTCGCTTCACGACGAGAACGGGAAACCGCGCGTGAGAGATGACGAATTAGAGGCGGTGACCAATTTTACGTTGTGCAGCGCGCTGCGGCAGCTCGCGTCGGTCGTGCAGATTGCTGGTGACATATTCGTGGAATTGAATAAAGAGTTGAGTTCGGTCAAGGATCGCAGTGGTCGTCTCAAAGAAAGAATCGCCAAAGTTGAGCAGAAAGTACTGGAATACGACCCCAAAGCTGTGACAGTCCGTACGTACCTATTCCTCTTGTACTGTTCAATTTGAGTGTCCAAAAAAATATTCTGTCAATTATTTTCAGCACATGGCATTGATATGCAGATTGTTGTTGTACTTGTACATCTTTAGCAGAAGTTGCACAGCATGCCCATGATCTTCTGCACCTGATAAAATGAGTTCAGTTGATCCAGTGAGAAGAGAGTAGTGTCTGCCACTGCAGGTAAAGGCCTGGTGACGAGTTGGAGCATTTCTGTGGTCATTCATTGCGGATTGCTCACTCGCCGCTCAAACTATTCCGTTGATTAGGTACAATTATTTTCAGCATTCAAGAACTGATTTGTCCTGTTCAGAAGCCCACCGGCATCCCATCTTTAGCAGGGGTGGATGTGCAGAAGTTGAGCAGGATGCCCACGATCTGCTCCTTATGAAATGAATTTAGTTGATCCGGTGAGAAGAGAGATGTGTCTGCCACTGCAGGTGAACGCCCATTGATAAGTTTGACCATTTGGGACTATTGCTCACAAGCTACTCAAACTATTGCGTTAATAATTAACCTAATTATTAGGTACAATTATTTTCAGCATTCAAAACTGAACTGATTTCTCCTGGCCAGACGCCCTCAGGCATCTCATTGGCCAATCTTTTGCAGGCGTAGATGTGCAGAAGTTGTACAGCATGCCCATGGTCTGCTCCTGATGAAATGAATTTGGTTGATCCAGTGAGAAGAGAGATGTGACTGCAGCCAGACGACAACTGGGGGAACAGACAGGGAGAAACCTTTTTCTCTTCAAATTTGAACTTTCAACCCCTGAAATGGTGCATATGATCGACCGGACAAGTAGAAATGGCGTCTCATCGAATTTGAAGTTTGAAAAAACTGCAAATTTTTGGAAAAATGTTCAGTTTTTCTTTTGTAACTCGGGTACCCTTTGGGCTAGAAACCTGTAATTGGTCTCATTCTGTAGATAATTTAATTGCAAACAACTTTTATTCAGGCAATAAACCCATTGTACATGCTGTAAATATTTGGAAGAGATAGTACTGGCAGCACCCGAGAAAAATGTACCTGGAAATCGTCAAATCTCCTATGTAGTAGTTACCCACTACTCTGTTCCATTCCACAAGTAGATCGACATGGAACTAATATTTGAACATCATCGACTGGAAAACATCTGTTTGGGTCTGTGGGAAACTTGTGGTGACAACCACAATAGCGGCGTGAAGTATGTGGAGGGTTTCCGTTGAAGGCCTTTAAGGTGCGGTGGAGAGGGACTGTGGAGACTGGAGGGCGCAGGTAGGGCCGGCTTAAGACCGTTATGTCATGAAAGCCATGTTTACCACCGGCTCGACTCGCCATCGTATCATCGGTTTACCTTCTATTTCCAACGTTCTATCCGTCCATTTCAATGATTGATTTCTATTGCCCTTCCCATAACTCATGTTTTGATCGAATGGTCCGGAATTTATCAACAGTTGGGATGGGGGGGGGGGGGGGAGTAGTTGACGATTTCCCGTTGGTTTCATTGGCTTTAAAGCCATCGTTCATCCCATCTGTCTTTCGAATTGAAAGGTTTTATGACACCATGTAACATACATTGCTAGATCCCAGTAGGCACACACAGATCGTTGTGGACACACTCGTTTGACAATACAGTACAAAATACTTACTACTGAACCGATTCCTCTCTGGTTTGATATCTACATACATATACCTTCGATTAAATTTGGTTTTTGAAGGGCGAATACTGTTCTGATCATCAAATCTGAATGTGGACCTCATGACCGAAATTGTATTGTTAACTTAATTAAAAAAACTCTGCAAATTCTTGACACAACGGTTCATTATCTTCTTTGTACAGATCACCCTTCTGTCTAGATCACTAGGTCTAAATGTCTAGATCCTAAATGTTACATTAATTATTATTATCAATTATCACTAATTATTAACAATTTTATCAAGTACCTAGTGAAAATTATTATAATTTATTGTTAGGTATTAATAATTCGTATTTATTAATAATAATAATAATTATTAATTATGATTAATTAATACGATATAATTCTGGGGTTTTTAATACTACGTCGGTAATAATTTTTCTATGAAAGAAGTACCTACCAACAAACATTCGAAATTACCTTCATTTCCGTAGCACGAAACGCACCTCAGAACAACAAACTCGACATCACTCAAGCCATATGATGTTCCAAAGAGCTTGTTAGTATGAAAATGGACCTGTATTTCAACAGTTTGAGTCACGATCGTGTTGTGAGGCACAATCTTTGAGCCGTCATTGTGAACGAACGGCTGGTCGTACAAAGCTGCGGATGGTCTTAAAAAATTCTACGGAACAAACTCTATCTAAATATGAAATAAAAAACATACCGTTCTATATGAATTTTTCGAGATATGAGATTTTCAAATTTTCAAAATTCGTTTTGAACCCCTTCCCCTTGACCTAGGGTTATGAAAAGTTTTGAGAACCATTGTGGGGTTGGTCGAAACCCATAAAAAAAATTTCGTAATTTTAACTCAACGCTAACTGGGCAAAGTGGCGCGGACGGGGGACGGCGTACGGCGGACGGACGGATTTTTTTTTATTCGATTTTCTGAATCTACGTATCTTGAAACGTAAACCAACAAATTTTGAGGGGGGGTTAAAAAAATTTTTTCTTTGGGCGATTCCAATGGTTCATTATCGAAGATAATAAACCAAAACAAACAATAAATTGAGTAAAAAGAGATCCATACTATTGAAATCAGAATTTCTCCCAATTTGAGAATGAAAAACAATATACCTACGGCAAATGAGCAACCCTACTGCGTCTGCATGCGTGTACTCTTCAGTAAAGTTCACCATCACAGTTCCACATCAAGGCTTTCGATCACTTGTCGAATTTCTTGCTAGAGCTGGGTTCTATTTCGAAGTTTGTTTTCATATACTTTGGATGAAATGAACCACAAGAAAATCACAAGGAGTCAGGTCACAGGAGCTTGCCGATCACCACCTCTTGAGAGCATTCAGGGAATTTTTCACGTTGTGTAAGGTAATCGTTTTACGTGCAGTTTGTAATGTTGCGCCGTCCTGCTGAAGCCATAAGCTTGGAGAAGAAAACAAGAATATTGACCCAAGTCCGGTGAACGCAACCGTCATTTGGTACCTAACTTACATTTTACAGTACCTATTGTTTTGTTAGGTGATGGTTTAATAACCGAACCCGGTCTAAAAGTGTGCTCATATTTCAGTGGAAATGACGATTTTTACAAAATTTGAGCAAATTTATCAGCACACTTTTAGACCGGGGTCGGTCATTTACACCATCATCAGTAACAAAACAATACTGTAAAATGTAAGTTAGGTACGAGCTTTGTACAACACTGGTTTCCAAGATACTGCTCTCCAGAAACAGGCCTAATTTTTCCAAAAGTGTAAAACTGTCGGATATTTTGTGAAACATGTCATGGAAAGACTTCTCAAGTTGTAGTATGTGTAATTAACTTTAACCTGAGATAAAAACGATCGATAACTTAAAAAAACCCACACAATAAGTCATAATAACATTCATTATAGCTGCCATATCATGACTGGTTTTTAATTAAGCACTAAATGTTCTTACAACTTTTTTTTTAAATGTTAGGTCCATAATATGAGGCCTCTACTAATTAAGATTTTCATGCTCAAAAATCCTTTTCCTTCCATTTATCCGACTACAGTACGGTGTTCTTTTCGCTCATAGAAGCCAGCCACACGAGCAATGTCTTGACTGGACTATTAGGCGCACAGCTGCATATTAGGTCTTGAGGCCGGCTGGAAGGCACGAAAACGTGTCTTCAACTTTAATTAAAATCGTTGATGTTCCAGAATTCATTGTCCAAATAACCAGGAATACTCAGAACCCAGTAGTTATTGAACGGGTGCAACATATTTGTCGGTGGAAAATACTATTTTTCTAGAAAGGCGAGGTTTTGTTGAACACATGGCTCGAGTGTGTAGTGCAATTTATGGAGTTCCTTCCCGTATGCTTAGATATCACGGCCATTTGTTGTCACATACATATTTGGTTTGCTCGCAGCAGCGCTAGAGTCCGTGTGTACATTACGCATGAGAAACTCGTCTTCGGCCTCCGTTCAAGGCGTGAAGACCAGATGGTGCACAAAATGTCACTAAGTGGCCATTACCCGGTTATTCGACGCTTCCCGATCCTCCACGATTTCAGATTTACAATGTTCAGGTGTTCACGACACGGGCTTTAGTATTTGATCGATATCCGGATCTTCGAAATCATTTGTGTGAATAAGGAGCGGAGAGAATCGTGGCATATGGCTGCGGATGACTACTTGCCCCCGTAGAACGAGTTCTTCTCGTTTCACTTGGCGGGATCCAGTTGCTGCCTCTCAATAGTTGAACTTCTTCGATTCAGTCTGAGGTTGATCAATTCATCAAAAATATTTTACCGGCAGATGGTTTTATACCGCTTTATATCCGTCATTTACAGCAATCAATTCCACTTCATATAATTATCGCTCTTGGAGAAAGCGTGGTATCACTGCCTGTTAATATACGAGTATTATGCATTCCAACAAGGTGTTCCAGAATAGTCTCTTTCTTCAAAATCCTCTGGAAATAATAATTGTGTGAAGGTCCATTCACGTTAATGTGCAATTTAAATCACATCTCGAAAATTGTCCCGGGCGAACTTTAATATCCAATTTTGTGCACCTCGTATTATTTTGACAAATAAACTTGTATCTCTCTGCCAAATCAACCGTGAAAGCTGATTTTCATGAAATTGATTAAAAATTGCGAGTCAATCTTTTGCATACTTTTACACGTTTCATTTAGAAACTATTGAATAGTACAAATTTTGTACTTCCATATGCGCTCCAGATGCCAGCACGTTTTTTTTTTTTGTTATAACAAAATCTAAGATGAAAAATAAATATAATTCTAGTAGTAGATTCTAGTAAAATAAATATAATCTTCGATATTTTTCATCTTAGATTTTAAGCGTCTTCAAGATTATTAATCTTTGTATCTTTGATTCTGTTGAGCTGTGTCGGTTCTACAGTTAGTCTATACCGTCCTAGATGTGATACGCCGTATGTGAAAAACCTCACTTTTTACTATCGTACGCTTTTGCGTTACCGAAATAAATTTGGTTCGCTCATTGAGATGCAATTTTAGCTTTTGATCGAAAAACTGCACTAGTTCCCACTAGTAAGTTGCTATTTTTTTCTTCGAGTGTTATCACTTCTACTGCTTATGCTATTCAAGCTCATATATATTAACCAAATTGTACTTATTACGATATTTTTCAAAACCAACCTGGGAGGAACTTCAATGTATTAAATTATTCAATGTGTTAAATACATGTATTTTAATACATTTCAATAAAAAGAAAGAGAACCCCCAAAAGAGCGCACAAATTCGATTTCAAATCCTGGGAAATGCCTCGAAAAAATTGAAAACCTCAACCGATCTCAAATTTAATGGAAGATTATAAATTATTGGTCAGGAGAAAGTTTCCATGGTTCATTTACTATTTTGGAAGGGCCATTCGTACTGCCTTGTGGCAAACTTGACACTCTGAAAATTGACTAAACGTTTGACTTGTCGTGACTATTGTAGTTTCAGCTTTAATTTATCCATAGTCCCTTTTTCTCAACTATCATTTTTGTTATTAATCTGAATAGTAATATTCTTAGGAGGCATTAGTAATTCACGAAGTAAAGCTTGCTCGCTCTATCCCACCTGTCAACTAGTTGGATCATCACATAAGTGGTGGAGCTACAAAAACTTTTAAAGACTTGAGGAATTTTTTTTCTCACAGTTGCGAGGACTAATTAGACCGACGTGGCCAGTTTTTCCGAATCCAACGGCCCCAACCTTCCATAACGAAAAATCCTGTTTCAAGGGTAGAAAATGAGGAGAAAAGGGTCGAAAAGTCAGAAAAAAACGATGTTGAAGGAAACTATTTTTATATTCAGGGCATTTTGCTGATGAACTATACCCAGCAGCCATTGTTGTCAACAGCTTTTAGCGCTTTTTGAAGCTGGGATGTTTTTAGCTCACTTTGCACTTTTTAGCGCGTTTCGGCTGAGCACCAATACTTTAAACTGGTTTCGATGGATTTGCCTTGTTTTGACTTTGTGAACTATCACAAGGATGTAGCTGACGCCATTTTGAATCCAACGATAACAAATACTATTATTTTTTCTTCATAAAACCGATTTGGCGCGTTTTGCAAGTGGGATATTCAACTATTTGCTTATGAAATCTGCTCAAAGCTCGGGTCTAAATATATTTATCAAGTTGGCTGGCAGTTGGGAACCTAGAAAATGTTTCCCGCCTCTGTCCTCCCCTTCAACACTTGTACAATAAAGAGACATTGGGGTAGTAACGGTTCTCCAAGGGGAGCTCATAGTCACGTGACTCGGACCACTTTACCAACACATGCTAATTTATTGTGCCGGCTCCTCCACTCTTTTAATTTCGGCATTGATATCAGGATGTGGATCATAAAGCCCTTACGAACAATAGCTTTTTACGAGGGACAAAGCTGAGATAACAATGGCCTCCCACCTACGCTCGAACCTCTCACTAAGACAGGAAGAGTCCATTTAACTGAAAACGGGAACCCCCACCAGTAAGTGAATTTACGCCTCTAAATAAATCCGAGTGGGGCCAAAAGCAGTTCATTTCCACCAATCCGTGTGGAATTTAGATTTTGGGTTCCATTCATATCCGTTCCCACTAAAACCGTAATTCAGACGAAATACTCGTAAGCAGTTACAGGACGAAAGTCACAAATTCCATCTACAGCCCCAAATTGCCATTTCAAGGGTGAAGTGGCCACATGACCTAAATCGTTTTCCTGATTTTGCAAGAGACACAAAAACAGATTTCTCACCTTATAAATATAATCAAAGGCACTACTGATTGCTGTAATGACTAACTAAACGTGACAAGTTTCATCTAAGACCAAATTTCTGCTAAAATTACACAACATTCAATTTTTGACTGAGATAAGCCAAAAAATCTTGGTTGAGATATTGGTTGGTATCATGCTGCATGAATAGAGATTACTTGCAGACTCAAATTAACCTGTCACAATCCAACTTTTGGTTTATTCTCTTCAATAATAAACCTTTGGAATCGCCCAAGAAAAAAAAATTACCCCCCCCCCCCCTAAAAATTTGAGGATTTACCTTTCAAGATACGTAGATCAAAAATCGACTGAAATAAAAATCATTCCGTCTGCAGCATTTTGCCCATTTAGCGTTGAGCAAAAATTACGAAATTTGGTTCGAAAGTTCGGACAAGCTTCACGATGATCCTTGAAACCTTTCAAAACCCTACAACAATGGGAATGGGTTCAAAATTTTAAAACTTTAAAAACGCAACATTCACGAAAAATTTCAGTTTAAGTTTGAACAAGTCTACAGCACTTTGCCCAGTTAGCGTTGTGCTAAAATTACGAAAGTTGGTTTACAAGTTCGGACCACACCCACGATGATCCTTGAAAAGTTTCATAACCCTTGGTCAAGGGGAAGGGGTTCAAAACGAATTTTGAACTTTTAGTTAAGTTTGAACAAAGTTTCTTTAATTTTTATTCAGTTTCCCAATAAGCTAGAGACTTGAATGTTTTGAATATAAGTCAGAACTGGATGAAAATGCAATATTCATTCGGTTTCTTGTCTGTAAAATTGTTTAAACTATTCTCATTTGTTTAAACAAAATAAATTTGGATGATGAGCTAGTCTTGAAATCTCAAACGTGGGTCGAGGATGGATGACAATGCAATATTAATATTGCAGTGTTAATATTGCAGTGTTAATATTAACAATGCAATGTTAATTAACTAGGTTTCTTGTATGTGACATTGTTTAAACAATACCTATTTGTTTGATTGAATTTGGTTGGATGATGGGCTAGAGTTTTATCTATCTTTTCTTGAATTAAATTAGGGTGATCTGCTTAAAGAAGATAATAAAACGTTGTGTATTTGCAGAGTTTTTTTCTCTCCTAATTCACTGTCTTCAACTTGATTTTCATGACATAATTAATCACTGCCCGGTAAGATGAACATCTAAAGTGTACTATTAATAAACTAAACCGGTACAAAACTTTAAATTTTATTATGAAATACGTAAGTAAATTATTATGAAAAATAAATTATTATGAAAAACGTAACTTTCGTTTATGCGAGGCGCTGCTGTAGGTTACAATTTACTATATGAAACCGCTGATTACGTTTAAGATAGGCAGTGTTGCTGCGACTCGTTTTGTTTGTTTTTCAGGCGAGAATACACCAAAACTAACGTTGCTAATCGATTCGGCGAAAAATTTGCTGTAAACCACCTAACACAAGATGACCAAAAGACATATCATGTTGCTACTTCACCCTTGACTTGATCTAATTTTTTGCTATTTTAAAAATCGTGTTTTAAACCCTCTAAATGTGTCTCAATTTGGCCGAAAGTCATATGTTGCCATTTCACCCTCGATTTGATCTAATTCTTTTGCTATTTTTAAAATCGTGTTGTAAACCCACTAAATCGTCATTCAAAAAGGTTTCTGCCCACTTTCACCATTGAACTAAATTTTGTCCTAAAGGTGACAGGAAGGCCTCGGGGAACAGAGCAAAATAATCTAAGAATCTCACTTTATCTCAACGACCGGCAACTTTATTACAGGTTGGATGTAGAATAACTATACATGAAAGGGAGGACGAAAGCGTTTCTCCTTTGGAAGCTGTTGAGTAACATCACGAAGTCGCATTTGTCGGTTGAACATGAAAAAAGTAACAAAACGAAACGACCGAAGATAACAGTCACAACCCGCCGGAAGAGCCTGGAAGCACCTAGAAAAAATCCTTCGAGAATAAGAAGTTTTCTTCGCGATATTATTGTCAAATGTCTTTTAATTTTATCACATTGAGCAGAAACTTGCTGAAAGGTGTGTTGATAATGTTGCTGTTGTTTTTACACTAGATAGATAACGGTATTAAAATATGAACTGCATCTAGGTGATGAGTGATTAATGAAAATAACAAGGAATTGGAGACAAAACCTTGACATGAACCCACTACCCATATTTAATCACTTCCATGCGACTCCCGGTGGAAATACTGATATCACTGACGAAGAAAGTCTGGTCAAAGAAAAATTAGTTACCAAAAGCATAGCTGCGAGTAATGGATATGACGGAGATCTTATTGATTCAATAGGGAATAGGGTTCTTAAGAAAAAGAGTAGGGTAGGAATTAAAAATTTAGTTCGGGAAGGTATAGCTGCATACAACTGAAGAAACGTTTTGGATTAGCATACCGTGATATGGGAAAATTCCAGATAGAATTGGTAAAATATTAACTTCTAAAGGGTTTAGAGTAGGTAGTGTATTTGCCTAGAAAAGATGCCACTGGCGAGGGAATTATACGTGAAGCAAACCAAGCGTGTTTTATTTGTGCTGATGACTAGGTCCAAGCGCTCAAAAGATTTGCGTACTCCTGGACTGTTGTAAGTGCCTGCTCTCCCGAAACTTGTCTGACTAGAATGGCCTGGTCATCCCCATAGTGTGCAATGGTAGCATCCTGGCACCTGGGGAAGTCGTGTGTAAAGAGGTTGTAGGGGAATGGACCTAAGATGCTCAGATGCTAAGAGTTTTTGTCTTTAACAGCATAAGTTTGGTTGAATAGATAGGATTGAAGAATGCGATTTAAGTGTCTGGTAGGTGATTTTTATGCTTGGGTAGCTTGAGTAGGGTATAAAACTAAAAATAATCTCCAATCTTTATTTGGTTTAGTTAAGGATAGAATTAATATGCAGGATAGAAGGTGTGGTATATCAAGGGTATTCAATTTATTTTGAGATGTGCGCCTCTTTCTTAGCGTTTTCGGTCGTGCTCCTAACGACCCTGTAACTTCAAAGAAATTTAAGTTACGAAATTAATTTCGGTATGAAGTTTTCTGGCTTTTTGCTTGAATGAGGAGCTTCCTTCCTTTCAGCGCTTCAACATTCAAGTTTTAGCGAACAACATACCTGATTTATGTACGCGTCAATATGAATTATACTTCGTACGTACCTATTCCACCAAGCGACGGATTTGGATTTTAACATCTTGAAAAAGCCTTCTTGCGAAGAGAGTCGCGTTTGTCAAAAGAGCTCCCCGTAACCGTTTTCTCAGAGCTGAGTCAGGTTTCGTAATGAGATATTGTTTTCTGTGAGTGCAAGCATTCGGCAAGGAATAAGTCTTCCAAGACATTCGATACAATATGGCTTCGTTGAAGCTTTATTAAGGCATATCCTTCAAAAACATGGGAAGCGATCCGGTTCTGTTGTTGCGTAACAAAACCAATCTCCTCACAAACCCTCGCCCTGAAGAGTTCCCAGTTCTCGCTTCCGCTTCAGTTGACGTAAATTGACATTTCTTAAAGCTGGGATTTCGCTAATGAATCGGGTTCATCAAAACACGCTACTCCAAAAGGTCGATTTTAATTATTTCATTAGAGCAATGGATGTTACGGGGCCCTGAAATCGTTTGTTTGGTTCCTGGGGCCTTTTGGTACTTTTTTGGCTCGTTGATTGTTAATCTCAACATCCTTCTCCGTCTTGTAGGTACATATTATGTAGGTACTTCTATGTATTAACTATTTCAAGTCCAGTAGCTAATGTTAATTATTATGTGATTCGAACGTCTTGTTTACGTATCTGTACCCCTGTGTACTAAGTATGTAAGTACCCTTTGTAAGTCGAACAGTACTTTTGTATAAATTAAATCAATTGATTCACTAGGCAATTCATGAGGATTGTGATTGTCCAAATTTGACTAAAAGTCAATAATACTGTCCTGGAATTGAAACCAATTATTTCGGTGAATAAAATAAGACAAATAAAATTATCGTAAATAAAAATACACAAATCAATGTTTCATGAATTGCTAATCCGACCCCTCAATATTTTAATATCCTATAGAGGTAATGGCGACTTTCTATTTCGTTTTCTTTGATTCGTTATGAGAAAAATCTGATGTGCGAATAATCTGAATTACGTCATTTGTCAAGAGCACAAAATATCGTATGAATACGTCTCAAATTTAGGCCGGACGCAACTGTGAAGATCTACCTAGGTAGCTGCTTCTGCAGTTTGAGAACAAGGGCTGTTTCGCATTTGAGACCCAGAAGCGTTATTTGTTATCTTGTTAACTGCGACTCAATTCGATGGTTCTCTGAGGTTATCTGTAGAAATAACTGTTGAAATACGTACGTTCCCCTGACTATAAATTCATTTTTTTACAGTCTGCCAGGGTTACATAATATATTGCATACCTTCGCTGTAGTTCTAACATAGCATACCTAAGTATCTACTTTTTGCGAATTTTCAGCGTAGTGTAAAAACTGATTAATCTAATCCAAACCTGTAATTTATTTGAGGTAAGTATTTCAAACAAAATCTTAAGAATATACGGGATTGTTGAGGTTACAGGTTTTGCAATAAATGGAGGAGTATTATTCTCCTCCATTTATTGCAAAACCTGGTTGATATGAATATCACTGGCTTCATATTTTCGAACCTGATATATATCGTCGATGTAGTTCAATATGACATAAATGTTCTAATATTAGAACTATGTTAATATTAGAACTTATGACATAAATGTTCTAATATTAGAACTACATCGACGATAATATCGACGATAATATAGTCGATGTAGTTCTAAATAAGTATATTATACTCCTCTATTTATTGCCAAACCTGGTTTGAAAAATTGCCTTTCCTTGACTTTTTCTAGTGACTATGCACCTTGATATTACCTTAATAAAATACAATGATTAATCCTATCCAAGTCTACTTTTTAAAGTATCCAAATTCAGTCAAAATTAGTTGAAACATCAGAAACAACAAAACTAATCACGTAGTGGTGGTAAATAATTTTGAGCTGCGTGTTCAGTTGATTCGTGCGAATTCGGACTTGATGTACGTTTGTCGTGACGTTACAAAGATAGCGGTTCCAACTGATGGGTTTTCAATCATAATTTATTAAAAGAGCGTTGTCGGGGATACACCTCCCATGAGATGCTGACATTTCTGTTGCGACCATTTCATTTCAGTCAGCACCATCGGTAAAACGTGTAATTTTGAGTTTCCCGTAGGTCTGTAGTCACGATATCGTAAAAAGTTTTTTTTATTTTTCAGCGAAGTCTCTTAGAAATTATAGGCATATTTCCATCCGAGAAGGACAAGCACGTCGTATTGTTGGCTCGAAACGTCGAGTCTCAACCGTTGAGAAGAATGTGTAATTACAAACTGACGAAGTCATTCATCAGGCCGAGCCAACACCTTCATGTGACGGGACAACGCGGCACAGAGTGACTGTTTTGTCTCTCGTTACCACGCCCTACAACAACTGAACCTGCACCGAATTTCTTTGTTGTGGAATGGGTTCACAAGTTCGAGTTGTAAAATATAACAAACAGGGCAATCGAAGATGGTGAAGGTGGTATTCAGCGTCTAACAACCTTTTAAATGAGGTGTCACTTGTCAGACTTTAACTTTTTGGGTGAACCCCCCCCCCCCCCCCAGCAGCTTCTGGTCATTTCAACTCTAAACACGACGATGACGTCAGAATTGCGATACCTTATTTCGTTTTCAAACTTGAGTACCTACTCTGAAGAATACGTTCTTCATGTTAAGTCTGCTCTAACTGACAACGGAATGCGATATCGCGATTCTGACTTCACCGTCGTGTTCAGCGTTGAAATGTCCAAAAGCTGAGGGGGGTTTTGGGTGTTGTGGGGGGAAATCACCCAAAAAGTGAAAGTCTGACAAGTGACACCTCGTTTTAAAGGTTTGTACACGCTTATTCCGCTCTCAAAACGTAGCATATTGAAGACAAAGAAACGTGGTTGTTACTTGAGATGTTCTTCATGGACATCATGTTCTTTAATGGAGACATGTGACATAAAACCAGCAATTTCTTCGAAAATTCGCTCTTATAGCCATGCTGCATGACAGTGGATTAAGTTTAATATTTCAAGCCTAAACAGTGCCTGCATGCATATAGGTGCAGGAAAACCTTTTTATAAGCAGCCAACCTTGAAAACCATTTTCACAAAGCGTACAAGCTTGTGTAAATATGTAGGTAATTACCTACCTGATGACATCGTTGAAACAAAACTCAATCAGGTCGAATGGTGTGAAATCATTATCTTTCTGCTCCAACCGTAATCAGTGTCTGTTGAAAGAGGTGCCAGGTTTATGTGTACAGCGGTAGTTGCCAAACGTTGGCTTTCACTTAAGCGCGGGTGGCATTCGTCACTCTGTGTGTTTGTCACGATAACGACCCTCCAGAACCATCAGAACGATAACGAACCGTCCGAATTTTCTGTTTTGTTTTACGTGTTACGTGTGACTGGGAGCAGCGCCAATCACTAAAACCAAAACAGAGATTGGTCATTTGAAGTGAGTACCTTCTTGTCTGTACTCATTGTACCGTCTGATTGATCTGTTATTTGTTCTGGTGCCTCAAGATACATAAGTAGGTCATTTAAGGTATTACGACTAGAAATTTTGAGGGTCATATACCTCGCAGGTAAACTCCAGAATTACGATGTTTGGCGCTATTAAGGTAAATATTTGGTTCGTGTGGTTGTCTGCAGTTTCCTCTAATTACGGGTTTGGTGTTCTTAAATTGATGGTTTTCTAGTAGTTACAAGAAATTACACATGTATCATGTGAAGCTCTTGGTCAGCGAACTCTTTGTTGAATAGAGAAGTCAATATTGCTATATCATCGGCTTGTGCCAACTAGTTCCGTATCTCCAATAACTATTCATGAAATGCTCGGCCTTGCCTACTGCTTGGACGAGGGAACTGCTATCGATATAATCGCGAAAGGAGAATAATAGAACGCCTCGAAACGTATACTGCCGTCCTATGTACAGATAGCCGTCATTATGAATTTCCGCATTTTTGAGGTTTTGATATGGTTATATGAGGTTTGATAAGTCGGGTTCAAATCCCTACGCACGGAGAGGTTAAAGGCCATTTTGGTTAGTCAAAAATGGCGACCGAAACTGGTAGAGAGGATTTGTTTGGCATGGTTAAGAAAATTTCGATTTCAATTCCGACGGTACTATATTTAATATAATAATCTTAATATAATTAAAAATTATGATCTTAATATAAGTAATTAAAATCGAAACTGCTTCCCTTCTCGAGAAATGGCAAAAACAATAATCTCCTATAGGTATGTACTACCTATCTAAAAAACGTGATCTTCTCGTAGGTGCAAACGAAAGGGTTGCACTCCAACCCAAAAATGTCAAATAGAAAAGTTGTGCAGTTTTCCCAATATTGTGCACATAACCGACTACTCGATGGTTGCCAAACAAATTTGTAACAATTTGACACCAAATTTGTTTGGCAACCATCGAGTGGTCGGTTATGTGTACAATTTTGGGGGTAATCCGCTCTCCTATAACCAACCGCTTTCTAATCATTTCAGTTGTGTATTAAAGTCTATGACCTTGATATATCAAATACCTACCTCGTGTTCGACATTTGCGTGTATCTGCTATGATATTGTCCGATTCCTTGTAATACTTGTATTATAATGCTATTGATATCCTCAATGGATCGAGTTACAGTCGACAGTCAAAGTTAAAGTCACAGTAGACAGTTAAAGTTGTTGCTAAAGTATTCATTCGTCAGTTCTTGCGGTGGAGGTCAGTTGACAACGGACGAAAAAAAGCTTCGAGAGCAATTAAGGAAATTAGATCGGGCTAACAAGGGTTAATATGCGTAAGGTGATTGGGCTCGGTGGACGACTTGTATCCAATTGGTGATTCATCCACCGGAAATTAGCATCACCGCATGAATAATCGCAAAACATCTTGAACCGTGTGGAATATTATATTAGCGAGTTGTCGGTGGTAGTATTTGAACCTGAGAACTTTCCTGTGACAATCACGCTTGCTCTAACGTAGATCTGTACCAACGATTCGCGAAAACGTTTTGTATTTTGTATTTTCGGACCTCAAATTTCAATGTCGGGTTAAATGAGAGCTACTCACAAGTTCGGTTGCCTTTAATTCATATCATTTCTACTTAAATTTTATTTGCATTTAGTGACTGTAATGACAGGGGGAGACCAGCAACTCCTGCAATTTTACTGAAAAGACCTTTGAACCATTAAACGTTCGGGTTTTTCATGAGTTGGATTCAGAATGGCGTCAGTCACAAATTTGGCCCACATTCAAAAAGTCAAAACTAGTTTTAAACCTTCGAAAATCGAGTTTGAAAATTTGTAGATGTCAAAACCACCTAAACAATGCGGTAACATAAGCATTCAAAAACCACACAACACCCAATAATTCAGATGCATAATCGGGAATATTCTCTAACCCTCTAATCTTAAGTATCCGTTTGTTCCTTCGTATCAATTGTTTCGGAAATATAATGTCTGCACTATTTTTCTATTTTAATTGGTTATTTTGGTAACATTTCCTTTGAATCCTAACTTCAAATTTAAAAATAAATGAATGAGGTTGGGAAATGTTCTGTGCTCAACTGTAAAAGAAGGTCGGTAACAGTTCAAGGTGATTGTAGAATTTTAAAGCTGAGGTGCCAAAATGAGTTATTTCGAGAAGTAAGGCTGCTCGTAATGAAGTTCTCCAACCAGTCCAATTAGGAGTTAGTTTGAAACCAGCTAAGCTTTCTGCGCTGTCCGACTACGCAAACGTGTTTGCCTCAACAAGTAGTTTTTGATGAGGGATCTCAAGAGGACAGAGTTGTAATGGAACTCGAAACGCCCAGTTGCAAAAACAGCTAAATACCTGTTGTGGGTGCAAAACCCGCTATATCCGACATTGATTGGGAAATAACTAATTTGCCGTGGATGTGATTTTTGTTCGAAAATAACGAGCCAATTTTATGTCTTGCCTTCTTATTTCTTGGAAAAAAAAAAGAAAAAAATTGACCAATTCTATCTCTTCAAGATTAATCGCTACTAGTTTTTCGCGTTTTTCTCATTTTCATTTTGACTGGATTTAGCTGGTTTCTCAACTGGTCCACTCACTTAGGATTCACCCAACGCCCCTCGTATGGTTCAAATGATCACGTTATTGTTTCGATTCACCCCAAAACCCACCGATTTCGTCCTGTTTAGAACCGAATGACGAACCCATTCCGTTCTATAGCGTTGGCCGGATCGTGCGTTTCCCCCACTCTCGCGTAATTGAGAATCACGTTTCGTCGTGAAGCGAGCCGTAAAGATGTGGGTTTTTGTACCCCCGGAAAACCGTATCCTCTATACGGTCGGGCGGTGGAAGAGCGTGACCTGAATTTTATTTCTGACATCAGATTCAATTTTTTAGATTATCCCCGCTCTACGTACGCACTGGGGTTTTAACATTTCCCCGATGCAACACATTCTCACCATCCGACTAACCTTGTTGTTTCAATACAAACGTTAACGAGCCTCGTCTTTTATTTATGTTTATTCACTCTTTTCAGTGTGTTTGAGGGGTTATAATGCATGCAACATGATCAAGCATTTTTCTATCCATGAGCAATTCAAGATTGGCTTACACTTTGTAATGGACTTCAAAATTCCTATTTAATAATTGACATGGATACTTCTTAGAGCGGGGAGGGGGGAGGGGCTGTCAACAATTTGAATAATTTTCATGTATATATATCATGATTACCGTAATCGTACTACACCATAAACCCCTACTAAGTATTACCGGTCATATTGAATCATGATATTAAATACTCTGTTTACACATTTTTAATGCTACACAACCACACTTTTATATGATATTAACAGTTTTCTACTGTATCAAAAGTGAAATTACTGTAGATAAAAATCTGTACCCAGATGATTTGCTAGTATTTCATATCATTATTCAATATCAGCAAGTAGCATTACTCAGTAAATGCTACACAACCACACTTCTTATATAAATTTTTCATTTTTTTACAGCATCAAAAGTGAAATGACTGTAGAAAAAAATCTGTAAATTTTATCCCCAGTGTTCCAAAAAACTTTAAATTGTGTGTGATCTTTGATGACATTGTTGTCTCTAACCTCGCCTTACAAGCGTGATAAATATTGATAATAGCATTTGTTATATTGAAGAATAATGAGAACATTCAACGTTAGGAAACGTGTGGGGGGGGGGGGGGGAGAGAGAGAAAGTTATTTTTTCAAGAAAATAAAAGACTTGTCCATGATCTTAAGGGAGATCTTTGAGGGAGATCTTAAGGGAGATCTTTGATTTTGGACACACGTTTTCAATAAAAAAATAAGTACGATTTTGGTTTATTATCTTCGAATCTTATTAATATTCGAATCGAGATTATTATCTCGGATCTTCGAATCGCCCAAGAAAAATAAATTATCCCCTCAAAATTCCAGAAAATCGAATGAAGTGACTCTGCAAATTCTTGACACAACGGTTTATTCCCTATCTTCTTTGTACAGATCATCCTGTCTTGATCACTAAATGATTTATTATTATGAATTATCGATATCTGGATCTCGACCACTTCAACAATAAACTATGGTGGGGGATCTTGAGGGTTGGTCATCAATTGTGAAGAGCTTTCAATTGATGACCAACCCTCAAGATCCCCCACCATAGTTTATTATGAATTATCATTATTATTTATTCTTATTATCAAATGATGTAAAATATTATTAATAACTACTAATAATTATTATTTATTAACTTGATGTCTGAAAACCATGAGCCGTTTGAATCAGATGGGCCAGTATTGACCCGCCAGGCTGCCGGGTGTTCAAATGAAACTGGTTTTAGTTCACCAGCCGATTATAATAATTATTAGTACGACCAGCCATTAGTTCATAGTGAAGGCTTGAAGTTGGAGCAGATCGAAAGTTTTCAAAATGAGGATGAATCAGTTATGATACTGACACGGATAGTGTACACTGAACCGTAATCGATGCACAAAATAATTTACACCGATTTTATTGTTGGATTTCAATGATTCGTCGTTGTCAATCAGAACCATATTGAGCCATTTTATTAGCGGTGGCTTTTTTGAAGGACTTGAATTACGTAGTACTCATTACAAAACATTGGAACGGGAACGAGTCTTCCATGACCTTACACTCGCCTTACACAGTCATACACGTTCAAACCGCATTTCCAGCGCTGTACATTTCGATTCAAACCGTTGCGCAAATACTCAATCTTTGACACAAATCATCGAATTGTTTTCGCAAATGCTTTGATCGTTTATGGACTGGAAATGGCGAAATGTAGAGCAATGCAGGGTTGGTGTTCAGACTCTCTGTTAGAAAGTTGAGGGCACCCTGTGATTCGCTGTCAAAAAATAAAAATAAATAAATAAAATAAACAAAACAGGCGTATTCCGTTCTGGAGTATCTGCATGTGATGAGGGTTACATATTGCGGCAGACTGCTAGTGGACCTTCGCACGAGCGTGAATGGGCCAAGTGCGAATCAGAGCGAAACAGAGATGGAGCCCTGCACCTCGTCACGTGCGGCCGCTCCGCGTTTAATTGGGCTCATTCAGTTCCAGAGCCACTTCCTGCCTTCAAATGATTGACCACCACTTTCTTAATATTTAATAAATAATAAACACTCCCAGAACGTCTCCTTCGCAATGTCTTCAAAAAGGCACCGTTCTAAATGGTCGAGGAGGCAAAGTTCTGGATCAGGGGTTTCCAAACCTTTCAGCCTTGGGGCCATACTGATTACTTCAGCCAGTTCCAAGAGCCAACACTGTTTTAATAATCCTGCCAGTATCTATGATTTCTGAACTAGTAGCCGAGTACGCGCCCTGAGCTAGCACACGCTTGCTGAATTCGCCAGTTCAATCACTATGGTGAAGTACTGTATTGTCACGATCGCGACATGATGACCCTCTACCACCAATCCATCTCGAGCCGGATTTGGCGACCCCTGTTCTAGATGATCTGGACGATCTTGAACCATAAAAAAACCTCCTCGTTAAGGGCATTGGAAGGGGTAATTGCTATTCTGAGGCACCCTATATCATATGTCTGGGAGATCGAATCACCAGGACTAACTCGTTTTGTCAGTTTAGAATACTAATCGACAAGACCCACTCATATTGTGGATACCTATTAATTATTCTGTAACATCCTGGTTCACAGACACCGTGCAATTAGTCAGATGGAGTAACATGAGTCAACAACAAAGAAACAACAACTGCTGCAAACAATCAAAAACTGGATTCTTTATGGTCCACTGGCTTCCCTGCGTTGCGACTACCACTAGTGTGGAACTTATATTCACATTGATATCAGTACATCTGCCAGAACGGAAGGCTGCAGAAAGATACAGGTCGTACTGTATGAGAACGAAACGTCTTGAACAGTAAACGTTTTCCAATCCTTAACACTCAATTTATATTGAATTATGGATAAAAATATTTTGGTGTTCCTGGAGGTAAATTTCGGGATGTTGGTTGGTGGAACTAACTGGTGGGTGGGAAACACTGCCAAAACTCTCCTCCCCATTAAATGCTCTCGCAAATCATCATTTTGTCAGTTTCAGTGACAGAATTGTAACTCGCCCTTTAAAGTGAAACAAAATTTGTTTAATAAATTATTTAATAATGAACCAATAAAAACGAAGTACCCCAATGAACCAAATTTGAGGAAATTTGTACGACTCAATACGAACTTGTAAGCGCCAAAATTTGCTAAGAAATATTCAAATTCTCTGAATATTTCAGCGTTTTAGCGGGTGCCCTGTCCCCGTTGCAAGGATGAGCCAAAATGAAAAGGGCATTCCGGAATTGGCTCCCTGATGGTCCCAGAGAATCCAATTTATCTCGGGTAATGTAATAGCGAGAGTCACAAACTACAATCTCAGTTTTTCATTGCTAAAATTCGAAATATTTTTTCACCTGTAAAGTTCAAGAGAAGTAAACGTCTTCAAGCGGGCTTTACGTCCTTACGGCTTTCTCAAGTTTTTGGTTTATTATTATTATTTACATCTTTATGTTAATCCCAATTGTACATTTGCGTTTCCTACCAAAAGTAGTTCAGGAGTTCTGTCCAGCTCACCGACGGTTCATTTTAATTATTCACCGGCTCATTCGTATGAATTACGTTACGTCCTTAAATTCGCCCATAAAACTTGATTTAACGCCCAGACCGTTGTCGTAATGCGAAAAGCAGCACGGGTGAAAATATGACCGCCCCTTGGATTTGAACCTTTTAACCCAACAATTCTCCATCAAACGGGTGACAAACCCTCTTGGAAGACTTTTCCTTGCCAGAACCGTTTTATTGCTTGGCGAGCTTGAACCGCGTAAATCTTGACTTGAATGTGAACGTAAGTGATGCCCTGGCACCAAATCTATCTCTTCGCAATTGCTTGGAGATCAATACTTTCGACTTCCAGACGAACTCGTCTTGTTTTTATTGCTTGTAGAAAACTGATTCGTTCGTTAATTAATAGTATTCATTTTCACATTTCTACCAACAATAATCTAAGGTGCTAACTAACTTACTTAATTTAATTAATTTCTCTAGATGATGATTATCAAACCTCTAACCACCCCCCAAAATTAGTGTCAAATCGACTACATCAATGCGTCACTGGAAAATTCCACGTCTGATCGATAGTCTCGAATTAATGTGGTGTTTTTCATGGATTAGTTCCTACAACTCCACGTAGTATTTCAATATCATTTATTATAGCTCAAAAAGATAATACATTCCGTAAAATCACACTAAAAATTGAGAAAGAAGACAATGAAATACAAAAAATTCTGTTGATTTTGATCCTGGCCTCCTCATATGTTCACACATAAGTAACCATTCATAATGTCTTTCTTCGTTCAACAATTGAACTGGTACATTTCACATGCTTATACCATCGTGTATAATACCTAGGCATTTTATATAATGGCTAAGATGATTCGGCTAATGTATGAAATTTACTGATGGGAACGATAGTTTGTGGATTCCTCACTTTTATCAGGATATAATAGGTAGACATTTTTCACATACTTACGTTGTTTTTAAATAACAACGTTTGTAGCTTATGCTTACTTATTTTACAGGAAAAAACGTAATTTCATATATTTATAATATAAATATATGAAATTACGCTTTTTCCTGTATTATAGAAACATTTCAGAGCCATCGGGCGGGCGTGAGGCAGAGAACAGAAAAATACCCAAGAACAGGGCAAACAATTGGTACATTAGGGCTCTTATCTGATAATGGTAGAAAATTTTGATCAATGTAAAATGCAAAATGCCGAAGGGCACATAAAGAAAGTACGTTACATCAAAAATGCGCTCAATAATTCATCCTGCATCTGGTTTTCCACAGAAATCTGTTCTGAGGCCTGAATCCAGTTGTGGACATGGCACTTTTTTATTACATTTCTGTACATCATGTAGGTACCTACGTACCTATCTGTACAATATCTGAAATTTGAACATTCTTAAATTTCTCTTAAGCGTCAATCACCACAAGAATTTTGGTTCACAAAACTTGGTCAAATTTTGAATTTTTGTAGTAAAAAATCGTTAAATATCTCAAAACCAACAGAATGGTGTGGCATTATTCCGTCAAAATAGAGACAGAAAAGATTATTTCTAAGACCAAAACTAATTTGTACAATAAACACTGCAATACAATAGAACGTTTGACTGTAATTGGTTATTATTGATTGTTCAAATTTGGGTTTTCATGGTTCAAGAATTGTGAATGTGTTCAATGAATAGTGGTACCTACTTAGTTCGAGGGTAATCCGACAGGGTCATGCTGCACCGCTGGAACCTTACATGAAATGTCATCCATTTTCCCATTTGTATCAATTTTTATCCATTTCGTAATCCTTTTTATTCGTTTCTGTATGTTCTTGTAGCCCATTTGCCCCTCCTGCACCCGTAAGGTTTAGCCCCTCCGGTTCGACACTATTCATTATTCTTGCATGTTCACTTCACATTAGGAGATACAGTCTAAATAACTTCTGCTGCCCGAAGTCATTCCTTATTATTAAATTAATCATTGTTAACGCCCTACGCCTTCGTTCTTAGTGGCTATGTGTTACAAACATGATGAATGTTCTCCCTAATGAGGACGAGCACATGTCATGAATCAATATCTTCTTTTCCTCGTTTCCATCAATGTGGGTTCGCCTTGTTGATGAGGAATTAAGGAAGGCAGTAGGTTGAAGTATTAACAATAATCATGCTTTGATGCTAATAATTGATTATTAGAATTTTAAGAAAAAAGCTTAGGGTTTTCACGGTTGATAAATATTCTAAACTTAAATAAATAGAAATATGTTGAGGGAAGATAGAAATTTAACTACACAGGACGCTGTCCAGATGCTCAAACGGCTTGATAACGAGAGCGTTTAGAATATTATCTTATTAATCCTCCCACATCCACATGTCCCTCTCGATCATTCGTGTTCACTACACGGACTGACAAAGCCCAAGTTCTCCAAACCTGTTCCCTTTCAACCATTCACGCATACACTTTCCGATATTATCTGTGCGCAACAAACAACAAGGGTTTCGCCGTCCATCTGCCCCCAGCACCACCTGTGAGCCCTTGAACATCTGCGTCCCGCCCTTTAAGAACCCGCCGGTTCCTCGTCCGAGATTTGCGATGGACACAACGCGCTTAATGCGTACATTACGTCACAATCACAAAACGTCGTTGAGTTCTATCGACACCGGATATGCGAAGCTCAAAATTTGATACAGATTTAATCTGTATTGTGGACATCAGACGAAGATCATGTTTCAGGACACGAGGACGCGTTTGGCGTAACCTTTCATGGCAATCATAGTGTTCATTCCCTCTGAATAGCCAAAGATCCAAACCCTCCAAAGGTTCAAACCCTCCAATCAACAAGGTCATGATAACAGGGAATCGAGATTCACACAGTTTCCTGGTTACCGCGAAGGTTCTGCACAACTCCTTTGAATGAAGCAAATTGAACAATACAAGCATAACAACACAATAATTTGATCCCTCCACATTGAAGGCCCGTGTGACTAGATAAGAATTCAGGAAGAGCTTGAATCAATTTCATTCTACCCGAAGAAGTCTGATAACGAAATAGAGGAATTTAGGTGGTTCTTAAGAACTAGAATACAGACTAAGGGTTGTCTACAGACTAAGGGGAGTCACCTTCTGTATTGCAATGGTCAATTGTCCAAAATCTCGCGATTCCGAAGAGTTGGAGTGATGATGACACTTCAATTTTTCTCCTGTACAAGGATCCTCCTTGGTTGTGGGACAGTGCCCACAATAATTACAAAATAAAATAAATCTGCAGTCATGCAGCATGGCTATAACAGTAAATTTTCGACGAAATATCTGGTTTTATGTAAAATGTGATGTTTGGAACATCTCATTAAACCATTTTTTCGCCAAGTAACACCTCAAGATTATGAGGATGAGGAACGAGTGGGGAGTGAGGAAAATGTTTGAAAATCTTTGTCTCTATTCTCGCCCTTTTACCTGAATGAGCCGAATCTCCGATCATGTTACGAACTTATAAGTATTAATTCAACAGAAACATGAGCGCCGTCTTAGTTTTCCGACGCGTGAAATTACAGTGATTACTTAACAATATAAGTATTGTGGTTTGGAAGGAAAAAAGTGGAGGTAAGATTGGTTTAAAATCCACAGTAATGCAGCATGGCTCTAAGAGCAAATTTTCGAAGAAATAACTGGTTTTATGTCAAATGTCTCCATTTAGTGGTTTTATAACAAATTGGAGAACGGAATAAGATATCGCAGTTCTGACTTTGCCATCGTGTTCAGCGTTAAAAAAAACCTTTAAAAAGGCTTGTCAGACTGTTTCATTTTGGGAATTTATGGATAATTTCCCCCCCGCCCCCATTAAAATCCCCTCAAACCCCCTTAGAGTGTTACATATATGTTATATATTATATACATGTGCATGTGAGATATATATTATTATATTATTTATATACATGTTATGTAGATGTGCAGAATCAAGCCACTCTAAGGGGGGTTTAGGAGGATTTTGATGGGGAGAAAATTACCCAAAATCAAACAGTCTGACAAGTGACATGGTGTGGACGTGGCTAGACGTGAACTAGAATACAAATGGCTAAGAAGTGGTTCTTAAGAACTAAAATACTAATGACCATGGTCCCATGAATTGGAGTACAAAAGGCTACAAGGTGATTCTTAAGAACTAGGATACTAACGACTTCAAGGAGGTTCTTAAGGGCCTGCAGGACCTTGGTTGGAGGGATTTTGAAGGATATCTACAGCTTAGACTTTTGAAATAAATTTCTAAATTCACTATATTGATAAGATAAAAACTCCCTCGTCGTGCAATTTTTGAAATTCATAAAATAATTTTTTAACATGGAACATGTTTTAGCCGTGAGCTAACTTGCCAAAATTGCGATCCCCCGCCCACCATCTAACGTTTTAGAACGCTTATATTTGAATGGTAGGTTCTATGGGGCATCTGAAATCTGACGACTGTGCACCTGATCAGCTGACTGAGCTCAGAGGCTATATGCTGTCCAAGTCAACCCAGAAGGCTGACATTTGAATGGTAGGTTCTATGAGGCATCTGAAACCTGACAACAGTGCACCTAATCAGCTGACTTTTTTAGTAATATTTAAGTAGGTTTTTATTGATATACATAAGTATTTCTATACCTATACATTCCTACGACTAAAGGTTCTGCACCTAATTTGGTTAAAACATGTTCCATGTTTTTATAAGTGACGCCGAAGACGTTGAGTAGATAGCATCCGGTGAGTCCAGGGGGGGGAGCTTGCGCCCCTGGCGTGGCGAGACGTTAAAACGTGTAAAATGAGCAAGCAGGATTTCAAATGAATTTCGATAACCAGCTCGTAACCTTCTTCTTGTTGGATGTTTTGGCGCTTTTATAGTGGCGAACAACCCCCCGCATTTCAAAACTTCAAGTCAATCACAGCCTGAGATATCTTACAAAAACCTTCCAGCCTAGTCCTACTGGTCTTTAAGAACTAGAATACAAATGTTTCTCAACCACCATATATGAATAATTCATTTGTCAATTATTGACAAGTGCTTTTGTATCCTAGTATTTAAACATCGGTTCAGCTTTTCGAAATCTGTAAAGAACCCAATTAGTAACGAACAAACTATTTGTTCAGTACTACTAATTGAACAAACTCTATAGTCGTAGTCACTTTCCTATTACAAGCTATAAGTGAGCTTATAGTGAGCTCTAAACCCACCGGGGCACACCCAAAACGTAGAAGGTCGAAAAAGACCAGTCGAGAGCGTATCCATTACTGACAAAAAGGTGTTTTTTCTACTCGTTACCTGAAGCTACGGGGCCGTCTCACATTTCTTTTGCCTGAGCCTCAAAAGATAAATTTGTCAAGTTTCTCTCATTCCATTCAGACGAGAAGGTTTTACAACCCTTTTAGAAAAGATTTAAGGAAGGGCCGAAAGCCTTGGAACGGGAAAGTTGGACATCCACGTAGAAATCTGATGGATATTCAAGTTGTTAGTGAGATATTCTTATACCTACGACGAGTGGACTTCCAAAAATGTGCAAAACCTGAGTTTACTAAAAATAAAACCTTCAAGTCATGCTGAGTGGCCCAGTGAGCGAATCAAAACAACTTTCGAACAAGAATGTTGACCGATTAATAGAGAGCATCTAAACATAGCTAAATCGTATATATGTATGGGTGGGAGACCGTTATGAGAAAACATACATATTTACATAAAATGATTTATACACATGAACCAAAAATACAGTCTCTCGTTTGCAGAGAAGGCTCGTATTGCCAAACTCTGACTAAATGGCAAACTCTTTTGCACTGCCATCCTGCACCTCAAGGGCGTGATACTCATCTGCTCCAATGTTGGACTGGAAATCTATCACGCTCTTCGACGATAAGCGAACTTGTGACAGGATTCGTTTTTCCTGAGTGTTCTTCGAACGTCCGAGGGAGTGCTGCCTTCTACTGGACTCCACCATCCTCCTGTACACGTTCTATGAATGTCGAGGGATCAAAAGTGGCTATTATACTGCAGTACTCGTCTATTCAGCTCGTGCTTCAATTTATCTCCTGTCGAACCACCAAATACATTGGCCGCTCCTATCAATAAAATTGTACTCTTGATTTGGGTAATCCAATTATATCGTGGGTCGTTATTTGACCCACCGGCGTCAGATATTATCAATTCCTCCAGGCAGACTCTCGGCCAACTCCCTCATTTCATCATCAGGATTTTCAAAAGATACTTCGGCACTCCTGAGAAAATGTGAGCCTTCAGGCGAATCTACCCACATTCAAGTCTAAGGTGATGACTAGGAGTGTCCTCCATAGGTGTAGTTGGGACTAGAGATGCAAATCGATTATCGATTTATAGCCACCGATTATTTTGTATTCATTATTATTGTTACTGATGAATCGGTTTTCGAATACGTCAGGATTTTGAAAGAGCAGAAGCATAGAAGAAGCTTGCATGTAAGTAGAAACAATAACAACCACGATTTAACCATGTCTTTATCATTTGTCTTCTACTTTCATACTTTATACTTTTATCGGACCTATTGAATAGAAATGGGTATACATTTGATACCTTCAATTTATAAAAAAACTTCTCCCTTACTGGGAAAAACATCAGATCATGGATATGTCTGTTAGCTTTGGGAGCCCCTCAGCTGATTCTGGGCCTATTCTGTAAGTTCTGTAAGTCCTAAGGAGGCTAAATATCTAATTACAGCTTCATAGAGCGAATAGCATAGAAATTAGCTTTAGGAGCCAATCAGCTGATCCCGGCCCTATGCTGGTATGCTGTTACATGCCAAATTTCAAGTCTCTACCACCACGGGAATTACTCCAAAAAAGTCACATGTTTTTGAACCACGCCAATTTTACGTGAGCCGTAAGACATATCCGTTTCAAAACTATGTCATGCAATTTCATTCGTTTTGGCATTCTTCATTATCCTTGAAATTTAACAATAGGTCGTCACCTACAGGCGTAGAAAACTATCGGAGTTTTGAGCAAATTAGCTTTCTCACCATCTAAATCTCCGATAGTTTCCTACGCCTACACATTTCAAACGCGTAATTATTAATAATTATGCGTTTGAAATGTGTACTTGAAAATCGATTATTTGCTTGCGATCAATCGAACATTGATTATTCAATACCGATTAACTGGTCACATCGATTATTAGCTTACGATTAATCATTTTTTGTTATAATCGATTATTAGGTTCCGATTTTGCATCCTTAGTTGGGACAACTTAAACTCATCATGAAATGTATACTTGAACAAGTAAACTAAAAATTCAAACCAAAAAAACGTATTTTAGTAGATTCATGTAATTTAACTACAATAAATGAATTATACTAAGCTGTAAATTTGGCGGTCTGAAAGTCACACCTCGAATTGTTAATGTCAGTCGCTGATTATCGCATGCTGTATTTGTGCAGCTTTTACCTACTTCTTATTCTAATTGAAGTAATTTCGTTCAGGATTCAGTTCAAATATCTCCGTAATAAAGTGCTCCTGTACAAGACAGGGCTAATGCCCATTTGGACCTGTGGAATAAGGTTCTAAGCATAGATGTATAACTACCTAGTATAGTTATTCATCTATGGTTCTAAGAATGAGGTTCTAAGGTTCTTTGAGCTCCACAAAGACCTCAAAGTGGACCTCAGTCACCGATGTCATAGAAAAGTTAGCTATGAGAGATGAGCGCGGGCTTCTCAAACATTCAAATGCAGCTGCTAACCAGCCAACTTGACAACGCTCAACAAATTCGACGCCTGAAGCGAACCAAGCCCCTGGACTTTCTGTGCTGACAATGAGTGATGTGCGGTAGAAGTTGATGCGCTCTCCCCGCAAAAAATGTTAATTTATGAACTAAATAGCTAGATTGTTACCTGATGTATCACTGTAACTAGTTGTTATAATATAACAACAGATAATATTATTATCTGAATAACTGCAAGAAAAAAAGTTCAAGTACCTATTGATTTTGGCTTCGATTGAACGCTGTAGATGGATCACTTTTAAACAAGCTAAATCTTCTGTTGGTGTAATTTTATTCCAAATCATAATCCTTACGAAGGCACTACATTTTCTTCTGGGACGTGTGGTAGGGTCTCTCACCTGATATTTCCAGACCCTGCGTTAAGGAGGGAAAAACCCGATTACTAATAGCCATTGTTTCTTCATTTAATTACGCAACGTTTTTCCCTCCTATTCAACGCGGGACAGATGGCCTCGAGTCATTTAATATGTCAGGAAAACGCTCGGCAGACTTCGCAATGGGGCTTCACGGGATATTTACGACGCCTTCATGTTGATGTTTCCCATCCCGTTGGCTTTCAACCGGGGCGGATGATGTTGAAGGGCAATACGATACGTCGAGTCGGCATGACAAGTGGACGACAACCCAACGGTTGAATGGGAAAGTGGGTGCCGTTCAGTGGTAGTTCGAGTTTTCTACTTGTTTTCGTTCTGATCGAAGGCTTGCGGAAGACTCTCGTTTCCGCTCTCGATTTTAATTATCATTCATAACGATTATAATATGGCCTTCATCATCTCTAATTATCGTCCAATCTCCTTCATCATCTCTAATTATGGTCCAATCATGCATCGGGACAACCACACGGGCTTATGCGGTACACAGGCCATGTCCAGATCCCCGACTAGGTACATTCAGGCGCGGAGCTTTTTAGGGCTGATCCAGCGCAATTTGAGAAATTCCTCACTGCCGTCATACCTAAAATGGAAACCAGGCAGAAAGAGATTTTCAAGGGAAAAGCACTCGAGTCAAGCGAGCTGCACTCGAGTGATATGGAGCGAGCTCTCTGTGCTATGTGCAACAGGGTCGATCAGGAGACGATCCATCATTTCTTCTGCAGATGCCCCATAATTGCAGAGTTCAGACTTCGACATTTCGGAAAACCTTACCTTGAATCTTGGGAGATCATAGAAAGCCTGGACGGTGCTGATTGGTTCAGAGCGTATAATTTCCTTAGGGAGGCCTGAGGATACCGTGCATTTTTGGTGCAAAATTTCAGTTTTGTTGGCTGAACTCTATCATATTATGTTATGTTTAAAAAAAGTAAAATAATAATTTGTTGTGTTCTTAATATTAATTATCGTGTTAAGTATTTGTTTATTTGTTTATTTGAAAAAATACGGGCGAGCCCAATTACAAGCATATTATCCAAAGTACAAATTAAATAGCGGTAATAATTGAATAGACATAATAATTAAGTGGTATTAAGTGGTATATTAAAATAATAATTTTTGTGTGTGATGTAGTTTGACCGTCAGTAAGAATGATGTTGAGGGATATTGACATTCTTTCCACGCCCCTCTCTTCTATACAAACGTTACTCGTCCGTCATCTGTGCTCAGTACCTCTCGACGACCCCAGTGCCTAGTGTGTGTCGGGAGTATCCCTGCGTAATTTATGCATTTACATTATCCCTGTTTTACATTACTTCTACTTCTTTATACTCTGTAATTGGGCTCGCCCCGTATAAATAAATAAATAAATGTTGACGGCCCTTGACATCCCTCAACCGACCCTCGACATCCCAAATCTCGCGAATCCCGCAAGTTCCCGCGAATCCCGCAACTTGCGGAAACTCGAGTTTCCGCAAATCCAGCAAATTCCCGCAAAATCCCGCAAATCCCGCAAGTTCCCGCAAATCCCGCAACTCATTTATTTATTTATTTATTGATACGGCCGAAGCCATTTTACAAAGAAGGAAAATAATTCGAGATTTCACCCGTAAAAGAAACTTAAGATAAATAGTACAAAAATTGATACTGGTGCACAAAGAGAAGTAATATGTGATAAAATGACGATGAAGAAAAGGAAAAAGAACTGTCACTGATACTGATAATTAGAAAACTGACGTTTGAGGCTAAACTGAGAGATACAAAAAAAGTCTGATGACGTGGCTTGGATAAACGCATTCGCCTCTCGTGGCATGCGGTATAATGGTCGATGCAGAAGGTAGTTGTGGGCGGCAAACGGAACGTGGAACGTCACAGATGAACGGGTGCTGTAGTTTGGCACATTGATGTTGACTCTGGAGAGAAGGGACGGGGACTGGAGAACGCCATTCACCAACTTGTGGTAGAACATGATGTCTGCCATGCATCTTCGATTCTCCAGCGGAAACTGCGGAAACTCGAGTTTCCGCAAATCCTGCAAGTTCCCGCAACTTGCGGAAACTCGAGTTTCCGCAAGTTCCCGTAAAATCCCGCAAATCCCGCAACTTGCGGAAACTCGAGTTTCCGTAAATCCCGCAAGTTCCCGCGAATCCCGCAACTTGCGGAAACTTGAGTTTCCGCAAATCCCGCAAGTTCCCGCAAATCCCGCAACTTGCGGAAACTCGAGTTCCCGCAAATCCCGCAACTTGCGGAAACTGAAGTTTCCGCAAATCCCGCGAATCCCGCAAATACCGCAAATTCCCGCAAATCCCGCAACTTGCGGAAACTTGAGTTTCCGCAAATCCCGCAAGTTCCCGCAAATCCCGCAACTTGCGGAAACTCGAGTTTCCGCAAATCCCGCAAGTTCCCGCAAATCCCGGAAACTCCGCGGAATGTGCGGTATTTGCGGTATTTGCGGGAATCCCGCAAATCCCGCCAAATCCCGCAAATACCGCAAATTCCCGCAAATCCCGCTACTTGCGGAAACCGCAACAGTCGATATGAAGTCAACTTTTTTTCGTTTTCACGAAGTATTTGAGTCGACAATTGCTCTTCTTGAAGGTCCATTCGAACTCAAATAAACACGTCGAGTCGATATGAAGTCAACTTTTTTTCGTTTTCACGAAGTATTTGAGTCGACAATTGCTCTAATTGAAGGTCCATTCGAACTCAAATAAACACGTCGAGTCGATATGAAGTCAACTTTTTTTCGTTTTCACGAAGTATTTGAGTCGACAATTGCTCTTCTTGAAGATCCATTCGAACTCAAATAAACACGTCGAGTCGATATGAAGTCAACTTTTTTTCGTTTTCACGAAGTATTTGAGTCGACAATTGCTCTTCTTGAAGGTCCATTCGAACTCAAATAAACACGTCGAGTCGATATGAAGTCAACTTTTTTTCGTTTTCACGAAGTATTTGAGTCGACAATTGCTCTTCTTGAAGGTCCATTCGAACTCAAATAAACACGTCGAGTCGATATGAAGTCAACTTTTTTTTCGTTTTCACGAAGTATTTGAGTCGACAATTGCTCTTCTCGAAGGTCCATTCGAACTCAAATAAACACGTCCAGTCGATATGAAGTCAACTTTTTTTCGTTTTCACGAAGTATTTGAGTCGACAATTGCTCTTCTTGAAGGTCCATTCGAACTCAAATAAACACCTCGAGTCGATATGAAGTCAACTTTTTTTCGTTCCCCCGAAGTATTTGAGTCGACAATTGCACTTCTTGAAGGTCCATTCGAACTCAAACAAACACGTCGAGTCGATATGAAGTCAACTTTTTTTCGTTTTCACGAAGTATTTGAGTCGACAATTGCTCTTCTTGAAGGTCCATTCGAACTCAAATAAACACGTCGAGTCGATATGAAGTCAACTTTTTTTCGTTTTCACGAAGTATTTGAGTCGACAATTGCTCTTCTTGAAGATCCATTCGAACTCAAATAAACACGTCGAGTCGATATGAAGTCAACTTTTTTTCGTTTTCACGAAGTATTTGAGTCGACAATTGCTCTTCTTGAAGGTACATTCGAACTCAAACAAACACGTCGAGTCGATATGAAGTCAACTTTTTTTCGTTTTCACGAAGTATTTGAGTCGACAATTGCTCTTCTTGAAGGTCCATTCGAACTCAAATAAACACGTCGAGTCGATATGAAGTCAACTTTTTTTTCGTTTTCACGAAGTATTTGAGTCGACAATTGCTCTTCTCGAAGGTCCATTCGAACTCAAATAAACACCTCGAGTCGATATTAAGTCAACTTTTTTTCGATTTCACGAAGTATTTGAGTCGACAATTGCTCTTCTTGAAGGTCCATTCGAACTCAAATAAACACGTCGAGTCGATATGAAGTCAACTTTTTTTCGTTTTCACGAATCATTTCAGTCGACAATTGCTCTTCTGAAGGTCCATTCGAACTCAAATAAACACGTCGAGTCGATATGAAGTCAACTTTTTTTCGTTTTCACGAAGTATTTCAGTCGACAATTGCTCTTCTTGAAGGTCCGTTCGAACTCAAACAAACACGTCGAGTCGATATGAAGTCAACTTTTTTTCGTTTTCACGAAGTATTTCAGTCGACAATTGCTCTTCTTGAAGGTCCATTCGAACTCAAATAAACACGTCGAGTCGATATGAAGTCAACTTTTTTTCGTTCCCCCGAAGTATTTGAGTCGACAATTGCACTTCTTGAAGGTCCATTCGAACTCAAACAAACACGTCGAGTCGATATGAAGTCAACTTTTTTTCGTTTTCACGAAGTATTTGAGTCGACAATTGCTCTTCTTGAAGGTCCATTCGAACTCAAATAAACACGTCGAGTCGATATGAAGTCAACTTTTTTTTCGTTTTCACGAATTATTTGAGTCGACAATTGCTCTTCTCGAAGGTCCATTCGAACTCAAATAAACACGTCCAGTCGATATGAAGTCAACTTTTTTTCGTTTTCACGGAGTATTTGAGTCGACAATTGCTCTTCTTGAAGGTCCATTCGAACTCAAATAAACACCTCGAGTCGATATGAAGTCAACTTTTTTTCGTTCCCCCGAAGTATTTGAGTCGACAATTGCACTTCTTGAAGGTCCATTCGAACTCAAACAAACACGTCGAGTCGATATGAAGTCAACTTTTTTTCGTTTTCACGAAGTATTTGAGTCGACAATTGCTCTTCTTGAAGGTCCATTCGAACTCAAATAAACACGTCGAGTCGATATGAAGTCAACTTTTTTTCGTTTTCACGAAGTATTTGAGTCGACAATTGCTCTTCTTGAAGATCCATTCGAACTCAAATAAACACGTCGAGTCGATATGAAGTCAACTTTTTTTCGTTTTCACGAAGTATTTGAGTCGACAATTGCTCTTCTTGAAGGTCCATTCGAACTCAAATAAACACGTCGAGTCGATATGAAGTCCACTTTTTTTCGTTTTCACGAAGTATTTGAGTCGACAATTGCTCTTCTTGAAGGTCCATTCGAACTCAAATAAACACGTCGAGTCGATATGAAGTCAACTTTTTTTCGTTTTCACGAAGTATTTGAGTGGACAATTGCTCTTCTTGAAGATCCATTCGAACTCAAATAAACACCTCGAGTCGATATTAAGTCAACTTTTTTTCGTTTTCACGAAGTATTTGAGTCGACAATTGCACTTCTTGAAGGTCCATTCGAACTCAAATAAACATGTCGTGTCGATATGAAGTCAACTTTTTTTCGTATTCACGAAGTATTTCAGTCGACAATTGCTCTTCTGAAGGTCCATTCGAACTCAAATAAACACGTCGAGTCGATATGAAGTCTACTTTTTTTTCGTTTTCACGAAGTATTTGAGTCGACAATTGCTCTTCTCGAAGGTCCATTCGAACTCAAACAAACACGTCGAGTCGATATTAAGTCAACTTTTTTTCGTTTTCACGAAGTATTTCAGTCGACAATTGCTCTTCTTGTAGGTACATTCGAACTCAAATAAACACGTCGAGTCGATATGAAGTCAACTTCTTTTCGTTTTCACGAAGTATTTGAGTCGACAATTGCTCTTCTGAAGGTCCATTCGAACTCAAATAAACACGTCGAGTCGATATGAAGTCAACTTTTTTTCGTTTTCACGAAGTATTTGAGTCGACAATTGCTCTTCTTGTAGGTACATTCGAACTCAAATAAACACGTCGAGTCGATATGAAGTCAACTTTTTTTGTTTTCACAAAGTATTTGAGTCGACAATTGCTCTTCTTGAAGGTCCATTCGAACTCAAATAAACATGTTGAGTCGATATGAAGTCAACTTTTTTTCGTTTTCACGAAGTATTTGAGTCGACAATTGCTCTTCTCGAAGGTCCATTCGAACTCAAATAAACACGTCCAGTCGATATGAAGTCAACTTTTTTTCGTTTTCACGAAGTATTTCAGTCGACAATTGCTCTTCTGAAGGTCCATTCGAACTCAAATAAACACGTCGAGTCGATATGAAGTCAACTTTTTTTCGTTTTCACGAAGTATTTCAGTCGACAATTGCTCTTCTGAAGGTCCATTCGAACTCAAATAAACACGTCGAGTCGATATGAAGTCAACTTTTTTTCGTTTTCACGAAGTATTTGAGTCGACAATTGCTCTTCTTGAAGGTCCATTCGAACTCAAATAAACATGTCGAGTCGATATGAAGTCAACTTTTTTTCGTTTTCACGAAGTATTTCAGTCGACAATTGCTCTTCTTGAAGGTCCATTCGAACTCAAATAAACACCTCGAGTCGATATTAAGTCAACTTTTTTTCGTGTTCACGAAGTATTTCAGTCGACAATTGCTCTCCTTGTAAGTACATTCGAACTCAAATAAACACGTCGAGTCGATATGAAGTCAAATTTTTTTCGTTTTCACGAAGTATTTGAGTCGACAATTGCTCTTCTTGAAGGTCCATTCGAACTCAAATAAACACGTCGAGTCGATATGAAGTCAACTTTTTTTCGTTTTCACGAAGTATTTGAGTCGACAATTGCTCTTCTTGAAGGTCCATTCGAACTCAAATAAACACGTCGAGTCGATATGAAGTCAACTTTTTTTCGTTTTCACGAAGTATTTGAGTCGACAATTGCTCTTCTTGAAGATCCATTCGAACTCAAATAAACACGTCGAGTCGATATGAAGTCAACTTTTTTTCGTTTTCACGAAGTATTTGAGTCGACAATTGCTCTTCTTGAAGGTCCATTCGAACTCAAATAAACACGTCGAGTCGATATGAAGTCAACTTTTTTTCGTTTTCACGAAGTATTTGAGTCGACAATTGCTCTTCTTGAAGGTCCATTCGAACTCAAATAAACACGTCGAGTCGATATGAAGTCAACTTTTTTTTCGTTTTCACGAAGTATTTGAGTCGACAATTGCTCTTCTCGAAGGTCCATTCGAACTCAAATAAACACGTCGAGTCGATATGAAGTCAACTTTTTTTCGTTTTCACGAAGTATTTGAGTCGACAATTGCTCTTCTTGTAGGTACATTCGAACTCAAATAAACACGTCGAGTCGATATGAAGTCAACTTTTTTTGTTTTCACAAAGTATTTGAGTCGACAATTGCTCTTCTTGAAGGTCCATTCGAACTCAAATAAACATGTTGAGTCGATATGAAGTCAACTTTTTTTCGTTTTCACGAAGTATTTGAGTCGACAATTGCTCTTCTCGAAGGTCCATTCGAACTCAAATAAACACGTCCAGTCGATATGAAGTCAACTTTTTTTCGTTTTCACGAAGTATTTCAGTCGACAATTGCTCTTCTGAAGGTCCATTCGAACTCAAATAAACACGTCGAGTCGATATGAAGTCAACTTTTTTTCGTTTTCACGAAGTATTTCAGTCGACAATTGCTCTTCTGAAGGTCCATTCGAACTCAAATAAACACGTCGAGTCGATATGAAGTCAACTTTTTTTCGTTTTCACGAAGTATTTGAGTCGACAATTGCTCTTCTTGAAGGTCCATTCGAACTCAAATAAACATGTCGAGTCGATATGAAGTCAACTTTTTTTCGTTTTCACGAAGTATTTCAGTCGACAATTGCTCTTCTTGAAGGTCCATTCGAACTCAAATAAACACCTCGAGTCGATATTAAGTCAACTTTTTTTCGTGTTCACGAAGTATTTCAGTCGACAATTGCTCTCCTTGTAAGTACATTCGAACTCAAATAAACACGTCGAGTCGATATGAAGTCAAATTTTTTTCGTTTTCACGAAGTATTTGAGTCGACAATTGCTCTTCTTGAAGGTCCATTCGAACTCAAATAAACACGTCGAGTCGATATGAAGTCAACTTTTTTTCGTTTTCACGAAGTATTTGAGTCGACAATTGCTCTTCTTGAAGGTCCATTCGAACTCAAATAAACACGTCGAGTCGATATGAAGTCAACTTTTTTTCGTTTTCACGAAGTATTTGAGTCGACAATTGCTCTTCTTGAAGATCCATTCGAACTCAAATAAACACGTCGAGTCGATATGAAGTCAACTTTTTTTCGTTTTCACGAAGTATTTGAGTCGACAATTGCTCTTCTTGAAGGTCCATTCGAACTCAAATAAACACGTCGAGTCGATATGAAGTCAACTTTTTTTCGTTTTCACGAAGTATTTGAGTCGACAATTGCTCTTCTTGAAGGTCCATTCGAACTCAAATAAACACGTCGAGTCGATATGAAGTCAACTTTTTTTTCGTTTTCACGAAGTATTTGAGTCGACAATTGCTCTTCTCGAAGGTCCATTCGAACTCAAATAAACACGTCCAGTCGATATGAAGTCAACTTTTTTTCATTTTCACGAAGTATTTGAGTCGACAATTGCTCTTCTTGAAGGTCCATTCGAACTCAAATAAACACCTCGAGTCGATATGAAGTCAACTTTTTTTCGTTCCCCCGAAGTATTTGAGTCGACAATTGCACTTCTTGAAGGTCCATTCGAACTCAAACAAACACGTCGAGTCGATATGAAGTCAACTTTTTTTCGTTTTCACGAAGTATTTGAGTCGACAATTGCTCTTCTTGAAGGTCCATTCGAACTCAAATAAACACGTCGAGTCGATATGAAGTCAACTTTTTTTCGTTTTCACGAAGTATTTGAGTCGACAATTGCTCTTCTTGAAGATCCATTCGAACTCAAATAAACACGTCGAGTCGATATGAAGTCAACTTTTTTTCGTTTTCACGAAGTATTTGAGTCGACAATTGCTCTTCTTGAAGGTACATTCGAACTCAAACAAACACGTCGAGTCGATATGAAGTCAACTTTTTTTCGTTTTCACGAAGTATTTGAGTCGACAATTGCTCTTCTTGAAGGTCCATTCGAACTCAAATAAACACGTCGAGTCGATATGAAGTCAACTTTTTTCGATTTCACGAAGTATTTGAGTCGACAATTGCTCTTCTTGAAGGTCCATTCGAACTCAAATAAACACGTCGAGTCGATATGAAGTCAACTTTTTTTCGTTTTCACGAAGTATTTGAGTCGACAATTGCTCTTCTTGAAGGTCCATTCGAACTCAAATAAACACGTCGAGTCGATATGAAGTCAACTTTTTTTTCGTTTTCACGAAGTATTTGAGTCGACAATTGCTCTTCTCGAAGGTCCATTCGAACTCAAATAAACACGTCCAGTCGATATGAAGTCAACTTTTTTTCGTTTTCACGAAGTATTTGAGTCGACAATTGCTCTTCTTGAAGGTCCATTCGAACTCAAATAAACACCTCGAGTCGATATGAAGTCAACTTTTTTTCGTTCCCCCGAAGTATTTGAGTCGACAATTGCACTTCTTGAAGGTCCATTCGAACTCAAACAAACACGTCGAGTCGATATGAAGTCAACTTTTTTTCGTTTTCACGAAGTATTTGAGTCGACAATTGCTCTTCTTGTAGGTACATTCGAACTCAAATAAACACGTCCAGTCGATATGAAGTCAACTTCTTTTCGTTTTCACGAAGTATTTGAGTCGACAATTGCTCTTCTGAAGGTCCATTCGAACTCAAATAAACACGTCGAGTCGATATGAAGTCAACTTTTTTTCGTTTTCACGAAGTATTTGAGTCGACAATTGCTCTTCTTGTAGGTACATTCGAACTCAAATAAACACGTCGAGTCGATATGAAGTCAACTTTTTTTGTTTTCACAAAGTATTTGAGTCGACAATTGCTCTTCTTGAAGGTCCATTCGAACTCAAATAAACATGTTGAGTCGATATGAAGTCAACTTTTTTTCGTTTTCACGAAGTATTTGAGTCGACAATTGCTCTTCTCGAAGGTCCATTCGAACTCAAATAAACACGTCCAGTCGATATGAAGTCAACTTTTTTTCGTTTTCACGAAGTATTTGAGTCGACAATTGCTCTTCTTGAAGGTCCATTCGATCTCAAATAAACACCTCAAGTCGATATGAAGTCAACTTTTTTTCGTTCCCCCGAAGTATTTGAGTCGACAATTGCTGCTCTTGAAGGTCCATTCGAACTCAAACAAACACGTCGAGTCGATATGAAGTCAACTTTTTTTCGTTTTCACGAAGTATTTCAGTCGACAATTGCTCTTCTTGAAGGTCCATTCGGACTCAAATAAACACCTCGAGTCGATATGAAGTCAACTTTTTTTCGTTTTCACGAAGTATTTGAGTCGACAATTGCTCTTCTTGAAGGTCCATTCGAACTCAAATAAACATGTCGAGTCGATATGAAGTCAACTTTTTTTCGTTTTCACGAAGTATTTCAGTCGACAATTGCTCTTCTGAAGGTCCATTCGAACTCAAATAAACACGTCGAGTCGATATGAAGTCAACTTTTTTTCGTTTTCACGAAGTATTTCAGTCGACAATTGCTCTTCTGAAGGTCCATTCGAACTCAAATAAACACGTCGAGTCGATATGAAGTCAACTTTTGTTCGTATTCACGAAGTATTTGAGTCGACAATTGCTCTTCTGAAGGTCCATTCGAACTCAAATAAAAATGTCAAGTCGATATGAAGTCAACTTTTTTTCGTTTTCACGAAGTATTTCAGTCGACAATTGCTCTTCTGAAGGTCCATTCGAACTCAAATAAACACGTCGAGTCGATATGAAGTCAACTTTTTTTCGTTTTCACGAAGTATTTGAGTCGACAATTGCTCTTCTTGAAGGTCCATTCGAACTCAAATAAACATGTCGAGTCGATATGAAGTCAACTTTTTTTCGTTTTCACGAAGTATTTCAGTCGACAATTGCTCTTCTTGAAGGTCCATTCGAACTCAAATAAACACCTCGAGTCGATATTAAGTCAACTTTTTTTCGTTTTCACGAAGTATTTCAGTCGACAATTGCTCTCTTTGTAAGTACATTCGAACTCAAATAAACACGTCGAGTCGATATGAAGTCAAATTTTTTTCGTTTTCACGAAGTATTTGAGTCGACAATTGCTCTCCTTGAAGGTCCATTCGAACTCAAATAAACACGTCGAGTCGATATGAAGTCAACTTTTGTTCGTTTTCACGAATCATTTCAGTCGACAATTGCTCTTCTGAAGGTCCATTCGAACTCAAATAAACACGTCGAGTCGATATGAAGTCAACTTTTTTTCGTTTTCACGAAGTATTTCAGTCGACAATTGCTCTTCTTGAAGGTCCGTTCGAACTCAAACAAACACGTCGAGTCGATATGAAGTCAACTTTTTTTCGTTTTCACGAAGTATTTCAGTCGACAATTGCTCTTCTTGAAGGTCCATTCGGACTCAAATAAACACCTCGAGTCGATATGAAGTCAACTTTTTTTCGTTTTCACGAAGTATTTGAGTCGACAATTGCTCTTCTTGAAGGTCCATTCGAACTCAAATAAACATGTCGAGTCGATATGAAGTCAACTTTTTTTCGTTTTCACGAAGTATTTCAGTCGACAATTGCTCTTCTGAAGGTCCATTCGAACTCAAATAAACACGTCGAGTCGATATGAAGTCAACTTTTTTTCGTTTTCACGAAGTATTTCAGTCGACAATTGCTCTTCTGAAGGTCCATTCGAACTCAAATAAACACGTCGAGTCGATATGAAGTCAACTTTTGTTCGTATTCACGAAGTATTTGAGTCGACAATTGCTCTTCTGAAGGTCCATTCGAACTCAAATAAAAATGTCAAGTCGATATGAAGTCAACTTTTTTTCGTTTTCACGAAGTATTTCAGTCGACAATTGCTCTTCTGAAGGTCCATTCGAACTCAAATAAACACGTCGAGTCGATATGAAGTCAACTTTTTTTCGTTTTCACGAAGTATTTGAGTCGACAATTGCTCTTCTGAAGGTCCATTCGAACTCAAATAAACACGTCGAGTCGATATGAAGTCAACTTTTTTTCGTTTTCACGAAGTATTTGAGTCGACAATTGCTCTTCTTGTAGGTACATTCGAACTCAAATAAACACGTCGAGTCGATATGAAGTCAACTTTTTTTGTTTTCACAAAGTATTTGAGTCGACAATTGCTCTTCTTGAAGGTCCATTCGAACTCAAATAAACATGTTGAGTCGATATGAAGTCAACTTTTTTTCGTTTTCACGAAGTATTTGAGTCGACAATTGCTCTTCTCGAAGGTCCATTCGAACTCAAATAAACACGTCCAGTCGATATGAAGTCAACTTTTTTTCGTTTTCACGAAGTATTTGAGTCGACAATTGCTCTTCTTGAAGGTCCATTCGATCTCAAATAAACACCTCAAGTCGATATGAAGTCAACTTTTTTTCGTTCCCCCGAAGTATTTGAGTCGACAATTGCTGCTCTTGAAGGTCCATTCGAACTCAAACAAACACGTCGAGTCGATATGAAGTCAACTCTTCACAAAGAATTTGAAACCAAGTATTTGTGGACCAGGGCAGTTGGACAATTACAATTTAGGTTACAATTCTCCTTGTTATGACGTATCAACTTGTTAATTGTTGGAATATATTTTTTTCTGAGGGAAAAATCAATGTATTTGGTTTTTTCATGGTGCAATATTAGATTTAGTTTGCAGTAATTTAGATTTAGATATTTGAGGTCATCTTCTGTTTTATTCTTGGCTCCCTCCCAGGAGTCACCGGTCGTTATCAAGGCGGTATCATCAGCATATGACACTAATTCTCCACGTATTTTGACATTCAAAATGTCATTTGCGTAAATTAGAAACAACACTGGGCTGATAATTGTTCCCTGTGGAATCCCACACGTCAGCTGACAGTTATTACTTAAAACTTCCGTAACTCTAATCTGTTGTCCTCTGCCATCTAGATAACTTTGTATCCATTTGACGAAAGTGGCGTGAAATTTATGCTTTTTTAATGTGTCTATTAGTATTTTGTGTGGGACCGTATCAAATGCCTTCGAAAAATCCTTGAAAACGGCCAGCACTTTTCTACCTCTATCCAAATTACTCACTATTTTTTCATACAGATGGAGGATTGCATTCAAGAGGAATTATTGACGTTATCTGGGGGATATATTAAAGGATCAAAACGATAGATGCTTTCATCATTTTCTAAAGAATAATTTTTCTTATAAGCTTCACCACTTTCATCCTCCCAGTTCTCTAGACAGGAATCACACCGTGATGCAAATTGACAAGTAAATAAATTATTCCCACGTTCATAACATTTCAGTCAATAATATATTCATAAACTCCTGTGAACCTCTAGGAACTAGGATGTGTTTACAATGTGTTTTTCCCAGACGATCAGGAAAGCAAAATTTAGTTCTGCATGATGTGCAATATTTTTTGACTTTATCCATTTGTAAAAACTTTGATTTGAAACATACGTACAGCTCATCGAAATTGAGTTGGTCATAATGATTACTTGGTTTGCAGTTGAAGGGTTTTGCGAGAGGAGAAACACGTAAGGCGTATGCTCTGTCGAGGGTCTTCTGGAGAAGTGTGGGAAAATCGTCGGTGTTGGTCTATTTATAAGAACTAGTGAAATAGTTTTCAAAGTGGTGGGAGTAGGGTTTGCAATCCCGGGATCCCGGGATCCCGAAATCCCGGGATCCCGGACAATTTTCACCGATTTCAAATCCCGGGATTCATGAGGCCAGTCCCGGGATTTCGGGATCCCGAAATCTCAAAATACAAAAATTTCAAACTGAAATTTTTTTAGCATTAAAACGGAAAATAGTCCCAACTCGAGGCAAAGTGCTCATGATGAAAACCAGAAAGGAAATTCTCAGAATTAGGAAGCAAGTCTGTGACTGTGAATCACAGAACCGTTTCCCCTTCAGTCCAAACTCCAAACAGCGCGTTCTTCTCTCCCTCTCGCAAGCTCGCAACATGTGTGATTCACACTCGCGAGCGTGAAGAATTTTCCGGACTTCCATTTTTTGTTGACTGAGTTGCGTTTTGTGCGTTGTGCCTAACAGTTTTCGACTGTGCCCAATACAACTGACTGTGTGAGTTTTTGACTGTGTTTTTGTGTGTTGAGATGTCTGGAAATAGTGACTTTGTGAAACACAAAAAGGACGGCAACAAAGATTCCATATGGAGCCTGTTTCTCACGAGTAAGGATGGAGCAAGTGCGAAATGCAAGGTTAGTTTTTACCAACTTGATAAGTATTATTATGGTAATCACAAGGTGTAGGTACTTGCTTCCAATTGTCGGGTTAAACATTACGTCAAAATACATTGGTTGCATTTTATTTTCAGGATTGTAATAAAGTGCTGAAAACTGGTGGTGGTTCAACAAAGGGATTGCATACCCACTTATTTGCTATTCATGGAAGGAAAATTAATACCACTGATATATCTACGTCTGGCACTGGCAGTAAAGTAGTTGATGGGAAACGTCCGTGTTCATCAGAACCAGCTAAGAATCCGGGACAAATTACTGGGACGAAAAAGAAACAAAAACTCGAAGACTACTGTTTTAAAAGTTATAAGAAGGATTATTTGAGTGAAACGTTGGCTCGCATGACAGCTAAAGACGGCATGCCTTTTTATATGTCCGTTAAATCAGTCGACCTCAGGAAATTGTTTGAAGGCATGGGACACCATGATTTACCAAAATCCCCCAATGGAATTAAGAATCGTGTTATGAAATACTACACAGAGATACGACAACTGATCACAGCTGAAATAAAACAGCGTAAATCATCAGGTGCACGGTTTAGCCTCACCTTCGATGAGTGGACATCAACTGCGAACAAGCGTTACATGAACATTAATTTACATGCCGTTGACGAATTCTGGAACCTAGGTTTGGTTCGTGTGCGTGGAACTATGCCAGCTGAGAAGTGTAAGGAACTCTTGGAAGGCCACCTATTCCAATTTGGGCTTTGTTTGGAGAAAGATATTGTCTGCATCGTCACGGATGGGCCTTCTGTAATGGTTAAAGTAGGGAAACTGGTGATGGCAGAACATCAACTTTGTATGGTTCATGGTATCCACTTGGCAGTTTGTGACGTTTTTTACAAGAATAAGGAGCAAAGTACTGCAGTTGGTTTCCTCGAAAAACGAATTGGAAGAAGAAGAAGAGCAGACAGAAGACGAAGATAATGAAAATGAAGAGTTGGAGTTGGAGAACGCTGAATCAAGTCTGAACTTTGACTCAACGGAAACTGCATCTGAACGGGATCTTGAACTTCTGTCTGATTATCAGGACCTGAATGCTGTTATTAAAAAAGTCAGGAAAATAGTTGTCCTTTTCAGAAGGTCCCCAGTAAAAAATGACGACATACTGCAAAAGTATGTAAAAGAAGAGCGAGGGAAGGAGATGCAACTGGTCCTGGATGTTAAAAATAGGTGGAACAGCCTAGTCACAATGTTGGAACGTTTCGTGAACCTGAAAGGTATTCAGAAAGCTCTAATTGACATGAAAAATCCATTCACAGTCAGTGATTCTGAATTTGCTTTCCTCTCAGACGTGGTTGCTGTTCTCGCTCCAATTAAGCTGGCTGTGGAAGCGCTTTGTCGGAGGGAAGCCAATTTGTTGTCGGCTGACGCAACCATGAAATTTCTATTTGAAAAATTGCAAGCAAATAAGTCTGCATTGGCTGAAAGGATGTCGTCATCATTAATGGCTCGATTCAAAGAGAGAAGGGAGAAGAACCTATCGGGGGTAATTGCGTACCTACACCACCCTGAACCTGAACAGCCCGACGAAGATTCACCTGGGGAACACGACTTATTTGGAAGACCCTCACATGCAGCTATACGAGGAGAGCTGAAGCGAATACTCGAAAGACTCGCAGTCGAAGGTCCTTTAAGCGGTGAAGACGACCCTACAACTGACCTGAAAGAATTCGAAGCCGACAGATCCACAGTAAGCGATTGCACAGCCAGTTTGCAAGATCAACTGGAGGCCCGAATCCAAAAATCCATGGGGAAACATCAGCCTGTCACGATCACGAAACATCAAAGAGATCTGATGACCACAATAAAAAAAGAAATGAGTCTCTTTGACAATGGAGGTACCCGAGGCCACCATTTAACCATAGTTTATAACTATCTGTTGACCATCCCGCCAACCAGTGTCGAAGCCGAGAAAGCATTCTCAGCAGCAGGATTATTTTCTACGAAACTGAGGAGCAAACTGGCTGATGAGACACTGAATTCTATCTGCTTTCTGAGGGCACATTTTATGAAAAATGAAAAAAAATAACTTCTACGTACCTACATGTGTTCGTAAACAAAATTGAAAATTGAAAATTTTAAAATAATTTGTAGGTAAATGAGTTAAGTTTGTAAAGTTATACTTAGCATTTAAAAAAATAAACGATTTTTTCGGTTTTTACAATAATTTTTATATTTTTTAAATTAATTCCTGAATCCCGGGATTAATCCCGGGATCCCGGGTTTGAGAACAGGTAATCCCGAGATCCCGGGATTGGTAAAGCTGGACGGGATTGCAAACCCTAGGTGGGAGCATTTAAAAAACAAGCTACGTAGGTACCTACCTTCCATCGATGCGTGGTTCGCGAATACCAAAAGCGAAAAAAAAAAGGCACAATCAAGTCGTGGGAAACATTATCAGATCAATTCACTTTATCACCTCGTACAAAGTAGTCTAATCCATGGAAATGCTTCGGACACTGTCATTTTCGTAGACCTTCCAGGAGTACATTGACCCTGTTTTAAAACCAACTTTTTATATCTACTGTTTTTGAAAATATCAAGCCCTATTTCGCTCCTTCCTATTGATGTTGGGCTATGAAAAGTTTCAAGGATAATCCTCGGGCTGGTCCGAGCCCAAACGTTCGTGTATTTATCCATGCTTCATAAAGAACGTTTTCTTCAGAGCTCGTGCCCTATTATAGGCCAGAAGTCGTTGTTATGGAGTCTGAGGCCATCTGCCGTGTCTGATGATGCGGTTTTGTCCTTCTAGAATATACAGACCCGTCAAGATGTTACCTTGAACCGAGGGGTTCGACTTGCCTCATTCAGAACCTTCACCAGTCGTTGCAAACTGACAGAAAAAGCCGGTAGCGGGTGATTTTTCGTTCAAGTCCTTCACTGTCTCCTGTCTCAACGAGTCTGGAGGGAAAGCGTTGAAGCGGAAACTCTTGTAAAAGGGTTTCCCATCGGGCGATGAGTCCTGTAAATGGGTGAAGATTATTTCGTTAGTCCCGAAGAGCGAGGGGACTTCGTCGTTATCCATTCCCAGCTCCCTCGGATTACTAATAGCGTTAATCGGGATTTCAATCACTTTTTCGGAGGCGTGAAAGGGGGATCGAAGCTCGACAGCGAAAAGGTGCGTTCAGGAAGTACGTTCGTTCTCGCTGTCGATGTGAAATTAAATGAAGCCGATTATAATCGCCCGGAAGGGGCGCACGTGGTGTATTTTGATCGCTATTCGGTGTTTTATGCCGTGTACGGCTAATCGGATTTAGAAATACTGTCGGTGTGTCTCCACATCGGTTGAACAACTGGCGAAATTTATGTGGGCTACGTAGACGTCGGTAACTATAAAATGGTGAAAATATAAATTTCACCAGTTTGTTCTCCCAAAACGGAGATACGTCGATAATCTACCAGAAGACACTTTTTTGAGAGCTCAGAAATTTGAAGTAATATTTTGAGTTTGAAAAATACCATTTTTCTACCTCTTTGAGACGAACGTCATCGGGGTGGACTGGCAGCTAGGGGTGTAAATAGTTAGGGATGTTACAATTACCATCGGTAGGTCGATAGCATCGATAGTTTTTGTAATTTTCGAAAACTGTTTGAAAACCAAGCAGGTACCTACATAGTATGTCGGGATAAGTTTTTGAAGAAGATTCATAGAAGTTATGATATAATATTATTATGTGTATGTTGAGCAAACAGTTACAAGAAACACAAAAGAGCAGATCAGAGAAGTTAAAAAAACGTGACTCAGTTTGACTAACATAGAAAATGAAACGAAAATACCTTAGAAAAATACACCATTCAATCACAACAATTTTTTCTAGCCTTCAATCACAATCCACTACCTGGCCGTCTGGTTTTCTAGTTCTTATTAAGAATTCAGTACATAACTACCCCTCATTCTAGGAACTTCTTAGTAAGAACTAGAAACCAGAAGGCCAGGTAGTGGAATTGTGAAATTCTTGTGATTGAATTTTGTTGAATTGGGTCTCTTCCTTCTTTTTAGTGAATTTTCGAAGAAGAATTTTTTTTTTTTAATTTTATTTTTTCAAGTGAAAGAATTTATTTAACAATGGCTATTTAATTTCAAGACAAATTATCGTGGGGAAAAGCTGTACATATCAGTTCTGTTCACTGGTCGAAGTTGGATAGCATTTAGGGGGGGGCTGTGATCCCTATCAGGATTGCCAATCTCAAAACAGTGTCGCCATTGACTTATTCTTCCTCCCAGTGTTGGCAGCCCTGCGTCTTCCTTCACCGTTCACTACGGTAACTTTTTCCTCGCCAAGTTCAGACTCAACCTCAGACTCGCTTCAATTTGAGTAATACGGAAATAGTGATCAGGTAGCCGTCATGCATTACGAACATAAGAATGAATCATCGACGTCACTGTTTCGGTCGCTATTGCTCTCCACATCGCTCCGTTCTGAATAATTAGAACCTACATCCCCAGAGTCATTAAATTTCATGTAATAGTTATAAATCTTATTTTCCGAAACTTTGCACTGTCAATTTTTTCTAAATTTGTCTGAAACTTGACTTCCGATCGACTTTAGAAACCTGATGAAGCGGTATAACACTAAACGCCCGAAAAACAACATAATGATATTATGTTCCGTTCCAGACGGTATTTCTGCCGTCCTAAGCAAAAAGGACGTATCTCCATTTTTTGTGATTTTCGAGTTTTTGCAGTTATAGCATCTTTAGGAGATCCTCCATCATATGATCATACAAAAACCACCCTAACTCACTGCTAGAGCATCTAAAAACGATAAGGAAGATGGGCGTATCTCAAAATTGTGTCAAATCCTTAGCCAATTGGTCGTATCTCATTTTCCTAAGCAAAGAAGCAGTATCTTTTAAGATTAACTAGTATTTTGTGGACACTTCAGAGTAAACTAGGCACACATTATTATTTCGTAGATGATGAGAACTTTTGCATACAAGTTAATTTTTCTTTATAAAAACTTAATTAACTTTTCTTTTAAAACTTTATTTACAGAATTTTAACAAACTTCACTTTATATGGAATTTCAATTTATAATAACTATCAGTTCATTTTATCTGGAATAAAGTTTTTCATAGAAAAAATTAATATATTTTTAGAATCTATAAGTATACGGGTAGAAATGAAAAGACTTGTTTGAAAAAGAAAACTGAAAACTGCGTATAATCCGAAAATGACAAAAGACGGGCTCAGAGTCAGCTCCCGTTCCAAGCCGTCCCAGCTCCAGAAAATGGGGAATGAAAAATGGTATCTCATTGGTGGATGATTTCTGAACACGTCATGAAGGGCCAATGGGAACCCTTCTTACATGCAGAAGTACATAGTCAATGTTCAGCCTAGTGAAGCTTTGGCAAACTAGGCATTAATCGATTTATTCAATCGATATGATCGATCGATTCTATTGAATCGATAAACATTTATCGATTATTATTATCGAAAAATATCAAATCCCGAAACGGCCAAACTGACTTTTCACGGTCCCTCGTGAAATTTTAAAATTTAAGTTTAAAGTATGAACGAATATACTCGTAGTAACAATTTATAGGTAAATTTGTAACAAATTGATAAATCAGGACGGAATTAGTTACAGAGTTGCCTACTTATGGAGCTGGTTTCCCTATAACATTAAATTTTTCGCGATATTTATTTTGAACAGGGCAAAAAAAGGCAGGTAACATTAAATATTCAGAACCTCCGTCTACAACTTACGAAGTAAAACCTTGTAAAATTTCGACAGAATCATGAATAGTTAAAGCTATGCAAAACAAACCCCGTTATATGCAAGAAAACGGTAAACCTATCGGCTTGTTGTTGACTTCATAAGTACAAAATATTATGTTGCTGATTATACACAAAGTCATGGTCGTCAGTCAATGTCATTTAGATATGGCTGCCTTCCCCTGTAACAATTTGGAGAAATTAGAAAATCTTGAAAGTAATATTAATTTTTACATGAAAGGAACATAATAATAGTAGCTGTCATAAAATATTATTTTCTATAGATCCACTCGGCTATTCTGGCAAATATAGTTATTAGAGGATTATAGTGAATAAACTGATTTTTCATTGGGTAACCCAGAAGATGTCACTGCGTAATGTAGATATAATATTGACGAATAGAGAATGTACATATTTTTCAATGTTCGATCATTTAGAACTTTTGTGTGAGCAACATCACTACTTGACCATATTCAATGCAAAACAATTTTAAAAACAAAATTTTGAGCGAAGAATGCGTTTTATTCTCAAAGAGAATATAATAAAAATATATTGGAAAGTGTCCAGCTGGAAGATATAATAATTATGGCATTTATGAATTGGTTTCCTTGGGATCAAACTTTCCAAAGTGTATCCATGATACGGATAAGTTTAGTAAGGTAGGTATCATATAAATGATACCTAAATAAAATATCATATAACTGACATTTTTAATTTCTTCGCTGCACGTATACGTTCATGAAATCAGGCGGGGACCCAAGTATGAAGGTGTGGTATGCCTTCAAACTCAGCATCCAATGAAAGTGTGGTATGCTTTCATTGGGACTCCAGCTCGTTGGTACCGACGAGAGGACATCCATACAATAGTATGGGAGCTCTGGTGTGGCCAACACCAGAATTGGCAATGCCATAAATCCCATATAAATGGGTAAGATTCCATATAAATGAAATCTCAATAATTTTTGTAAGTCCCATATAAATGGGTAAGATTCCATATAAATGAAATCTCAATAATTTTTGTAAGTCCCATATAAATGGGTAAGATTCCATATAAATGAAATCTCAATAATTTTTGTAAGTCCCATATAAATGGGTAAAATTCCATATAAATGGATATACGGCTTCAAATGTAATCCTTCTATCCAGGGCCCTAATCTGCCCTTTCAAGCGGAGGCGGAAAACATTACTGTTGCCTGTATAGGGAGGTGTCATCAAATGCAATGAACACCGGGGGTAGCTCATTATCACCAAACATCGGAAACGTCTAAGTCCCAGAGACCGAAACGTAGTGTTAAGAACAACGACTGAGAACATCACCGGTTCGTCGTGATAAAGGGAAAATGTTGTTTGCAACCAACACTGTCCGATAGCCTAGGTGCCTGATCTCAATTACGCATGTGCTTCCAAAAATGACTTAACGTTTCAAAAAGAATAATGAGAGAGAGAGAAAAAAAAATTGCGTGAAATTGAGTGAATAGAGTGAAAATGCAAATCATATTTAGTCAAAGTGAGTTTTGCTCAAAATTCAGTTATCACCATCAGATTCTGATTCATCTTCATCAAGGAGTTGAGGTAACAAAGATATGTCTTGGTTAATTCTCCTTACCCTATCATGAGGGTATTTAACTCTTTTCTTAGAGTTTAAATTTTCAAGTATGTAACGATCGTGAGGTAGTATCTCTACTACTTGATACATCCCCTTAAATTTTGGGGCAGTCTTTTGTGACACCCTCGGTTCAACTTGGCGCACGCAAAAATCGCCAATGTTCAATGGCTCTATTTGAGCTCCTTTTCCAATAAAACGTTCAAGTTCGTAATTAGCAAGACGGTCAATATTTTGCTTGGCCTCGGTGCGTATATTGGACAAATTAGAGTGAGTTGGGGGAGATACATGTTCGTCAATTGTAATCATACCAGGCATGTTAGGCCTTCTTCCAATTAGAAGTTCTATTGGGGACATTGAAGTGGTACGATTTGTTGTTGAATGTAATACCAGTTGAATTTTTGGTAATAATTGTCTGATGGATTGATTCTTGATGTACTGGGCAACAGTGATTAGGTTTGTTATGGACGACATGTATCTCTCCACTTGTGAGTTAGCTCGAGAAGCACCAGTGGCAATTGCGTGTGTATTTATATTATTCTGCTCACAATATTCTGTAAAAATACCAGATGTAAAACTAGTACCTTGGTCAAAAACTAGACGAGATGGGGGACCAAATAACTTTGTCATCTCAGACACAGCATTGACGGCTGCTTTTGCTGTCAATGAACGAGTATAATGCAACAAAACATATTTAGTAAAGGAACAAACCATAACAATATAATATTCAGGAGTACCCGTTGAGCCAGATAATTTTCCAGTTATGTCAATATGAACAGTATCAAAAGGAATGTCTGTTTTTGGGATAGGATAAAGTTGTACTTGTTTTTTGCCTGAAGGAGCTTTGGTTATTTTACAAGTGACACAGTTCTCAATGAATTTTTTGATGAATTTATTCATATTAGGGAACCAGAATTTTTCCAATACTTTATCTTGTGTTTTAGGGAGTCCCATGTGTAAGATTGATTCATGAATTGAATTGACTTTACTTTATCTTTACTTTACTTTACTGTTCCTTTACTAAATGTTTATCGATAATGGGTACATTACAAGGAATTTGCCAGGAAGTTTCGTTTTCAGTATCAGTGTCACATGTGTCATCAGAAAAGTTTTTTGTTGTTTTTACCAAGGGGTTTTTGTCTAGAATGGGTTTGTAATTTCTCTTCAAATACTCGAGTTTTTGATTTGTACTTTTATCTGTGTGTTTATCAATCTTTGTTACTTCGTAACGATCTGGTAAAACATTTACTGAAATCCCTGCTGACAGAATGTCTCTGCCTAACAAAATGTCATGAGATGTAGCCTCTTCAGGAACCACATAAAATAGAACAGGAATATCAATATTATTAATTTGAATTATAGTAGATATTTGAGTGTTTACTATTATTTCTCCGTGACCAATACCTATTAGTTTTACAGGGTTATTGTATTCTTGGCCTAAAAACAATGGAGTTAATTTTGAAGACAATATTGAACATTCAGACCCAGAATCAAAAATAAAAGGATGGATGTTACCTTGATGGTTAAAGTGACCTTGCGGATTCAAGGTGCAGACGTTGACTCACTTTTCGTCAGTTTTTGGAGTAGTACCATTGGCAGATTTTCTGTTGGGGTTGAAGCGGCAGTATTCCCAATCATGGTTATTCATCCTGCAGTTCTTGCACCATCGTTTCTTGAGTTGTTGTTGTTGTTGCGGCAGATGCTGATGTGGTGGACACTCCGTTTTGTTATAATTTTATTATTTCTTACAAATTCAAAATTTTCACCTGTTGCCTTTCCCGACCACATATGATTTAATTTCACAAAGTATTATTATACGATTTCCCGAGTTCTCAACAAGTGTTACTTCTCTCGCTATACTGAGTTTGTGTATTCGCCTTGAAATTGAAGACCTCTTGATTGTTTTTGTTTCGATCATTTGGTTTCCATTTCTTCTGTTCGACACCCTGAAAGCCGTTGTAAGGGCGTTTGAACTGTTTGAATGGTTGACTTTTATTTTGGCTTGGACCTCCTTGCGATTGTCGTGTTCCCTTGACAGCTTTGAGTTCTTGAAATAGTTCCACTTCATAACTAACTTATTACACTTAACTAAAGAAATAAAGTTAAAACGGACGTATCTATTCTCAATCCCACTTCTGATTTAGAATCTATAAGTATACGGGTAGAAATGAAAAGACTTGTTTGAAAAAGAAAACTGAAAACTGCGTATAATCCGAAAATGACAAAAGACGGGCTCAGAGTCAGCTCCCGTTCCAAGCCGTCCCAGCTCCAGAAAATGGGGAATGAAAAATGGTATCTCATTGGTGGATGATTTCTGAACACGTCATGAAGGGCCAATGGGAACCCTTCTTACATGCAGAAGTACATAGTCAATGTTCAGCCTAGTGAAGCTTTGGCAAACTAGGCATTAATCGATTTATTCAATCGATATGATCGATCGATTCTATTGAATCGATAAACATTTATCGATTATTATTATCGAAAAATATCAAATCCCGAAATATTATTATTTAAATAAATACGAGTAATTATTAGGTGAATCAAAGTAACTCACATTGATTAAGTTATATATTATACCTACTATGGAAAGTCGCAAGGTTTGAATCATGAGTTTTGGGATCGATGGGGTAATATAGATAATTCAACTATTTAGATGCTGAAAGGTATTTTTATTAAATAATTAAGTAGGTAGGTGCTTGACTCATCATCTCCAAGTTAAAAGATAATGTTCCAGTCAATTGGCTCCCGAATTTTTGATTATTGCAGTTCGAAAATTGCTTATTTGTAGTGGGGGGGGGGGGGGGGAAACCTGTGAATTTCATTGTGGTCCGCCTCTCAAGAGATTGTTGGTTCCTAAGATAAAAGGGCGTACCTCAAATTCTTTCGAAAACACACAAGCGTTCCGGGGGCAAGTAGGTAGAGAGACGGCTACTATCTATTGAATAACTAAAAATGCTCCTACTCAAAATTGCAATTATTTGAGATACGGCTTTCTGCTCAGGACGGCAGATTTCTTGTCTTATGATTACATTGTTGGCAGAAGGTTTGTGACTCGTGTGTTGCTTTAGCTTTTTGTATTTCACCGACTCGTATTTCTGGCTTCAGCTCTTGCACGGATCGGCTCGGATTCTTTTCGCTCGGGGAAACCGTCCCCCCCCAAAATGGCCTCTAATTCTTATTAGCCGTCTCTCTACCCCCGGGAAAACGGATCTTAATCCTCAGTCCGACTCGGCAAACATGTTTCACACTCTTTCATCTCTAACTTTACTCGGAGAGCTCTCTCCCCTTTGGGGTTGTTTAGTTTTCAAGCGTTTCTGGACTTGTTCCCTTCAAGTTTGTCCAAACTTTCTTCCTCAGATTGCGCATTTGCGTTCCGCCCGGAAAATTCTGCGATTAAAACCCCTTTTCTTCGCTTACGACTTACATTGCAAAGGAAACTTCAGCTAAAGCAAAACAATATTTTGATACTCCCCATTTCCAGGCTTTCGTATTGGTTTTTGGTCAATCAAACGTGTCCTTTTGTTTTCTTGGAGCACTCGGAGCGACAGTATTTCCTCCATAGTATGATTACTTTCGTCTAATTCAAATTGACAGCATAATGCAGGGGAGAGTGGGGCAGAATCAACCACCCATCTAACTCCTCCAATAATGTGTTTTTTACTTCAAATCGCCACCCATGTGGGAAAGCAAAATAAGATACTACCAGCTGCCAGTAGTGGTGTTAGACAGTCGACAGTTGGCTTGATACTATCGGACACCAACTATCGATAGTATTGATGGCCTATCGACGAAAGGTTTTTCACGATTACCTTAACGTTACTCGTGGTCAGCATATATTTAGGTATATCTGTTCTGTTTTAGGGCTTGCTCAGCAAGCCTTGCCGTGGTCAAAAATTGTAACATTTACTATCCAATGATTAGTATTTCATAATAATAATAATAATAATGCCAAAGTAGGCGATATAAGCATAGTTGGGACTATCCCATTGGGGAGCCAAATTCAACAAATTCAATCACGGGAATCACAAAATTCCCGCAGGTATTTGTTTCAAGTTTTTAAATAGAGGGGGATCCATAGAAGTTATATTATAAAAACTTGAATATTAAGGTCATTAAAATGGCCATAACTTCCTTAATCCGTCGATTTTATGCAATAATTTAATACACTAATTTAATAAACCATGCCAATCCTATCCGAACCAAAATTTGCTATCTTAATGGCAAACATCGTTTTTACTGAATAATCTCCCGTTTTTTGCATTAAACTGAGTCGCTAATTTATTTTGAGAACACCATTGGAAAGGTGATATTTCAAGCAAGTTTATCCCATAGACGACCCACTAAAAGAGAGACAACCGATAGAAAAACTTTCGAAAAATCTCAACATTTGCACTTTAGTGTCGTTTTGTACGTATTAAACCAGCTCAGGAAATGTTGACTGTGCTTCAAGAAGATGGCAAATTTAACGCTCTTTCTAACGGTATAATTATTACATATTAATTTATTTGACGTAATAAGGAGGTTATGGCAATTTTAATGACTTAAGGTCTAAACACGAAAAAAATCTTGAAAGTGGAAAAAGTGGCATTTGGATTCATTGAAAAAAGTCTGAGAGACACTTATTTATGTGAATTAGTTGTAGAAGTGATCCATGAAGTCCTTCGGATTTAAGTTGAGACACCTTGTAGTACCTCGTATAATAAAACACACCTCAGTAAGATATTTACGAGGTGGTAGGTCTGGCCTCGTATTAAAGAGACTAGAATTGCTGGTGTTCTAGTGTCATTAGAATCAGTATAGCATAATGACATTTCACCTCATTACTCCAATTATTTCGTGTGGTGATCTAGGACAGAAAGTTATGAACCACAGTGCAAAAAATGTTTTCTTTTAGTGGCGTTGCTCATCTCAAGAAATATCACGAGTCAGTCTATTCGAACAGTTTGATGGAGTAGGTACGTAGATACTGGTTTAAACGATAAACACAGAGTACAGTCAAGATCTTATCTTGACGAGCCATTAAGGAGTTCCCTTGTCACCTGGCACCAGACAGACGGGCAGAGGGAACAGCATTTTGACAAGACTCTGCCAACTCGATGAACTAAGTGACGGTGTTGAGTCACCCGTAACTCATGTTCTCGTGACATTGTGTTATAGAAGTACGGTTTCATCGTTAGTGGATCATTCTTTTGATGGATTTCCTGTGCTGATCAGTGGTGTAATTTACATTTTGGAGTATTTGAACGCTGGTGCCTCCCAACTCACATAAGAACGAGTTACTGCTCGCAGTGAACGTTTTACTTCTCACCTACTCACTGGTGAATGTCGCTGGTTTATCCATCCAGCGAGCGTATCTTATCTCCTGGTCGTTACGTCTCGCCTAATGCCCCTCAGCCGAGCTTAACCTTTTCCTTCAGGGGGGCCCAACTTCTCATTAGTCTCAAATCCGAGGACTTGAACGCTCTCGTCGCACCTGGCTGTTGCTTTTGCCCCTCGTATCCGAATACTCTCTTGCCTGGTGGTTTCGTGTTGGGCTTCGATTGATCCTCCGAACCTGCTTTACCTGTGGGATATGGTAAAGCTCACACAATGGGTTCATCAACGATCGAGAGCGAAGCCGTTCATCGAGGGAACCGAGGAGGGTCTTCTACCAGCCTCGCCCAAGTGCCATCAACACTGACGATAACACCTCGAACCGTTTGGTCGAACCAAACCATCGATTATTCAATCCTCGGATTATTTTTTCTCCTTCAATTTCCTCGGATTGTTAACTCTTGAAAACCTTCTGTTTTCAGTAGAGTGGCTTCGATGGTGTATTTATGGTATCTAACTGGATATTCAGAGAGATAAACATGTAGAATGCAATCGCTAAACCAACAAACTTAGCTGAAACCTTGATTTAATTCAGAACTCATTATTTTCTATTTGTACCTAATTAACAATTTTTGTTTTGATTTAAACCCCCTTATCTGTTTGTAGAATCCGGATAGTTGAAATACGCTGAAATATTTTCCACAACGGTTATTATTTTTGATCTGATCATTCTTCTGTCTAAACTACTGTTCTGTGTACAAGATCCATGTGAGTCCCACAACCATACTAAATAATTAGAATAATTAGATGAAACATTTGTGTTCGTTCTAGAAGGCGACTAAGTATGTAGATCCCATCCTGGTGGGATGTGTTGGCATTTCAGACTGTCCAAAGTCAACTTTGACCCAGTGGTGCCAACTATCGTGGCCGTTGGACTTGGTTTCGATTTTGCTTTTTCAGTATCATATTGGATATCTGAGAGAATATTGCCAATTCCTGAGAGAGTACTACCCTTACGAGGGTAATACTACGGGTATTTATTCGCCAAATTGTTTTTGTTTCGTTTAGTGAGTCAGGCAACCCTGTCTATGATGAAAACCCCAAAATAACCTCCTCATTTGATATTGAGTGACAAGCGGAAAAAAATATTCTACGCGTTTCAAGAATGAGGACTCGCTAGTGACTTTCTTCGTCCATATCATCACACTTTGTATTAGAATGCAATAGTCGCACGTTGCTATTTCTACTGGAAGTCTCAGTTCCGTGTTCGTTCTCCTGTTGTCGAGAAAAAGCGTTGTTTCCATTGAGATTTTTTCCCAGTCTCGCTCTCGCTTTTTGACTTTTTTGTCGTCCTCTCTCAGGAGATTCAAATAGAAACAGGAAATAAGAAGGGTATGTCAATGGAAGGATCTCAGGTAGAAAATTCCTTCAAGGGGAGAATTTTTTGTCGCATCCCCGCCTTCTGTTGGCTGTAGCCATTTCAGTCCGGTCGGCTGGGCCAAGAGGCAGAAGCTGGAGACCCCCTTTCGAATTAAAGGTTAAAGAGCTTCCTCCTTTTCCCCCTAATTTAATGAGATTAACTTGTTTGTTCAGGTTTTGCCGCTCGGAGCGGGAGAAAAGCTTACGGTTTCGATTCTCGATGTCTCCCTGTGACTCACTGCTACCATATGTAGCCGTTCTCCGATGTTCTCCAAGCTCGGTTCAGGAGACGGCGTCAAAACGTCTTACGAAGCAAAACAAATCCGAGGGCACTCGGCGGATTTATTGACTCTCGCCCGGACAAAGTCACAACGCTCTGCCCTGATTTCACGATCGAGATGATCAAAGCAGAGACGACTCAGAAGACTTAGTCAGAAGGCGGACACCAACTTAAGAGTTGAAAGGGTAGCTGTAGTCTAATAGGACTTACAAGTCTGCAACGGACAACCAATGGAGAATCGAAGGTGAATATTGAGGTTAGAGAGGGAAATATGGATAAATAGAGAAATATGGATAAATTTACAAAACTACAAGTTTTGGTACAACTTGGAGCGGGCCTCGAACCAAAAATATAAAAATTCTGAGACAAGACCAAAAAAATAAATTGGTCAAACTTGTGGCTAATGTGGACGACAGGTGTGCGAGAGAGAGAGGAGATGAAATAGTAGGTACATAGCGTTTTTCTCTGCAACGTTCAACAACGTCCTTAAGGAAACTCCATAGTCCTCAAATAGGTCACATAATTACAGGTTTGGTAAATGTACCCTCAATTTGGAGTGGCCTCCAACCAAAAATTTAGACTGAATGATAAATGAAGCGTTGGGCCATAGACATGTAAATTGGTGCAATTCTCAAAATTTTGTCATTTCGTGTTGATTCCATGGACCGATGTTCTGTTCGTTTTTCTGCCCTCTTGCAAATACAAACAATTCTTCATCTTTAGTAAAAATTTTGTTCCATGAGTTGTGCACAGTTTGGTGATCGTGGATCGACCTCGAGCTTTCGGTTGGGTGGACACCAAGCTGAAGTATATGATTTGGTATATTTTTGTGCCCGAATTAATTGTATTTGAATTGAAGAATTTTCTTGGGTGCATTCATACGGCCAAAGGCCTCATGACGCCACGCGTTGTCACGCTATGAAGCATTCTCGATTCTTAGTTGCCAGGATTGGATCAAGCTGGAGCTGTTTTGTCGAACAGCCTGGAAATATCGTTCCTTTCAGCGAATTTAAGTTTTAATGGTTTTCTATACCGCAATAGCAGCATATTGATTCACGCCTCTTACTTTTGATTCTATTTTTCTAAAAATGCCTCAACTTCCGGCTGTCGGATTCGCATGCCGTATTGTTTATTTGTATTATTCCTTCGAGTAATAATGTCTTGAAATGTTCTTCTTCATCTCCTTTCATGGAGGAGGCTTCAGCTACATGCAAGAAGTAAGGAAAGTGTTCAAAGTCAAAATTTCTTCGTCAGATGAATTGACACGGGTTCCTTCTCTGGATGGAAACTCAGTCGACTTAAGACTCTCCCAATTCCCAGGCGAGGTCCACGACGCAATCCTATAAGACGACGTGTGAGTGTGTTCAGCCCTGTTACTTTACACATGTGTGCGGAGGAAGGAGAAACAATTGCTCTCCGCATGAGGGGCGTTACGGGCTTTACTGCAAAAGGCGTTGGGGCTGCCGCTTGCTAACGAAGTGCGCAAACAAGAGGGTGGAGGAGACTCTTCAGTTTTACCGCACTCCGATAAAAGATTCAGCCAATCCGATAGTGGGAAGACACTGGGAAGGTTTAGGGAGTGCTCATTAGAAGACAGAAACGGTTGAAATTACTTAATTACGATACTTTCAAACCCTCGGGCGAAGGCCGGTCGTTGAGGTTCCTTTTGACATTTTATGTCTTTACTATGGCACATGACTCTAAAAGTGTGACATTACGGTGTGACGAAGAAAGCGTTATGAAAAATTTCTAATGATTTTCACGTACAACCGATTCGTTGCTACGGAACTTTAACTTCGCCAGTTATCATCGTACAAAAATCGTTCACCACTCTTGGATAGCTCTCGATTTTCCTAACCATATTACGTTAACCACTCGGAGTGTGTGGCCGACAAGCTGCGGTATGAGCGTGATTAAATAATTGTTTACACACAGGTATTTATGAAGTTCACCATATCATTATTGAAGTACGAGGTACGTGGTACGTGTTGTGGTTGTGGGAGGGCGCAAAGACCTAAAATGTCCCTCGTGGTTGCGTACTTGTACGAAAGCTGTATTTTCTAAGGTGTGCCCGCCGAATGACCTCCGTAATAACAAGGCGAACAACTAAAGAAATACGGCGATTAAAAGAAAATCCTCACAATTTAAATTTGTTGTTCTAATCTTTACTTGAAGACGTCAAGTTTGAAAGGTGACGTTCCACATCTTGGAGGATGCCGGAGGTTTTATTGTAATCATAGATGCACTTAATTGTGTAGTGCGGGGGAGGAAGGAGGAGGGAGAATGGCCGTCGGAGGGAGGAGGAGTTAGGAGTGAAGAGGGACGAGGAAGGACAAATTGATGTCATGCGAATGGCGAGATCTCAAGCCCATAACGTGATCTCAAGCCAATAACTGAATAAGGGGGGGTGTTCTTTTGTGTCCCTACGGAGCAGTGAATATTAGTGAAATACACTGGCGGCCAATGAATAGTCGGAACCACCTGAATAGTGGCACCACCTTCACCCACCCTCAGGCCACCTCCCGCCACCCACCACTGCCACCTCCCGCTACCCACCGCTGCCACCTCCCGCTACCCACCGCTGCAACCACTGCCATCCCACCACCCACCGCTGCTACCCAACCGCCTCCCACCGCTGCCATCCAACCACCACCCATTTACAGACAACACCCACCCCTTCACGACAATCACCACAATTTGCCCCCCCCCCCCCGCCCCATCGTCCGTCCCCGCTCCATTCCACCCCTCTTGATATCGTGTTGTCCTTCCACCTCCGTCCATCATTGAGAACAGCTAGTGATTACAAAAACTCCGCCAATTCTTGACAACTGCTTTACGTTATAGTTTTATTATTATTGCAACATTATGAGGATCGTCGAGTGGTAATGAGGAATATCGGATATGCATCCCAGTAGGTCTATCCACACGATAATTGTTCACGAGAGCAATTTGCTCTTATTCCAAGAGCTTTTCCTACTAGTCTTGCATTCCCGTTCAAGTGCAACCATATCTAATCCACGTTAGCGATCATTAACTGAGCCAAATCTTATCAACTGTATCACAACGTCTAGCATCGTTTTTCTAATAATTCAGAACGTTTCTTGTGGTCTATAGATCACTACCTATATCCTCTGCACATCACTCCACGCTTAGTGATTCGTGACGAGGTACATCGTTAGGTGCTCAATCGCCGTATGTCTCCGCTGTTGTCCAGTAGGCTCAATACTTCAACGTTTGGATGTTTACGTACCCGAACTTCGTGCTCCATCGCAAGTTTTCTTATAGTTTCGCCAACTGTCTCTGTTTGGGCGAGTTAGGTCATATTTTCTTAAGACAGCAAGTTGCTCCTTGTCCCTCCTCAGTACTCAGTAGTTTCTGCAGACATCACGAGACGAAAAAGGACCAAGGGAGGCGTCTCAGAGAAAAATTATCGGATTTCCTACTTGCACTTCCTTACACCCAACTCAATTTCATGTCATTTTAGCATTAATAATTTTACATTTCATTCAACCCTGAAACAGTCTCTATGTGAAGGTCACGATGGAGCTCAGCCGTTCATATGTAGTAAGCTGCTTAGACAATGCACCGCTGAACTTTATTTTGAAACATTTGTACAGGTTCCAGATTGCTTTTTTTGTGCAACACCACCGTTGGCACCCATAAAAATTATTGATTCAATTGCTTGCTGGTACAGTAGCAACTTATTGTGGGTTGATAGTACATGGTATTTCGCCTCGTCTGCGAGTTAATTTTCAATGGTATTACGACTGTCTTCAGATTTATGAAGTTCGTATGAATGGATTTCGGTTCGTTCAACTTCATCTTCCTTTTGCTTTGTCAAGCATACGACATTGTTGACAGTAGATTGTAGATTACTGGTGGCTTCTGCAGCGGAATTTTCAACTACAAGAATAGCAGTGTCATCAGCAAGATTGCTGTAAGTGTGTCCACTGGTTGTAGTAGGTAGGTCTCCTGTGTACAATAGAATCTACTGTATCTGATACAGTATAGGGCCCAGGAGACTGCCCTGAGGAACACCTACATTTCCTCAGTTGTGAATACTCATCATCGTATTTCAATCTTAATAATCTATTTGCGAGGTATGACTTCAGAATTTGGAAGAATTGGGTTTGAAGAACCCCTTTGCAGTTTTGTGAGTAATCCTTGATGCCATACTTTATCAAATGCAGATCGTATCTGATCCACATTTTGAGGTGATTCTTATTCTCGTCGTCCTTCATTATTTCATTCACCCTCAATTTCTTTAACAGCCTCTACCGCCTCGCCAAATTGCCGGACCGACTTTAGATTTCAGCTTCACAGATAAGGAAGACCCTATTCAACAACCTTCCAATATTTCAGGTCTTTCCTAGTCCTTAAACGGAAAATAATCGCAAAACTGTCACATTGCCGTCTCACTGAGGCAATCTCTCTTTCAGGGAGTGTGAAAACGCCACGTCCAGATGGAAGATGCCACAGGGCCAATTTTGGCCTCTAAATTCCTGCTGATTGTCTACACCTGCTGGAAGATTAACATTTTGACTTAATACACCGAACATGACTGATATGATGTCCCATAATATCATAATCTATACTGCAGTCATGAGACTTACGAGGATTTAGTGTTTAAAAAAATTTATCTACACAGAAAGCCGTTTTATTTAGAAAATTATGAACCGTTCTAGGTGGACTTGCAGCCTTTTCGTTTCTCCAAATCGCCTTCGAACATGTTCTGAAATGATAACGGCTACTGATTAATTCAAATGATCGTAATCAAAACTCTGATTGAATTTCAGAAAAAAAATGCATTGACCAAATGATTAGTTATAAGGAGAGCGAGGGTCCTCAAAATGACTTGATCAAACCGATTTCTTTGATCTTTTGTCGGGTTTAGTCGACTTGGTAGCATTTTTCCGTGTTTTTGTGATCTTCAGCGTGTACATTTGAAGTCAATTCTGTGTGAACCTCAAGGTGGCCATGAAAATATTCCTATCTTCGTGGAAGAATGGTCGTAATCTGACGGTGTTTCGACGTGTTACGGTGCGGATCGTAAAAAAATCTCCCTCCGAAAAAAAAACCGAAGCACTCAAAAGACTTTATATGCTTCGGATCTCACCCCGCTCCCAGCTCTCCTAAGCTCAAATGGACCAGCCAAGCTCTCTTTCCCTTTTAACATCAATGACCCCCTAAGAGCACAGACCTTTTTCCGTTACAGATTACTTTTCATGTCCCAACGTTTCGACCTCTTGTTTATTGCGTTATCTTCAGGGGCGGGCTCGCTCCTCACGGAGCACGTGTTGTTTTTTGAAGTGCCCCGAGGCTTCGGAAATATACGAAACAGACGTGGTAAAAACCACACTTTTGCCCTCGAGACTATCTCTTGACGAGCCTGGTATCCCACTATTTGCGTCTCCTAGTCAGTTGTTGGGTTATCCAGACCACTTCAGCGGTCATTCTGTGGATAAGAAGTTGTAGTATGACGTTGAGCATCAATTTTCAAAAATGTTTCAACTGGTACCATTTATGGCGTTGAGATAAGCTTGTCCTGGTGGTAGAGGTTGGGCCTCGCGTTACAAACATACTTGTAAAAGGTTGAATAATCTGCATTATAACCAATGAAGATATTAACAGACACAACTCAAACCAAGTAGATGGACAATTTACACAGTCCTGTGAATACTTGTATTTGGAAAGGCTACTTAAAATAATTCACTCCAAGTAGTTTTTCCAACTACAAGTATTTCTGGATAACTGATTTTGATGGACAAAATGTGCTGATCCAAATGACTCCTTGGTGTGAATACAAGGGTCAATACTTGCTTTAGATGGTCAACATTGCTTGCTGTGAGTGAAAATACTGAGTAAATAATAATCGATCATTCATAATAATGGATATAATAGGGAATGAAAGTGATTTTATTAAATTTTTTTCTTGAGAAGAACTCACCTTCAGAATAATTAAGACAGTGGTGGACAAATTTAAGGGCGTACTTATTTTTCTGGAGAGGTTCGAAGTCGTACTGAGCGGGAAGCAATGTACGTCATCTACCTCCCAGGCCAATCAGAGAGCAGTAGGTCCTTAGACCGGTTCTGTAAACCGCTCTCTGATTGACTCCCGAAAGTGGTACATTAAAGCCACTTCTGCCCGCCTTTATCAGCCTGTCCGACCCCGTTAGGCGGGAAAAGTTCAAATTCGCCGTTCTTCAGTTCGATCTGGTAGTTGAACAAAAATTTTCTCGTTTGAAATTACTCGGTTTCATGTCTTGTGAGTCACCAATTTTCGATTTTTGACCATCAAAGAATTATTCTCTGACACACTGGCGTTCCATATTATCTTTAGGGGGTTTCCTGTGGATTATGACGGTCCATAATAGTTTCACACTGAATTCACCGAATGACATATAATATATTATATACCATGAATGGGAGGGTTGTCAAGTTTTGTTGTGGATGCGTGAAAATGAAATAAACATTATGATAGGGGATGTCATATAAAGCTAGAGTTGTGACTGTAGGTTTCCAAGTTTCCTGAACATATTTGGTTCTGTGTCTTTTCTTTGGCGCAAACGGTGTCACATAAATAATTCCGAAACCGATTTTGGATTTGGACCGCTTTGATTACATTTTCCGGGATTTTGGGAGTTCATCTCAATCAGAGCAATATTAGCTCCAGCATATACGCAAAAACAAAAATCAGTGAACCGCAAAAGGTCTTATAATATAAATATTACGTACTGACAGGATTGCGTTTAAAATCTCAACAATTTGGGGAATAGGGTTGAAAGTGAGAAGGATAATCCGAGGGATATCGAATAAATGAAATTTCGATATCGAAATCCAAGGTCTCTCTCCCCTCTCCACTTTCTTTTCCTTCCGCTTCGACTCTTCTTCACGTCTATTTTTAACTCGATTCCCGAAGACCCTCCGGCGTTTTTGTTTTATTTTGAAACCTTGGAGTTTATTTTGGCTGATGGTTAAGTTCAATGTCGTGTATTTACGGAACAACCAGGTTCCCTCTTTTCTTTTTCACTCCTCTTAAATTATTGTTTTAGTTGAGATTTATTGTAAGCGTTCATCACCTTCCTTCTCCCACACCCTCGTCGGATGACCCCGCTCTCAGTTTAAGTGTTCCCATATTTTCACGCTTAATTGGGATTCTCCAACGTGCATCCCAAGTTTTTCATCTTCCGTCATTTTTTGAGGAGGCATTGCTTACTGGCGAGGATGCAAATCACAGTATAGAACTGTCAATTTGGCTCTCAGCATCGACTGCCTCTCGATTGGTATCTTGACGTCGGAAATCGTATGTTGTGAACACAACATTGTTATTTACAATTTGGCGTGTTAACTTGAAATTTGGAGCTGAGAGTCTTTCTGATGCATTACTCAATAAGTCGAACCTCCCTAACTGGAACAACCTCCCAAACTCGAACCATTTCTCCTGGCCCTTGAGAAAACCTCGTTCAAGTCGAAACACATGGAGCTCAACTCGAAGTTGCTAGTCCCTGAGCCTCCAGTAAGTCCAAGTGTTTTATGCTGCGTGTGCACTCAGGTGTGGTTTCCACTGGAGTTGACCACCGCGAAGCGTCTGTCGGAACCCCTTAGTGGCCATGAAATCGTTGCCTCAACTTCGGTTACTGACCTACTATCTGATAATGACGATCAAGACCAACCGGAGCCACCACATCCAAATACATCAAAAGAAGCCAGAAAAGCAGTGACTAATAATTAGATTATAATCTAATTATTAGATTATAATCTATCGTCGAACAAAGTTAAGTAGATGATCAGATTCCTATTCTCAACCTTTGTTAACATTACAAACCTCATTGAAATATGTGAAGAAAAAAAAACTTACTACAACACACTTCTACCGTTTATAATAAGAAATTAAGGCTGGAAAGTTGTTGTAAAAACCCCTCAAAATTCTAGGCTTAAAACCTCGATAACTCAAAAACCTCCCCGAGCCTGTATGAAGTATTGAAGGCTGTACTGAAGTACCTAGTGAAATCGGTATGTAATATTTTGAACATTTGGGCCCATGAGAGGTATGAGTGCACGAGAGGGGGAAATAACTCAATCGAGTGATCGATTTAAATAAAAACTTGAGGAATATTCCGAGAAAATAGTCCTTGATAGACCATTAGAAATTACAGAAATCAAGCCGCGAATGAGTTGGAGGGCCAGCTTATACGTTTAGAAAAACTCAGGTGTTTTCTAAGGAATTTTCTAAGCATTTCTAAGGATTTTTCATTAATAGAGGAAGTCAATGATGCCGAACTCAAATTTCGATTTTTGGCACTTGCATGATTTTGGCATTAAGGGGAAGTTTTGGCATTAAAGTTCATATTTTGTAGGTACATTTATTTAATAATAACTTCGATATGACTGAGATGAGAATTTATACGTGTATTCAAGATTCAGTGATGAATTTGGAAGAGTTTCGATTCGACTCCAAACACGTATCCACATCTTCCTCAGTGGCAAACGTTGAAACCTTTTCCACAACTTCATCATTTTTTGTTTAGATCACTGTTCTGTATACACTATACTTGTGGACATATAAGTAAGCATATAAGTGTGGCGTTTTGCCAATTTCAAACCCTGTTCTGCTCTAGACCCCTTCACCATTTTTGAGGGGTTGGGTGAAACATTTTGTCAATTTTTGAAGCCATTGGAGTCTAAATGGTTCATTATACTCAGTAATAAACCAAATACCCCAAATTTACGTCGACCAAGTGTATCTAAATAGACAACAGCATTTATGTTTACATCAGATTAAACACAACAAAACAACACTGTTCCATTCTGTTTAACAAACAAACAAAACAGTCCAACAATGAAGAGGTAATTTTGAATAAACCGGCATTTAACCAATTGGTCTCAACTGGGCGGAGCCTGTCCCAACTGCATTCATTGTGCGCCCCAGAGGTTGATGACACTAACAATTACACTGAGACGGTCCCCCAAAGCATCACAGTAATATGTTCATATTTAGTATTGTTCAGTTTATTTCAGTTTATCTCAATTTCATATTCATTTACTAACTATTTTCATATTTCCCAAACTAACTAGCTCTCACCTTTCCTGGGTTATCACCGTCCTTCAAGGGTTTTTTTTACTCACAGAAAAACCCACTTTCCAAAATCTCCCGTCATAAATCGTCTTGTAAACTGTAATGCTACGTGGCATTTAGCCATTCTCTTTCCCAGGCAATTATCTCGTCTCTTTAGCCCTTCAATTTCATATAAAACCCCTTTATACAGTGTAAAGTCCTACGGGAAGAGTTAAATAAGCGAATTACGTCGGGAAATCGGTAGTTTATTGGTATATGAACAAGGAAAACTGGTGATATCGGGAGGCATTACATTGGGAAGCATAAGTCTGAAGATTGAATTGGGCGCGATGCAAGATGGCGTCACATGACGCAGTTCGGTAAATCAAGGTACTTTAGGTTTTGCCCTTTTCTCTTCATATTACCCCAACTGGCATTCATAAATTAGGAAATAATATTTGGGAATTATTATGTGTCTGGTGAATAATTCACAACAATTCATAACAATTATTGTGTAGGTGTTTTGATTCGGTAAATATTTGTGAGGTACTCTGGAAGTGATATAGTGTTAGCAGTTACGTATGTAGGAAGGTGGCAGGTCGAGAGCGCTAGTAGCTGAGGAAGTGGCCCCACAGAGAAGCTGAGGACCTAAGAAGCATCGCAAGTAGATGACAATACGCAAGATGGAGAAACTAGATCAAAAATATAGTTAAACTATCTTATTCCGTTCCACAGATATGCCCTTTCAAAGTTTATTTCGAGAAAACCGTGTTTTTCATTGGAAGCATCGATTTTCTCTACTTTCCCACATTGTTTTTCAACTTTCCATCCCAGTTTCGAAATCAGCAATAAATTTTCTTCAAGTCTAATGCACTTTTTTCAGTTCACAAGTTTATTTTTAAACCGTGATAACACATCAAGGAATGAACAAGGCCGAATCTCACAAAAGTTGTACAATTTAATTACCTTTCAAACGGTATACTCAAAATTGCTGGAAAGTTAATTACATTTTACAACATTTGTGAGATTCGGCAGCTTGCATGATTTTTGTTGGAAGATTGGTGATCCTCAAAACTTTTAGTTCATGTTCCTGACTCGATTCTCACTACCGACCACTTTTGCTCCGTTTTTCGATTCACGGTCATACCAAACCAGTATTATCTGTCGTTTACTATGTGTACCAAGTGACCCGTTTTTCTTCAAACTTTGTACCACCCGCCATTTTGAACTCGCATATCGTCTGTGCAATCTTTCCGAGGCTCACTACGCGTCCGTGTCACTCTCATTGGTGGCAAGCAACACCATCTTGTATAATATACATCTTGTATAATATGATATGTTATATCATCTGCTTTGTACATATCGCCATTTCGTTATCGCCAAATATACCACACACATACTAAGTCTTGCATTTCGACCGAAAATCATCATTCATGATGATTTTCGGTCGAAATGCAAGACTTAGCATGTGATCATGATCTAATGATGAAGATGTTTGAAAAATAATGGTAGTTGTTTGACTAAGTGTGTTTTTTTTTTTTTTTTTTTTTTTTTTAACTGGATTCCGATGTATAGGCTTTTACCATTATCTGTATTCTGAGCGATGGAGATGTACGAGTGTTACTGACGTGTTCAAAGTACCTTTTTATGGGTGTGGACCGCTCCTGACAATCTCCTACTCCCGACGACAGGTTTTAGAGCGATAAACCATTTGGAACAACTCGGGACGGCGTATGAAATTACAATCTTTTTCACGGTCGGAGCGGCGGAGGTGAAATGAGAGATCGCGTCTCTCTCCATGATATTTCTCGCGCCTGAATAATTCAACTCCAAAGCCGCCGGAGCCGTCACTAGGTCGGTCGCCAGTTACGGAGATCCATCCGACAGATTCGAGAGTGCGTTCGACGGGAATACAAATGTGCGAAATCAAAGTGCGGTTAATACGACCCGATCCGGATTCCGAGCCTCGAAACCGACCGGGTTTGTTATTATTATTTTTTTCTTCTCGTAATTTGTGCCCTGGAAATGAAGGCAGTCAGATTATAACCATCGAACCCGAACTGGAGCGTCAAACGGAAATGACGCCGACCGAATGATCCTTATCTCGGAAACGGCACCGTTTAATTCCAAACTCCGTCGTCAAATAAGACTATTCATCCTTCCGCACTATCCGATTACTATAATAGAAAAAACCAGATTCAGAAAACCTCTCGGAATGTTGTCAGTTTCTCGCTGTGGCCAAACACGCGGAATCGGCGGTTCCATACAGAAGATCGAACGCAGTCCTCGGCAAATTATTTTAATTTCCATTGAATCAAGATTGTTGTTAATTTCGTCACATTTTTCTCATTCCGGAAGTGATGGATAATCCGTTTATTTAATGAAGATTCCAGACTCCCTCCTCATCCTCATACTACTTTTCCGGCGGTGTTCGAGGAGTCACTATCTTTTTTCTTGGAACCACTATCATTTATCTGTCACGTAAACCTGAAATGAGTGGTTCTACTTGTCAATATCGTTGGATTTCGGATTCTCGTCGTCATCTTCTCGGGAAAATCCAACGCTGCCGTACTCGTACTTCGGAGAAAGCCGATTGATCCACTTACACCTATCGTACCGGTATGTTGAAATTCGATTTCAAGATATTAACGAACATTCCGTTTCTCTTGATCAGTTGTAGGTTGGAGCCGAAATCACCGATTGAGTTTGCCTAAGTAGTGCCGTCGTGAAGCCCAGAACGCCCTTCCATGGAAAATTTCCTTTCCCTAATCTATTTTTTTCTTTTTACTTCAATTTTATTTATTTGTCTAAATTTTGATGTTGATTTTGAAATTTCAAGGACGTCAGAACTGCGAGTTCCGTATTAGTGATTTGTATAAAGTAGATACCAAGTTCGTACCGTATTTGATTATATCTTGTATTTTCATTTAATTCTTTTTGTTTCGAGGAATTTTCATTTCGTTGTTTCTTGTTTTCCTTTATCCTGGTAATTTTTAAATGTTGAAACTACAATTCAATTTCATGTTATTTTACGTCACACCACCACATATAGATAGAAGACACCAACGGGATTAGGAAAAAAGCTCGATATTGAGTGAGAGGTCTTCGCTATCGATGCCAAACATTGAACGTACTCTTATAGTGAGGTTCCATGCAATGCCAAATTTGAAAAAGACAAAAATCACAAGAATGATGAAATACGAGTTGTCACGAGAAAAACGCTGCAAATGCTTCGACAATTGTTTATCATCATCTGAACAGGTCACACTTATGTCTAGACCACTTGAAGACTAGAACATAATTCTACAAATTAATTCAGGGATTATTCTGGTACCTATGTCTGCAGACATTTATGGCAAAAACTACATACCACCAAAGATTATACATTGAATTCTTTTCAAAGACACGAAAACTCGATATCTCAAAACCATGTGCTGTTTGAATCAGCTTCTCCCGAGTATAAAAATTGACCCGACTTGCCGCTGTGTGATTCACGGTCGTTTTCATCGGTCCTACCTTTGAGCTGGTCGTAGAAAGCTTCTGATGGTGTTAAAAATTCACTGAATTAATATCTATTCAAATCTGATCTAAAGACCGTTCAATCTGAATTTTTCGAGGTATGACGATTTCAAATATTTAAAACTTCCTAAATAAAAACTTCTGCCTGTTGACCTAGGTTTACGAAAAGTTTCAAGGATCCTTGGTCTGGTTCGAGTGCGCTATCCGTATTTAATAATTTTAGGTAATCTCTAGCTGGGCTAACCATGTAGATTCTACATATCTTGAAACGTAAACCCTCAAGGGCTCGATTATCGAAGATATTCTAACGATTTATTAAGGGCTGTGTTCGTTCTCACTATAACTCACATTTAGTACTAACGTGGTAGGGACACCCTGCTTCCAACGACCCATTCAAATTTGATATGTAATTCGGTACTACAATCGTATTTGAGATAACAGAAATATACGTGGATTTTAGCGCAATATTCGCGAAATGGCGAAGGCGATTATATTGCCGGGGAGAGTACATCTGAGACGTGAAGTCCTCCGCTAAGTGGTCCGAAGACTAAACCGGCGTTATCAATAGCGAAATGGTAAGGATTACGGCCGGAGCAATAATGACGTAAGCACGAGAGAGCTTGGAGCCCAATACAAATGAGGAGGGACGTATTTGAGCTGAATCAGTAAACAAGGCTACGAGTTCGAGCGAAGTGAATACAAATCCGATGACGAGGTGAAGATTTGGCTGCAGAGAAAGATACGAGCGGGCGTTGACTTGGCGAATTCGGGATTCAGGACTTTGGGTGACACGACTGGAACAGTTATCTCTTCACGAATGCAACGGACCTCTGAGAGCAGATTTAAATCGTCTTAGTATTGAAGTTTGAATTTGAGAGCAGATCACGTAAAATATTAAACGCTTTGCTTGGCTCGGCTAGGGACTTGAAATGTCGTGGTGTAATTCGGTCGATCAGCCAACTACTGTGATGGAAGAAGTTCATTGCACAACCCATTTTTTCTGGGTAAAATACGGTTTTTGATGTGATATCCTGGTCAGCGTTACGTTATCCATGTCAGGTTTCCAGATACCTAAGTCTACAGAATATTGTGGGGGGTTAACGAAAATCGATGCCGTCCATCGAGAAAACTTCAACGCAAAATTAAAGAAGTAAATTGGAAGTTTGAAGAAAAGCCGGATGTGTCACGTTGAGATACTTCTCTGCTCTGAAGCTAATTCACATGGAGACACAATTTCGGACGGTAATCCGGTACGTCATGGATACTACAACCCAATCTGCAGTTATTTTCCGCTGCCATATTTGCTCCGAGGTTACAGTACAGAACTCTCCTGTTTGGTTGTTCTGCTGTATTGGAATTCGACATTTCGAGTTCAAGCAATATTGGTTTTGACTTTTCTCTGATGATCGACGGGTGAAAACCGAAAAATTGATAAGTAATTGATTGATGAATATTGATAATCACAAGAAATTCGAAAAACCAAGTAGGCTAGCACAACAGGTAAAGTTTGAGAACACATTGTTATCGAAGGAGAAGGTTATGATTCAGCTGCCGTACCGAAAGCCGTCCGGAATTGCGCCTCCGTGTGAACCCAACTTGAGGATCTGAGTGCATGGAATCGGTGTATTATCTATGCTGAAAGAAGTGATTACTACTTAACCCGACCGTGACTAGAGGTAGGTATGGCGCAATCATAATATTTTCCCACAATCCACGGCCTCTTCAAAGTTGAGTAGGTGCTTGAATTAAAATACCAATAATCATCTCATATTTAAGACCCATTCGAATATCTCATTATATTGTATTCTTCAACTACATTATGAAAGGACTGAAGTCAGCAGAGGATAAGCTTCCCAACCCTTGCTAACATAGTGAATAAGTACCAAAGTATCTTTTGGTCTGCAGAATGGAAAATTCGGTATTTCAGTGGCAATAGAGAGATTATGCAGACGCCTTGTCGAGGCCTAAAGAGAGCAGTAGGTTGCTATTTTAAATCCACTGCGGATATTTTAATACCCAAGTACAGGCTGTGGCAATCAAGGTTGTGCGATTTGTCGAAACTGTGAGGTTGAGAATTCTTCCTTTCGATCTGGTGCACTCGGTTCAGTTAGGCGTCGTCTCGTAGGGGCCAGTCGAACTGGAATGTCGACGTGCAAATGATCAAGGGTGGAGATAGAAGGCATTTGAAATACTGTTAAAGCCGAGGACTGAGACCGTGAAAGTGTATCATGATTGTGTCAGTATGTCAGCTCAATAGAATGATCCCACTAGGTTTGGGAATGTAGGTACTTGCATATGTTGAATACCGTCGTTAAGTGGTTGAATATTTGCACGTTTGAACACGAGCAAATACACACAAAACCAATGGTTATTACAGCCGCCACTCCTTTAGCAAAGAGTCGTTTTCCGTCATTGTTTGGTTTGGGATTTGAGGAAAACAAACCCGACTAAACACTCGTATCCCCTCCGGCCGGTATATCAAGCCGTTATAGGAGAGAAGGAAAAGTGATAGAGCGAACTCGGAGCGTGCGAGGGATCTTACGACCCCCCAGGGCCGTACTAGAGACGGAGATGTTTCACTAGTTTACTGCCAGGATATAGGAGTTAAATCCAAAGATCGGCCGAACACTTTCCGTCCGTCCGGAGTCTAAATTGCTCCGGAGGGTCGCAATGGAGACGTACGACGTGAGTATGAGTCGGTTTCATTTCGTGAAGGGAAGGGAAAAAAAAGTTTGAACGTAACGATGGATCATCAAATGAGGGGAAGGGTTATTAAGAGGGAAGTCATGTTTGGACGACGCATGCATAGAATAGGCCGACTCATGTAAGTACCCCCTCATACACAAATCTACCCAAAATAACCGGAGAACTCAACCAACCGAGCCAAAATCTGAAGAAAATCATTGTTAAGAAAATCTTTATTTTCCATTTCTGAGCCAAAATCCGAGGACAATCATTGCTAAGATATCTCAATTTTTCGTTATTACTGAGCCAAAATCTGGAAAACAACATGGCTAAGATATCTTAATTTTCCGTAACTGATCCAAAATCCGATGAAAACCACTTCCAAAATATCTTAATCGTTTGTAACTGAGCCAAATTCGAAGATAATCATTGCTAAGATGTCTTAATTGTTCGTAACTGCGCCAAAATTCGAAGAAAATAATTGCCAAGATGACTTAATTGATCGTAACTGAGCCAAAACAAGAAGAAAATCATTTATAGGATATCTCAATTTCTCGTAACTGAGCCAAAATCTGAACAAAATCATTGCCAAAATATCTTATGTTTCGCCCTTCAGATCACGTCAGAACCCTTTCCCTCAGATCACGTCAGAACACAAGCGACAGGCGGGCCACTACGTCAGACGCACCTATGACGCACGAGCGTATGACGTCAGACGGCTGCAGAGGGCAACTAGTACGTCAAAGCCTATGCCGTAAGAGCCTATGACGTCAGTCGGCTGGCCGGAGGCCAACTAGTAGGTACGTCAGAGCTTATGACGCACGAGCGTATGACGTCAGTTGGCAGGCAGGAGGTTTAACAAGTACGTCACAGCCTATACCGTAAGAGCCTATGACGTCAGAGGGCTGGCTGGCTAGGTGATCGGGTTTTAATAAGCCTCTGGAATTCCGCGCCTTCATTTTGCATTCATTTACATCTTCACGTTGAAAATTTTAAAAACATTTCACAGTTAAGCTTCAAATTTATTACGCTTGATAGATTAAATTTGTAACTGAGCCTAAGTTCAAAGAAAATTATCGCCAAGATACTGTAAGAACACTCAACAATAACAATCAACAACAGACCGATATATTTTCCGACTCTAATTCCAAACTCAACAACCACTTTTTTGAATAATCACACCCTCGTAACTAATCAAACACCTGTTACTTGCGTGGGTTTACCACAATACGTTAATTTTTCGTAACTGAACCAAAATCTGAAGAAAACCATTACCAAGATATCTAAATTTTTCGTAACTGAACCAAAATCAGACGAAAAACATTGCTGAGGTATCTTTATTGTTCGTAACTGAGCAAAAAGAAGGAAATCATTTCCAAGATACCTCCATTTTTCGCAACTGAGCCAAAATCCGAAGAAAACTAGGTATTGTTTAGATATCCTGACTTTTCGTAACTGAGCCAAAATCTGAAGAAAATCATCGTCAAGATATCTCAAGTTTCCGTAATTGAGCCAAAATCTGAAGAAAATCATTGCCAAGATATCTTATGTTTCGTAAATGAAACACAATCTGAAGAAAATGTTTTACACGATGTCTTGAGTTTTTGTAACTGAGCCAAAGTTCAAAGAAAATTATCGTCAAGATATGTTAATTCTTCGTAACTGAACCAAAATCTGAAGAAAACCATTGCTAAAGTATCTTCATTGTTCGTAACTGAGCAAAAAAAGAAGAAAATTATTGCTAAGGTATCTTAATTTTTCGTCACTGAACCAAAATGTGGAGGAAATTGTTCTTCGAATGTTAATTTCAATGACTTCTTCGAAGTTCAGTTACTACCTGGTAGCCCAAGTGTCAGAGTGAGAAAGTCATTTCCCACATTTGGTTGTTCAACGTTGGTTCTGCATCGTTCTGTTGGGAAAATTCGATTTCCAGAACACTATGAATATTCATTGGTTATTGCATCACGTTGGTATTTGTGTGATATATTGCGTTTGAAATGATTATGATTAGTGTTGAAATTGCTTTTTGGTAATGCGGGCTTCATTGGAGGTCTCTTGAATAGAATCTTGTTGTGCCCGTATCAGGTTGGACAAGATAATAATACAGACCCTTGCGCACTCTGTCTAATTTTGGTGTTTTTAGGACGACGAGTATTTTTAACTTGAAGTAGTTTAGAAGCGAGCCATGGAAGGTCCTTATGATCCCTAGTGAGCTTAGCAGCCCCATCCACCGCGGAAATTATTATTCCTGTTTCCTTAGAAGAGGAACACGCCTTGAATATTCATGAAGGGAGCGAGATCAACACGCTAAAGAATGAATAATTAATTGGGCCGATAATTCATTTTGATCAAAATGCAGTGAATCTCGTTGAAACACCTCCTTTAACGGCGGTTGTAATACGTGGCATTAAATTACTGGAGTCACAAGGGAGATCTACTTCTCACAGGTAGTTGTTGGCACTGATTGGGTTGTTTATTGGCTTAATTACTGCGGAGAATAATCGTGTGCAATATCTGATGTACCGCGTCTTCGTAAATGACAATCGGAGCTCCTGTCTCATTGATATCGCGAAACGAACTGATTTGGATGCAAAGTACCTGCTAGTAGCTTCCGAAGTGGCTAAAAGGAAGTGGCTTTTGAACAAGTAACTTCCTGAATCACCCTCTCGGATATGAGCTGCTCCAAATGGCTCATTGTGATGGCTATGAGCCACTCGGTGAGTTCTTACTGTCTAGTGAACGATGGTTTGTAGACTGCGGACAGAACCTGTTGTCTGTGATGGCGTGAGTTGCTTCATAAATCGTGACAAGCCCCGCTCTTCGTACTGTTGTGACGCCCTTCGCTCTTCGTGTTCAGACGGTTCCAGCATTAATAGAAACGTTGATTTTCGTTCTCATTCCTTTGTGTCCAACTTTGATTCATAGTCGGGAAGAGAAAACGCTTCTTTAGGAAGTTGGTTCCCAACAAAGCTCTCTTTCAAAATCACAAAATACATAATCACAAAATTAGTTGTATTTAGGTATACGTTCTGCAATAATGAACCATTGGAATCTGCCAAGAAAACGCATTTGTCAAATCCTCCACTATCACAGTAATTCAAACCTCTTAAAAACCATAAGTTACTCATTTTGGCGCCGTTCATCACAGCAAAAGTGTTTTGACTTTTTACGGCACCTACCGAATTACAAGAACTGGCTCAGAAGTCAAACAAGAAATACATTTTTGACAAGCTTTTTCGGGTTCTGGTACCAACTTGAGTGCACCTCCAGATGAAAATAATCGATACAGAGGGGCTGCAATCAAACTAAAATCCCTAATGAATTGCCTAAAATATGAGGCTAACCCAATAAATGATCGTAAAGCAGAAACTGTGTTGGGGGTTTCAGATTCGCCAAAACTTCAACTTTCTTTGAATTGGACCGAATTTCACCATGACTAACCTCATAACCAAGAAGAAGAACTTGAACGACTAAAAATGAACATTTCTCAGGGTTCAAAACCAAACCTGCTGACGTAAGAGCTTGTAGGGTTTCGTCTAATCTAGACAGTGCTTCATCTACTTATGTTGCTATGATCATAAGATCGTCCATAAATGCTGCAACATGAGTGTGTGCAAGTGATCCTAAAGCCTTCAATACGGCACGAGTGAAACAACTTGGACTATTCCTTGATCCCATACCCATCTTCAAGTATTCATAATGACCATCGGGTGTCACTAAGCTCGAATATTCGATCGTATCTTCCGCAATTGGAATTTGGTAAAATCCTGAAACTAGATCGCGAAGGCTCAAATATTTAGCTCCTGTTAAACGTGCAATTTGGTATTTTATCAAGGGCATTGGATGCGATTCCGGGATAGTATTCAAATTCAAATTCAATGTCCTCCTCCTTCTAAAAATATATTTTGTATTAAGTACCGATTTAATTGACTATCACAGTAAATCAAACCTCTTAGAGACCATAAATTATTCACTTTGGCGCCAGTCATCGCAGCCAAAGTGTTTTAACATTCTACGGCACCAACCGAATGAGCTCTCAAAATTTGGAATTGTACATATTTGAACATTTTATACGGGTCTAGAAGAGTTTTATAACGTAGTTATCTACACTATAATTACTTATACAACCAAATCCCTGTAGTTAATTTTTTCCATAATTATATTTATTATATTTAAATGGATCTACTTACTTTAGGATGAGTCCTCCAAGGGCAGATGTCGAACCGAATTACTTAGACCGGTGTGTTGACCCCTCGGGCAAGTGGACATGTTGTGTGTTGTCAGATTAAAATGTAAATATGATGTTAAACTATGGAGGCAACTGAGGCTTGTACGTTTAAGTAGTATACGTTTCAGTGATCTCTCCAAGTATTTGGGAGAGAGTCCGTATTATTTTATAGGCTAAAAACTCTGCAAATTCATGCACAATGGTTAATTATCTTCTGTCCAGATCACTGTTCTGTATATGATATCTCCGTTCGTATTGAAACTGTGCGAATGGGCTAAATTATTGTTCAAGTAGAGAAATTGGAGAGAGGGAAATTGATTTACCGGCCTTACCCATTCCTCCTTGGCTTATCTGGAATCCCGCAGTGCTCCCCTACGCTGTACAGCTATACATCTTGTAGTATGCAACGCTCAGAGCATCTGCCCAAACCTCTACCCCACACAGCAAAATCGAATGTACCACCGACATCATCAGGCGCCGTTTACAAGGCCTAGGCCTGTTCGTAATTCTCATTAGGCGATTTAGAGCAGAGGTCCTCTGTGCAGCCCTATCGGCGGTTTGCCTGATCTTTGCCAGAATATGATCTTTGTGTCCAGCATGACTCTCAAATATCTCCCGGCCGGCTTGCTCCAGACCTCTGCACCTTCAATTCATATTGATAGGACGGTGGGTATGCGCTTTCTGGTAAAGACAACTACTTCCGTCTTGGCAGCCGCTTGTGTTAGGCTATGATCGTTCATCCAACTCGCGATCAGTCCCATGATACGGGTAAGTTTTATCAGGGCCATATCAGTTGTCCTTGCCAAGATCACTGCCGCCACACCATCCGCGTACCCTACAAGGAAACAGTCCTCCGGCGTTTCCAGCCAACGGACCCCGTCATACGCTACATTCCAGAGATGGGGTCCCAGAACCGATCCCTGGGCAGCTCCAGCTGTTATTTGCTTTATCCGTTCCCTGAGCGGTCCCAAAGACTAAGGTCCGGTCGCTGAGGTAGCTATCGATAACGTTAAGCAGAGATGGAGGTACCTGGAACGTATTTTGCAGTGACTACAGCATGTCTAACCAACTTGTGAGTTGAAGGCATTTTTGACTTGAAGGGTCACCAGCATCGCACCGCATGTTCCGGGTGTTTCTACTACCCTCCTGCATTTTTCTTAGGGCTGCAACCACATCCATAAGGGCATCAGCGGTAGAACGCCCCTTTCGAAATCCATACTGCCTAAGGGACAGATCGCCTGCTTCCTGTATTACCGGCAGAAGGATAATTGTAAAAATTTTAATGGAACATTTATATAGATAATTAATTTTTATTTATGTAAGTCTGGAATTTTTCTTGGAAGAAGTACAATTTTGTTCTTGGTTGATCTGAACATTATGAACCAAAAATATAATTAATTTTTCGAATTTCGTCCAGCTTGTGACGCACGGTGCGCGGTAAGAAGACATCTAAATAAACTGAGTTATACAATGTTCGAGGCCCAAACAAACTTTTCTTGACCTCAGGTCAATACGAAGAGGTGCAGAATCAAAATTGAAAATGTCTAAACGTCGTATCTCGAAAATTGCAAATGGAACGGTAATAAAAGTCCGGTTACAATGCGAACCGAATCTCGGTTCAGGGCAATTTGAGTTTCCAGGCGGCACAGGTACGTCCCTACGTGGAATATCTTCCCGAATAATTTCTCCATAATGACGGTCACAAGAGGGCGAGGGCTTAGGGTTTCGGGAATGGACTCGCTAATTGCTTCCTTTGTTAATCCTCCCTTCAGATGGGCCCTACGAGATTATTAACGCCGTGCTTTTTTCCCGTCGTAATAACCAACCGGATGTGGCAAAAACTTAATCGAATCAACTTGCGAGACCGCATCCGTATCCGTATCCCCGCTCTGAAACGACGAACTTAAGAGGGTTGTAATTACAGGGACGGTTTAACCAATGTTTGTGCAAGATCCTCTAATTTACTAACTCATTCATCATTCCACTAGACGCTGATTAACTTGAACCAACACGTAACGTTCACTTTATATTTGTCTCTTGTTCAAAATTTAATTAAGAGATAAACTAGTAACACGGAAGCGAGATATGGTACGGTTTTGGTAGTTTCCACAGTTCACTTGATTGTCGGTAAGATGTAATGAACATCTATTTTCTTCCCGACAAACAACATTAATGTATTCTTTTTAAGAAACCGACCAAAATTTGAGCGATTAACCAAAACCAAATTTCGGTATCTTATCAGTTTTTCGCCCAGCCCGAAAATTTTATTAACATAACAAAATGTTAATAATTAACATTTGAAAAAGAAAACAGCTGGAATTCAAAGTGTAATTATTGTACTATCATAATTATCATGATATAATAAGCTTAAGAAGCAACACACCCTAAAGTATACCCTAACCCAAAATTTGGAAAAAATTAAGTTAAGACACTATCCTAATCTAAATTTTGTGCTAGATAGCGTGGCATAGTCAGAATGTCAAAAATCAGACGCTAAAAGCGCAAAAATGACCAAAAACACCTGATTTTCGGACTGTACAGGTAGGAAACTCTAAAAATATAAATTCTTTCGCAGTACAATTTCATCAACCATCTCCTAGTCAACCAACCAACGTCATCTTACCCTCACGATATTTCGGTTGGAGCGTTAATTGATTTTAAATAAACGTAGGATAGGTACTTCTAGGAAGCCTACAGAACGCCTGAAGTAGGAATTTTAGTGTGAAATAATTATGTTATTCCTGGAAAGTTGGGGAAAATGTGTTAGGCTGTGTTGCTTCTTAAGTGTACACTGCGGGTACTGTCGCTCTCGGTCGGGCTCTGTCGCTGCGGGCACTGTCGCTCTCGGTCGGGCACTGTCGCTGCGGGCACTGTCGCTCTCGGTCGGGCACTGTCGCTGCGGGCACAGTCGCTCTCGGTCGCGCACTGTCGCTCTCGGTCGGCCTGATCCTTGTCTCCTGTTGAAGCTACCAGTCTCCCTGTACCTTTGAACTGCCCTACGAACGGTAGTTTCCGGTAGCCCTAAAGTTCAAGCCACATAACGTTGACTTCTCCCACCTTCTATCAACCGGACTATCTGGGAGACTGTTTCGGTGATTAAAACCATTCCTCAGAACCGAACAAGCACAGAACAATCGAAAAACACAAGGTGAAAGAAACAAAAACGCAAATGTGATCCTAGCGTGAACGACACCTGAACAAACGACTAGGGATAAACTGAGGGGAGAAGAGCAAATGATATAAGAGATAAACTGGGGCTTCTTATGGACCTTGAGGTAATCATACTGTGTTATTGTCATGAAAGACTGCACTAAACATGTCGAAACAATAATTCGTTCAAAACAAACGTTGGACGTGTATTTCTACAAAAATACGAGGTGCGCCGTTTTTTTGCTGTCTAGTTTATTTATTAGACTTTATTAATTATTTATTAGACTAGTTTGAGGTTAGTCCATCCGTCTCCCCCCCCCCCCCCCTCACAACGGCACACAGTGGGACAGTATCATTTTAGCGAATGCTTCAACCTGCTCTCAACGACTCCTGATGAACGTTTATTCCCTGTACTCAACCGCAAAGCTGATTACGAGTATGCCAGGCACAATATCCTTCTATATGCTGGTTTCCATATCTAAAGTAGGACGTTTTTGTTAAAAAAAAAACACAGACAAAATTCACGTTTTTCAACATATTTTGCTATATGGAGCCCTGTCAGTGTAGGCAATCGAATTTTCTGTCGATTTGACACCTCAAAAGTCTGAAAACTTCAACTAATGAGGAAGTTGTGTTGTTTTGAAGTTTTCACCCGGAAAATATGAGAAATGCTAAGAAAACCTACGAGGAAAATCGTGAAAGAGTTGAATAGTGAAAAAAACGAAACGTTTACATTATTATGTCGCATAAACCAATCCTCTCTTGACAAGTCGTATAGGGGTGGCCAAAAATTTACCAAATTTTCCTGTTCTTGGTCCCCCAACGCTCATTTTCGTCTTCAAACCTGACGTCAGCCTCGTGTATTACAGTAACGGTGATAGAATTAAAGGTAAATGCGAATAGTTGAAAGAGTAACCGTGAAAAGGCGAACCCCCGGAAATCCCAGTGAAAACGGCCGGGAAAAATATTCAACGGAAAAACCTTTTCACGGTTTAATCGAAGAACGTTTTCACGAAACCGATACGACGATTCATCTTGTTTTTAAAAGGCCTCACGAGTTGGAAGCCGCCCTCCCATCACTCGTATATATTTCACTGTCGCTCTTGAATCGAATTTATCGCGGTTGAGACGTCAACAAGCTGCTACCACCTGTAATGGGGAGTCATGGGAAGCGGTTGAAAGGCCATTCGACTCGTGAAATAAACCAAAAGGTCCAGGAATTTGGATGGCGCATTTCGAGTCGAATCTCAAACGTCGTCACTAGAGCCCGGATCGACATGCAAAAATTTGATGCCGAACGTGCATGCAAAAGTGCATTAAAAAATCCGATCATACACTGAATTCGGACCATAAAATATTTTTCTTGAGCGATTTACCTGAGCAAAAACCTTGTAAAACATCTTGTGTGGAATACATTTTTGGACATTCCTTGTAGCGGATTTTTATATTGATAGAGCGTTATTCTGTTTCAGGTAAGTTACCGTCAATGCTGTGTTGCCTCTGTTTACAACTTGACCATTGGGAAAAGTGAGTATTTTTGTAATTCGAACGTCTTGGAAACCGTTTTGGTTCGGCTTTCTCAACAGGGAAACAAATGAAATAGATGAGGGAATAATGTTCTTCTAACTTGAGGACAAAACGACCAACTTGTGGGATGTGTTGGCATTTCAGACTATCCAAAGTCAACTTTGACCCAGTGGTGCCAACTTTTGTGGCCGTTGGGCTTAGTATCGATTTTGCTCTTAGCGAATTTTCGAAGAAAATGTAGCTATTGTTCTCGGTCCAAAATGTTTAAAACTCAAACCCTTTCTGAAAATGTTTTAGGTATACCAAAATCCGTTTCACTGCCAAAAGACACCAAAAATTATATTTATATATATGTTTATGAATGTGTCACTCTCGATAGAATTGAGATAAAATGTTCAAATTGGCACAAAAAATCTGTCATAGCAATCGAAAGGCTAAGTTCGTAGATGGGCAGGATCGGGCCACTGTAAGGGGGTTTTTGGGGAGTTTAAGGGGGGCTGGGGGGGATCACCCATAAATTCCCAAAATAAAACAGTAGTATAACAAGTGACGCCTCATTTTAAAGGTTTTATTTACGCTGAACACGATGGTAAAACAGAATTGCGTTCTCAAACTGGAGGACTTTGAAAATGAAGAAACGTAGTTGATGCTTGATATGTTCTTCGTGGACATCAACTTCAATAGAGACAGTTTACATAAAACCTGTATTTTCTTCGAAAATTGGCTCTTGTAGCCATGCTCCATGACTGTGGATTTTTTCAAGTGTAAATCGCGATGAAACTATGTTTGCAATCGTAGGTACGTAAATGTTGAGTTCCTGTACGTTGCTCCTGTTGAGAAATCTATAAATTACTGTGAATTGTTAAAAATTACTAATATCGGGGTAGGGGAAAAGTGATAACAAGAGTCCAATTAATTGGTGTTTGAAAATAAAACTATTGAAATTGGCTTGTAGAACTGAAGAGGAAGCTTTTTACAAGAGCACTCCAAGTGGAGGGGGAATCATATTATACGGATTCAATCCGTCTTTTAAGTGGACGGAAGAGAAAGTAATTTTTTTTCTCCTTTCGCAGGAAAGGGCTTTTTCTCTCTTCCCTCTTATAACCCCTCAAGAGCGCCCGAGAAAACTACGCGGATGCGACGAGCTGAATTAATAATCCCCTATTATAACTCATCTTGGGATAACCTAATCCCGAGCGCATAAAATATTTATTCAGTTCGCCGGTGTCAAAAGGCTATTCATTTTTAATCAAAGGGCTTTATGAAATTGAGAGAGCGGAAACGCGGAGTTTGTCGTAAATATGCCCTCATTTCAAAGTCAATTGGGGATTAAACGGTTGGTTTAATGAAAAATATTCATATTATTCAATTTTAATACCATTAGCCACTAATTCATTGCTTATTGCTGAGGAGGGATTTCAACGTCAGCTGCAAAACCCGTAATGAGTTGTGAGTAGCAGGATGGTCCGTACGTTGCACGGGACAATATAAGTAGTAAGTGGGTGTAGCTGATTACAACCCTCCCAACACAATTTTCTCATAACGGTTTCCCATAACCACCAGCCCCGTTCATCTAGAAATCAGCGTGCTGATACACATTGAATAGCTTCAGTCCACTGTCTCAAAAATACATTCATTCATTCATTTCAACTTCAACATAATGTATAATTGTAAACACAAATCATGCAAGTAATTGAACGAAAGCGTTTGACAAAGTCTGGCACGATGGACTAAACCACAAGGTCCGAAGAATGTTGCCAGCAAAATATGCTGTATTATTACAACCCTACCTATCAGATCAATTCTTCAGGGTAAAGCATGAAGATGCCTACTCACAAGTGCACCGAATACATGCTGGTGTTCCCCAAGGAAGTGTACTTGGCCCACTCCTGTACGTCTTGTTCACCAGCGATTTGCCAGAACGAGAGGAGAATACAATAGCAACGTTTGCAGATGACACGGCTGTCATTGCAGTTGGTGAAACAAATCACGTAACGATACCCAAGCTGAGAAGATCTATCAAGAAACTCCCAGGCTGGACATCAAAATGGAGGATCAAGATGAATGAAGCGAAATCAGTTCATGTTGACTTTACCAATCGTAAGCTCGACTATTTCCCACATCATCTCAACGGTTAGACTATACCGCACGCCAATGAAGCTAAGTACCCTAGATGCCAAATTGCCCAAATGCTGGAAGGCGTAAGTCAAGAAGAAAAAAGAAGAAATGGTGCTTAAATTCAGGAAAATGTACTGGTTAATGGGCTGCCGCTCAAAAAGGTCGATCCAGAACAAATTAAGCCTGTACAATCAAGTCCTCAAGCCTGTTTGGACTTACGGAGTGCAGTTGTTCAAAGTAACCGCGATATTATCCAACGTTTCCAAAATAATGTGCTGAGATGTTGTGTGGACGCCTACCGGTACACCAGAAATGTCCGGCTACACAAAGAACTTCGCATACCAACTGTCAATGAAGTCATCAAGGCTCATGCCATAGCCCATCACAAGCGGCTACAAGTACACGTCAATGAAGAAGCTGTCCAGCTGCTCGAAGTCGACGACCTACTCAGACGTCTCAAGAGAAAGAAGCGGTACTTGTGGAAGAGACCGTGGAAGTGAGTGAAGGTGTTCTCGCGATCAAGTCCGTTCAGTGCTTTGTAACCGTGATCGGTTTAAGCGCACGAAATTGTCAAAACTATCAGCGACTTAGTTATTAAGTATCTATGTTGTGTTACAAACAATTCACATATATATCAAAAATATGTTGCTAATAAGTTGTTTTAATAGACAAAAAATGAACGAACACAAAAGTGTAGGACCTTATTCCAGGACTTCATTCCTAGGGTTATAAAAAGTTTCCAGGATCATTGTGGGGTTGGTCCGAACCCGTAACCCAAATTTCGTAATTTTAGTACTGATTTTTTTTTCTATTCGATTTAGGAATCTACGTATCCTGAAACGTAAATCCTCAAATTTTGAAGGGAGTAAATTTTTATTTATTTTTATTTTTTTCGCTAGGGCCATTCCAATGGTTCATTATCGACGATGAACCAAAATGACCGTTTATTCTGAACGCATTAACGGTGAGACACGTGTTGGTGATCACGAGGTAAACAAAGGGGTTTACAAAGTTCAGGGCGTGATGCAACACGTCGCCCGGCGCTGGTTCGCCCACGGGCGTCGACGGCGCTTCCTCTGACTCACTCGGCCCAAGGACGCCGTCAACCATTAGGTACCGGTCGATTGGATTGAAGAACTAATGAAGATTCTGAGTTGAAACCATTAGGTACTCACCCGATAGAAGTGGAAGAAAACTGTTTTTTGTTCAGGACGTGGGCGTCACTTGGGATGTCTCATTTCACTCTGAAGAATCTTGTGTGAGGAAGAAGCTGATTAAAGTCGATTCTCTCGTTTCGTTCGAGCAAACTATTAAATCGAAGATGAAGAACCAAAATAGGAACAGTAGCTTCCTTTTCTTCCAAAATTCGCTAAAACGTAAAATCACTACAGATACGAGAAATCGGTCATAGTAACCAGACAATTTAAATTTAAACTCAAAATAGGACATCGGTTTATTTAGGTCCACATGAGAAAAATCCACAGTCATACAGCATGACTATAAGAGCGAATTTCCGAAGAAATAAGTGGTGTTATGTAAAATGTCTGTATTTTACTGGTTTTATAACACATTTTTTCTTCGTTTTTGCCGATTAAGTTTATAGATTTTTCAACGGTGAACACAATAGTGGAGTCAGAATTGCGATATCTCGTTCCGTTATCAGATTAGAGCAGATGAACCTCAAGAACATCTCAAGTAACACCACGTTTCTTCATCTTCAAAGTGCTCCGTTTTGAGAATGGAATAAGATATCGCCATTCTGACTTCACCATCGTGTTCTGCGTTAAATACACTTCAAAATGAGGTGTCACGTGTTAGAATGTTTCATTTTGGGAATTTATGGGTAATTTTTCCCCCATTAAAATCCCCCTAAACCCTCATTAGATTGGCCCTATTCTGCCCGACTACGAATTTAGCATTTCGATTGCCAAGAGAGATTTTAGCCAATTTGAACTGACATGATAATTTTCAACCTTGAAATATTCCGCTACATATTTCATGAAGTCAGTTTTTAAAGCTCAGAAATTAGAGCTTTAAAAACTCGCTTCGTGAAATTCGTAGTGGAATATGTCAAAGTTGAAATATTTTTTTTCTCGATTATCTCGAACCATCAAATTTGGAGATATGACATTATTTCAGCCAATGAGCTATATAAGTTACCGGTTGCCAAGAACAATGGGCCCATTCATCATTGCCCTTATTTGCCAAATTTCAACTCAAGTTCACTAAATTCCCTTGTTTATGAAATTATCAAATGTTAGGTACCTACTAAATTCCATTGTTTACCAAACATTAACCTTACTTCTACTTAATATCCGTGTTTACCAAATTTTAACTCAAGTTCACCACATTTCCTTGCTTATGAAATTATTAAAAGGTAAATATTACTAAATTCCATTGTTTATTAAACAAAAAGTTATTGTTGTTCCATATTGTTTTACTTCGACTGGGCAAGAGAAAATATCGAAGTGTGATACATCGAAATTGGTTAATATCAATGGAAAATTATCGATATTTTCGATTTATCGATTTGTCAATAATCGTCCCTACATACGCTTTAGGTTGTTCGAAATTATATCAAACTATCGGTGTGGCGAAGTTCAGTGAGATATTTTTTGCTCCGGATGTCTGACATCCTTTCAGTTCTGCGACTGATTCACGTCAGTTGAGTGAAGGACGTAGGATTTACGACAAGACTCCTCGTCCTATATGTCAGGCAAGTGGGTCGCCGCTTGATGAATAGCAATCATCTAGTCCACCGAGATTGACCACACAAGTCACTCTACTGTAGAAATATCTGCAATACCAGAAGAAGAAGAAAAAATATATATATATGTCGATACTCGAGAAGGGAAACGGAGTTACCAGTTGTGATCAAATCCTCGAGTGGAACGAACAAGTTAATATATTTATACAGAAAACAGGCAACGCCGTTCAAGCGCCAGTTTCACTCGCTGTTTTAACGACAAATATTATTACTCTGACCGTATTCCGCAGATAAACCGGATATCTCGCCCCACGTAATTGACTCGTCGACATTGGGAGTGACCCCTGCGGTAGTCACAACTACACAGTTCCCCCAATCAGTTCGGACTGATTCACACATTCGGCATCACTACCGCAGTGTGAAGGGCAATTAAACTAGAGTGCAGTTTTGATTTCCTCCTAATAGAAGGATACCTGTCGATTAGTTCATTACAACCGTTCGAATACTGCTGAAATGCGTCAACCGCAAATTCACCCGCCTTTTTAAAATTTTATTCAAATATTTTTAAGTACCAATTGGACTGTAACAGGCAGCTTATAACGCTCCGCATAGGCATTATATATAATCAATATTTGAATATCTCGAAATTTCCTTTATGGAGTTCCATGATATTTATGGACGTTCTCGGTCTATATTTGGGGACATCACGGTCGGAATATTACGACATCGTATCGTAGGGCCGTCGGAAAAATTCTCTCTTACTCTTATTGACGATATTAAACATATTATGTTAAGGAAGCAGAGTTAGGGGCACCTACAATGGAACATGTGGAAGCTTTCTGTACATTAACAGACTTTCAAATCTGCAGGTTTATATTTCCGAGGAGGATTTACATAGACCGCTTCCTCTTTAATTGGCGATATGTCAATCTAATGGTTACAGATCGTTAAGGATGTTTAGAGGGTTGGAGAGTGTTAGGGATGGTTAGAGATGGTTCGGGATGGTTACGGATGATTAGCAATTTTTTGAGGTGGTCAAGGACGGGTAAGAATTGTTAGAGATGATTAGGGATGGCCAGAGAAGGTTAGTGATGGTACCGTTTGAGTTGGTTAAAGAGTTGAAGATGGATAGAGAGGGTTAGGGATGGTTGGCAATTTTTTGAGATGGTCAGGGATGGTTAAGAGAGGGTTAGGGATGTTAGAGAGGGTTAGGGATGTATAGCGATTTTTGGAGATGGCTAGTGATTTTTTTGAGATGATTAGGGTTGGTTAGAGATTTTTGAGGTCGTTAGAAATAGTTAGGGAGGGCTAGGGGTGGTTAAAGGTGGTTAGGGATGATTGGGGATGGTTAGAGAACGTTAGTGATAGTACCATTTGGGTTGGTTAGAGATTTGAAGATGGTTAAGGATGGTTAGAGATGGTTACAGGTGGTTATGAATGGTTAGCAATTGAGGGGTTTGCAGCAAGAACTAACACTTTTACTGTTGAAATTTACTAATTTGATATAATTTGAAAAACAATTTAATATACAACCGTTTTCTACGTACAAGAGAAGGGGATTGGACACGCTATGATGTCGGTCGACCCTCTCAATTTTCTCCATCCCAGTTTATTACGAGACATCGATCGTGAAGACGACGTGTGTTACCGGCACCGGACGACAAAAAGCGTCCTGTGAAGATTGTGGAGCGTAGAGCAGAGACGAGAGCGAACCACTTCAATCTCCTTTGACAGTTTTTATAGTCGAGGGAGGTCAAGGAGGTCGAGCCTCCAGTCATACGACACTTCTCCTGGAAAAGGCCTCCGACTCCTGGACAATTTCCGAAAGCTCTGGAACGCGTTGAATCTGGAAGAAGAGCTTTTCGGGGGTCTTTTCTCAAGGGCAACAGCTGCGGCGGTGGAACCCTCTTGTTTCTAATGGTCTGGTGAATTCAATAAGACGAGTTTTCTTTCGAGACGTTCAACCATCACGATGGGAAACATTAAGTTGATGTGTTCAGACCGCAGGAGATGAAATTTTGACCACAGCAGCTGTGCCCTGCGGCGTTACAACACAATATAAACGGGCGGAGGGCAGTTAATTCAGTAACGCTTATTTCAGTATAATATTTGCTTAGTGCAACTCAAATATGAAATCTTCGTAGCCCACACCTGAGGAGTCTGTTGAAATACCCACGTGAAGGCAAAATCGGCCTGTAGTAGTTTCAAAAACACGTTCTGTCTATTATAGATATAATATCACCATTCTGTATTCAACAATGCAACATAACGGGTGTAATGAGCTAAACTTTTCATTCATTTCATTTTGTAGGTTATTAACATTCTCACGCGATCCTCGCTGAGTGAGGGGAGTCTGTAACTAGCCCACTAATGTTCCCGTCCATTTTCTAGAATACAGATAGAAAGAAAAGGTCATGTTCAACTTGGGATATGTGAAATGGTTTCTTCTTCCATGAATATTCAGTGGATCTGAATAAAATATTCGCAGTACCACACATGAGCGAGCAGGAGGAGCAGTTTCCTTGCCTTTCAACGCAAAAAGTGTGCGTACTGTAGGCTGATTGGCGTTCTAAGGCTGAATAATGTAACGCATTAGAAGTGAGTTTTGAACTTACCCATTGGGTTTCCTTCTGTTGTGTAAGACCAGGATGCATGAAACTACGCAGAAAAGTACAATACAACACAATAGTTTGATAAAGACGAATAGTGGCAATATAGAGGATTTTTCTCACAAATAGTAGCATTTTTGACTTTTGCAGTCAGCTTTTTTCTATTGGACGTCGAGAAATTTGGGTTATTGCAATAATTTGAGTAGCTATTTTTGAGTCCCATCATCGCGTGTCGTTGAATCTTCTTAATTCAAAATATCCCCATTTCCCTAGAAATTTTTGGAAATGGCTGGTAACGGTTTTCTTTCTTGAAGTCGCTATACTGTGCTATATTTGTATGTTTGTTTAGCCAATACAAAAAGTGTGCGATGTTAGCCGTTCCCTCCCAATTTCATCCCCGAAAATCGCTCATATCAAAACTTGTATCAGTTTCAATTTTTCAAAATGACAAAGCGAAATTTTGATTCTTAGTGTACCTTCAGTTTTAAAGCCCAGGATGCCAGCGCTTCAAACCACGCAAAATAGTACAATGATGACTTCCAATGAAGATAGTTGGTGGCAATATAGAGGAGTTTCCTCACAACTAGTAGCATTATATTGACTTTTCGCAGTCAGTTTTGGCATATTACCCAATTGGGGCTATTTGACAATGCAGAAAGTGTGAAATTTTAGCCATTTCCTTCCATACGCTTCCCCCACCCCTGGAGTTTATGAAAACTGCTCATCTTCGAACTTCATGTACTTTCATTTGTCAAATCGAACATTTTGAATCTTCATCATGTACTTAAGGGTGAATATCGACTGAAAGGACTACCTGTGTACGAGAACATGTACATTTCTGGGGATGAATTCAGGTCTGAAACAGATTTGGCTGTAACAAAAATGATACGATTCTCGTCCGAAAAGGCGACAGAATACGAGTTTTGAAGCTCATGAGCTGTGAAGTAGAGAAAACATTAAATATTATAGTAAATTTTACTATAAGTGACGACCATGTAAGACTGATGACTCTTATATTTTTATTAGACTATTTATTTACCTTGAAACAATTCATCTACACCAAAAGTTTAGATTTTCGAACTGCTTAACACCCCCACAATGTGTTAATTTTGAGCAGTCAAGATTTGTTGGTATTAAAAATTATTACCTACATTTGCTCGTGAACTTGCTCGCATTAGGGTGGGAAAAATACGGAAATTTCGCTTCAGATAGAGGAAAATTACTCACGTATGAACGGAGAAAAAAGGGAAATTTCGCTCCCAACTGAGATCATGTACGAAAAATGCTCCAAACACCATTTCGAATTGGCAGTCCCTTTCAAACGTGAGATCTCCTGGATGAGCGGATGTGGTCTCCCGAGCGCATTGTTGATTGTGGTGCCCCTCAACTCGTATATGAGCGAGTCACTCAAAATGTTGCTCTTCACTAACACGCAGGTTTCGAGCATTAACATTTGAATGTATCAAGAACGTGACCCGCCTCCGACTGTTATTCAGTTACAAACGGAGTTCTGAAGGGTCCTTTTGTTTCGAACTCACAAGTCACCGTTCACTGTTCAGAGGGTCGTTCTATAATTCAATATAATTCAGCGTTACCCAGAAAATACAATAAAGAAAATAAAAAAAAAGACTGATGTACCCCATTTCTGCAATATAATATATTGCAGCAATTGCGTACTTCACTATTTTTATGGTGCTGTGTTATTGTATTTATTGTTGTTTATTTATTGTTGTATTGTTATTGTAATTAATTTTGTTTATACTACGGATAACATATTACGTTATCGTAGTATAAAAAAATTTATTTTCAAATCCGTATCTTTATTTACGTGTCTACGAGCCCATTCAACTTGAATCCATCGTTAGAATTGTTTTTCAAACTTCAAAAATCATGATTTTTGAAAATTGAATCGATTTGAGCCAAATTTGGTATAGAAGGGTTTTTGGGACCTTGAACACGAATCTGAAGCCAGATTTGCAAAAATCAAGATGGCGGATCCAATATGGCGGACAATACTTTCGAAAGTCACCCGATTTGAGCCAAATTTAGTAAAGAAGGGTTTTGGGGTTTCGGTTCCCCGTATTGGATACCAAATTCAAGATGGCTGATCCAATATGGCGGACAAAACTTTCGAAAGTCAACCGATTTGAGCCAAATTTAGTAAAGATGGGTTTTGGGGTTTCGGTTCCCCGTATTGGATACCAAATTCAATATGGCGGATCCAATATGGCGGACAAAACTTTCGAAAGTCAACCGATTTGAGCCAAATATGGTATAGGGGGGTTTTAGGGTTTAAGTCACTCCTCACTTTAAAGATTTCTCACGATGATACAGTCAGCATTGCGATATCTGATTCCATTCTCAAACTGGAGCACTTTGAAGATAAAGAAACGTGGTTGTTACTTGAGACGTTCTTCACGTTTCACGTGCTCTGATGTGATAACGGAATGGGAAATCGCTATTCTGACTTCACCATCGTGTTCAGCGTTGAAAAATCTATAAACTGAGGTGTTACTCGATAACAAAGGAGACAAAATTGTTTATAAAACCAGTAAAATGGAGTTTAGAAAATTCGCTGTTATGGCCATTGCTGCTTCACTGTGGATTTTTTATTTGTTATGTTCTCCGAGTGTTAAAAAAAATCGATGTACGAATTTTTGAGGTGAAGATTACTTGATAATTCAGTAATTATTCGGGGTGAATTATTGTTTATTTTCAATAATTACGAAAAATACCACTACGTGCTAGGTTGGTATCTTGTGTGCTACCTATAGTCGATTCCGTGCATTTCTCATGATCTTGTTTCCTTTGAATGTGATTCTAAGTAGGTACGTAAAATTCTTGACACGTAAACTCACCAATTGTTATCTTTTTGGTCGATTCCAATGGTAAGTACATTATTGAAATTGTAGGTATTAAATTGGCTCTACCATAATATCGAGGTAATTTAAAATCGATTTTCGTTCTCGACTACGCTTCGATCGCAGCTCGATGAGGATTCTGACCTTGAAGACTTTAAAATCCCGTTCGAGACATATTCACACGTACAGCGTTTCAGAGTTAACAACAGCAACTCACAAACAAAAACACTTCTCCTCACTCGAGATCCCACTTTTTTACTCTCTTCTCGGAGGCAGAATCCTTTCGGGAAGTCGGCAGATGACCGCCCAAGGTTTATGAGGAATTCCTTTTGTCCTTTTGAGGTTGAAGAACTCGAACCGGCCGCAGGACCTCCACTTGAGGGCGTAGGCGCTCGGAGGATCCTTTCATCCTTCTCTCTTGCGCCTGTAGATGTGTGTGTAACCGTGTGACGGAGGGCGACCGTGAGCGTGAGAGCCAGAGAACCTGGTCAAGGTTGATGCACTCGGATAGACCATCTACCGATAGCTCTCGGAGAAGAACTTGAATCCTGCCGTCTCGACTATCGACGGTCATGTAATGTTTACCCTTGAAAACTCTCACGAGGCTTCCATTCACCTTCGAAAAGACCCAGAAAGAGATCAGACTGAGCAAATGTCTCCGTGAGATTAGATCGCGTTGAACTCTTCACCTGAATGAGTCGATTCACCTTCGAGTACGTCCCAACTGGAAAATTGAGTCTCCCTGTTTACATTTTGGCCAGTAGCGAAGCTGAGTTGCAGCTTATGGTGGAAGCTGTAGCTCACTAAAGTGCTCGATGGGGCTTATTAATGAATATTGCCAATACTAAAGTGATGGTTTTTGCCAAATCCCCGAAACGGGCCACCATACTCGTGGATGATTCTCAGATGGAGCAAGTCGAAAGCTACAGGTATCTTGGGGCCCTTGTCAACCAGTTCTGTGACCCTAAGAAGGAGCTGCGCTCCAGAATCGGACTTGCCAGACAGGCATTCCTCAAGATGAGGAAGTTTTTCATCCGATCAGATATCAGTTTGAGCCTGCGGGTCAGGATGCTGAGGTGTTATATATTCTCGGTGTTTCTGTATGGCTGCGAGAGCTGGACACTTGATCCCGTCTTGGAGGAGAGGATGAATGCACTGGAGTTGTATTTTTAGCGTCGCATGCTCCGAATCTCCTGGGTACAGAAGGTTACCAATGAAGAGGTCTTGGCAAAAATGGGCAAACAGAGGGAGCTGCTTCTGACGTTTAAAGAGCGGAAAACGAGATATTTTGGTCACGTGATGCGGGATGATAAGTATGAGTTGCTGAGACTCATCATCCAGAGGAAGATTGCCGGGAAGAGGTCCATAGGGAGAAGGCAGAGCTCTTGGATGAAAGACCTTCGTCGATGGTTCGGGATTACGTCTGTCGACATCTTCAGAGGAGCCACTTCCCGCGAGAAAACTGCCGAATGGATCGCCGACCTTCGTATGGAGATGGCGTAGCAAGAAGAAGATTTACATTTTGCTTATTTACAGTTTGTCAACTTCCTTGTTCTTGAAAGTCCAGGAATGAAATGGACTAATTGCATTTAGCTGAGTGGAGTTCAGGTTGGCAATATACTGAGTAGACCATTCAAACAGGGGAGAAACGGGGTCGATAACAGCTGAAAACGCCTTTGAAGTTATTGCATTCAAGAAAGAAAGGACCCATCTACCCAGAAAATGGAAGAAGGAGATAATTAAGGTTGCTGGCAAGTGAGAGTTTCCGGCCCATACAAGATTGATTGAACATAGAGATACATACAACAGTAAGTGGAACACTTCCATCATGCTTCGTCCGGTTAAGGACCTCTTCCTCCAGCCGATCTACATGAAAATCACCTTTTCCTGCCGCCCCAACTATCGACGGTCATAATATGATAATACGATACAATATCGTTTTATGTAAAATATTATATAATATAACATTACGTTTACCCTTGAAAACTCTCACGAGGCTTCATTCACCTTCGAAAAAACCCAGAAAGAGATCAGACTGATCAAATGTCTCTGTGTGATTAGATCGCGTTTAACTCTTCACATGAATGAGTCGATGCACCTTCTAGTAGGTACGTCCCAACTGGAAAATTCAGTCTCTGCAACAAGGAATTTTTCTTGTGTGTAAAGTAAAAAGAAAACAATAATTCATACAATAATTGTATTAGAATTATTCTAACAGAAACTCTCTTCTTCTTAGATAGTTACGAACAAAATAAATAATCTGTACCTACAGCATATCTTTATCAGGACAACATAATAAACAATTTCTGATGTACTCGTCACTCAACCGCAACGCTCCAAAATATTACCCGTTTTAGGGAATTTTCGAAGAAAAGGAAACTATTTTTCTCGGTCCAAAAAATTTTTAATTAACCAAAAATTCTCAAAATGCAACAGTGATAAGTGACACCTCATTTTTCTAAAGGATTTTTACGCTCAACACGGTTCTCGATGATGAAATCAGAATTGCTGAATCTTATTACTTTCTCAAACTGGAGCACTTTGAAGATGAAGAAACGTGGTTAACGAGTATCGCAATTCTGACTTCACCATCTTGTTCATCGTTGAATAATCTATAAACTGAGGCGTTAGTCGGCAAAAAATTGGGACAAAATTTGTTATAAAACCAGTTATTTCTTCAAACATTGGTTCTTATAGCCATGTTGCATGACTGGATTTTTTGGACACAAAATGCCTCACCAGTAATTTTTATTATGTTGGCAGTATTGGAGTGTTGTTGGTTGATGTCTCCGAATCGTTGGATTCATGATCATGTTCGTGTTTTGCATTTCGTCTCGGTTTATACGGTTATTGATAAAAACATCGATTATCCGATTAATCAAACCTGAGTGACATCGATTAAAAGATCGTCGATTATTTCAATATAGGTACCGATACTCTTGTTTAGGAAACCTGGATTTAGAGTTCTCTTGGCAATACGCTGTCATCTGCGTCACCCACTAAAAATGCATTCTCCTGACCCCTGGAAGGGTGATTAGACCTCAAGTCCCTATTCAGTTTAGGCGGAGTTGAACCCGAGCGGAGTTGGCCAATTGCGTAATTGAGTTGGCCAATTGCGCCAAACTCGTCGCGGTTGTACGGGAATTTGAATTTGAAGCCTCCGGCGGCCTTTAACGCGTCCCCCGGCGAGGCCTAACCCTCCAAATCCTTTCTCCAATTAAATAATTATTGGGCACAATTGCTTGAGAAATAGCCGAAGTAAATTAAGTTTAAATTCACTTTACGCGACGCGACGCAGCGCCTCCCTTCGTACTGCGTTGTGTTGGTTTAACATTTCAACGACTTATTTAAGAACAGAATTTGATTCCGAAACGAACTCCTTCGCCAACAATGTCCGGTCGCTTGTATTCGCGATTTATTTGATAATATTAAAATAGCTCCTTCCGAGCTGAGCTCGTCTCACTTTAACCTCCAAAAAATGGTTTTATTCATAATGTGCACCGAGAGGAACCGAGGGACCGAAAACCAGTGAACCGAGAGGAACCGTGATTTTTCGACTTCACTGAACGACTACGGTGACGGGGAGGTCAGTAACTAGCTCATGGATGGTCTCTCCAGTTTTCCCCACTACATTCTGGGGTGACCTAATAATAAGCTATCCGAATAAATTATAGATAAAAATCAAATAACAAAAAATAAAATGATGAATGATTTATTTCCATTTATTGGAAATTAAGGAAATTATTTTTTATCGTTTTTTGTTTTCTGATTTTTATCGATAATTTTGTATTATTTTGGAGTTTTTCCTTGTACTTGTACAACCCCTACGACAATTTATAACAGCGAGTACCTCCCAACAAATAATTGTTTCACGCTCATGTTGTCGACTTTCTATCGCCTCTATCTTTGAGCCCTCATTGTGAACTAACGACTTGACGTACAACGCTCCAGATGATTAAAAAGTTCACTGAATTGAACTTTATTCGAATTTGTACAGAAAACTATACACTTTCATCTGATGTTTCCGAGATATGAGGTTTCGAAAATTTCAAAATAAATTAGAGTTTCAAGGGCGATTCCCAACTACGCGAAATCATCCAAATCCGGTTTCAAATTTAAAATTGGCAACCCCAGAAAACATAAAAGTTGGGTGGTTTGTAAACTTTCAAAATTGCTGCAAATTTTGGTTACTAAAATATAGCTCAGGCCTCTTCAAGTTTTTGCAACTAATTTATAAGTAAAATTTAAGGATAAAAATGGAATCTAGGGTTTTTCTGTACTACTTACAGACTCCAGCAATAATTTATAGCAAGAAGAACAAACCAGTAAATATTCACAATAAACATCGGTCCGTAGATACCATTATCACAACCAGTATCTCAGAACAAGAAACGCGACAAGACAAAAACATGACATTGTGATATTTAAACTATTTATAGTAGGTATTAAAATTGTCGCGGAGCTCTACCGTTTGAATTCACGCTCATTTGAACGAATCCATTGAAAAATTCTCTGGATTGAACACTATTCGAATTTGTACAGAAAAACTATACAGTTTCATTTGAAATTTTGACGAGGTGACGTTTCGAAATTTACAATAAATTCATTTTGAACCCTTTCCTGTTGACCTAGGGTTATAAAGACAACATTTCACACACTTGCACACTTCCTTTCTTTTTAACACTTCCTTTCGTTTCACTTCACTTTCCATTTGACGATTATTTCAGAATCCCTGGTAATAATAAAGTTACGCACTCAGTCGAAGTTTGGTTATTCAATGGTTTGTGGATTTTACAACAGGTAGGTATTTGTATTTGTTTCCCTCCGATCCTTACGATACTCAACATCTCCCAACGAAACATTGTAATAACATCTCGGTAGAAGACAGTAATACGGCGATTCTCAAAATTGGTGTTATTTTCTTGAAACCGAATTTGAATAAATCTACATTTGGAGACTTGAACGCTTCGAAACTTCAGGGTGGGTATAACTTGAGGATATAATATACCCTCTATATTATGAGCGACTTTTTGAAATACCCTACAGAACTGAATTAGGTAAGTAAATTAAAAACTTAATTGAAGGTAATTTAAAAAACACGAAAATTCGAATTTGACCCACTTATTTTGCTACATAATTATATGAATTAATTAATTATATGAATGAATTAATTATATATAATTAATTAATTAATTATATGCTATATTATTATATGAGGGCATCGCTGCGCGGAATTTTTTTAATACGTTTCTCCACCTCGACGCCACCTAATTGAAACGAAAAAGCCAAAAACACTTGATGACACGATTTACTTACTGTACAAGACTCCATACAACGGTGATGTGAGAGGAACGATAAATTAGCTCAATAAGGCGATCAACTTATTTTTGAAAGGCGTTTCCTTCACTAAGAGGGTTTCCTGCTCTTATGAAGATTTACTCGTCCATTCCACGTAGTTTCGTTTACCGTTCATCATCGTATTAAAGAAGACCATTAACCACCGTCTTAGCCCCATTAGAAAAACTGTCCTTGATTTTAGGTACCTTCGTAATGCAGCGAGAAGTGAATTATTTATTCACCTACTCGTTTTCCTCCTAAATGGGCAAACATCGAGCGTAAATACCAGAGAAAAAAATCCACGCAGCATGAGCTAATGAGCGAATTTTGGCAATAACCAACCAACTGAAGTTTGTACGTAAATCAAAAGTAAATCAAGAACTTAATTGAAGGCCGATTTCTAATTTTGAAACACGAAAATTGGAATTCAACCCACTTACTGTTATTTATACTTATCCGTATTACTGTACTGTACCAATATGTTATTACAATATTTCGCGTGACATGTGAGTATTTATTGTAAGAATCGGAAGGAAATTAGTAACTTATGTAAAATTCATAAAATGTTTGCATTAAAAACCTTTGACTGAAGAAATTTTGAAATAAAGAATCTTTGACCCACAAGTATACGAATTACTTCTGTACTATTGCCCCATAAACATACGAAGCAATTGGGATAACTAACTGAATTATTGATCAAATATGTGACCAAGAAATATTTATATTTTATATAATTTATATAATTCTTGGGTTTTCACTTTACCGACGATAATTTGTACATAACACTAATCTAGTGAACACTAATCTACTAGAACGTTCAATCTGAAATTTCCAAGAAATGATAGATAGATAGATGAAGTGTATGTATTCACAAAATAAATATTTTTACACACCAGTTAGACATTATAACAATGACTTAGCAGTGAGGGAGACTTTAGATGGGTGTTGAGCGGGTTTAATAGGTCATCACAAAAGGAAAATATGAAAATATAAACACGTTGAATAAATATGAATCTAATAATATAATACAAATATTAATATTAATGATACATTAAAAAGAAGAATTGATTTTACATGATGAAGAATTGAAGACGTTAAATTTGGGTTTTCATGTTTAATTTTTTTAAATTTGAATTTTCAAGCTTTCAAAATGGCGAATACCCTGTCACAAATCGCATAAAATGCGCGGTGAAAGTATTCGAAAATTGGCTCATAATGTCATGCTGCATAACCGGAACGTCCGTATCTTCACATCAGAAGTTTATTGGATGAAACGTCAATACGTCGGAGGGATTAAGGTGAGGGGAGGGGAGTGGAGTCGATAAAGAACTGCAACGACAAAAATGCAGGTTGGGGGTAGTTTTTTTTGTCTTTTTTCTCTTCTTTGTCGAGTCCTCTTGAGTTTGTTTGGAGGATGCGGGGAATCTCGCTAATCCCATTGTTGCCACAACGTATTGAGGGGGGAGACGAGCGCGTTGTCGGTGGGGGGGGGGGGGGAGGCAGCCACAATTGATGGGGATGGGGCGGGTGGGTAGGGCGTCCACAGATGATGGGGGGGGGGGTACCCCACTGATTGGAAACGATTGTTATTGGTGCATCTGCTTCGAGTCAAGACCGCCGCAGGTGGCGGTACCACTAGAAATGGGACGTCGCGTCGGTAGAGCGTCATTGAACTCCATACTATCGAACGTACGATTTCGATACCACAATACTATCTAACCTATCAGGGCTAGTTATTGAGATATATCTCATATACAGGTCTGCCTCTTCTCTAGCTTGGTTTGAGTTCAGCAAGCCAATAGCACTTCAAAAAGTTCCAATTAATATTTCACTTTCAACTACTTTGAGCGAATTTTCAAAGGAAAAGAAGCTATATATCGGCCCAAAATTTGTAAAACCCTAATTTCGATTTCGATTTTTTGATTTTAAGTACCTATGTGTCATCTCTCGATAGAATTGATATAAAAAGTTCAAATTTGCACAAAAAATCTGTTTTGGCAATTGAAAGGCGTAGCCTTTCTTAGTTTGAAGATGGCAGGGTCGTGCCTCTCTAACGGGGGTTTTTGGGGAGTTCTAGGGGAAGGGATTGCCCATAAATTCCAAAAATGAATTCAATTAAAAGGTTTTCTACGCTGAACACAATGTTGAAGTCAGAATTGCGATATTTTATTCCTCTCTATAATTGCAGCACTTTGAAAATGAAGAAACGTTCTTCACGGTTCATCTGCTCTAATCTGATAACGGAATGAGATATCGCAGTTCTGAATCACCAACGTGTTCAGCGTTGAAAAATCTATAAACTGCGGTGTCACACAAAGTTTGTTATAAAACCAGTAAAATGGAGATATTTCACATAAAATCGGTTATTCCTTCGACAATTCGCTCTTATAGCCATGCTGCACGACTGTGGATTTGCTATGTTTTTTGAGGTGCAAAATCCGAATTCGAAACCCAATTTTAGCTACGAGTATGACTCGTATCTTCTTCCATTCCACGAAATACAGCGGTAAAGTTGACAGTTTTGTGTACGTTGCTTCACTGCTCCTTTTTGCCCGTGATATTATTAAACATGGTTATCAATTTAATCTTAACATGTCATCTGCGTTAAATATTAGCATGGTGTATGAATATGAACAGGAGTACAATGTCAAGTCAGGAAACATATGACTGGGACTAAGAGCATTGTCAAATATAAATGGGAGTACTTTGGCAGCTCTGTCGCTCCTTGGCTAGTCCCCTGATCTAACGAACATGCAATAATTTGGCTCGTTCCTTCCAGTTTTTCCACTTTTACCTAAAAAGTGTCTCTGCAAAATGTGCGACAGTACGAGCCTGAAATGTACGAGTATTTCAATGAAATTTGATTATTTTTCTTATGCAATTGCATGACATCACATGAATAGAGTATCAACCAGTTCCACAGAGTCGGAAGGTGGTCGAATGAGAAATTACGACTTGAATCAGCGGCTCCGGAACTGGTAATTCACAACTGTTTGACATTCCGCAGTTCGTTCCCTCGAGTTGTATACGCGGAAGCAATTGGTATTCCGGAGACGCAAAAAAATAAAAAAATAAATAAATAAAAGTCCTCGGCGGCGATGAGGGGGAATTCTGACGTTTTCAGGAAGTTGGGGATGAAACCGGATGGCGGAGCTGAGCGAGAGATTCCTGACATTGCAGCGGAGAAACCGTCGGGAAGAAACCAGTTTTAAGAGAAAAAGAGAAAATGGAAGAGAAAGAGAAAAAGAGAGAGAAAACTTTACGAGTGCAGGGGGAAGTCAGTCACTAGCTCAGTGGTGGTCTCTCTCCGAGTACATTCTCACCCAAAAGCTCTCTCGATAAAACGGTCAAGTTCAGCGTCATTTTGAGGAGAGACATCTCGAATACTTTTGGAATTGGTTGATTTATGGCGTTTACTCATGAAACAGTTTAAAACTGGCTTCGTTATTTATTACACATTCCTCGTGCCGTCGCTGTTAATAATTAGCAGATACCTAATTATTATCTAGGTGAATAAAATGAATATGTGCATACATTTCAAGAAGAATTTGCAAAACATTTTTCAAATACTTGACTTTAATACTAGTAAAATTTATGAGGACTAATACAATTTTGAAAATAATTTACACTTCATGCAGGGGGAAGTCAGTCACTAGCTCAGCGGTGGTCTCTCTCCGAGTACAGCCCAAAAGCTCCTCTCGTTAATTTCTGCGCCCTTGTATGTTTTTGGATCCGCGTTTTATTTATCACCGGTTCCAGTTATGCAGCATAACCGTATGAGCCAATTTTCAACGTGTTTTACAAACTAGTGGGTTCAGTTTATAAAGAAAGACACAAGACGTTCATTTACATAGTGTATTTCTGAATGTACTGTGTACCTTGAAATCTATGTGCGATTTTAAACTCAGCCGTTATCAGTTTATTCTTCTTAATCACTAGCCGATCATGCGCAGAATTGCGTACCGATATCGCCATTTTCTCTGTCTGGTTCATTTCCCGTTCAGCCGGCGGCTATGTAACGTTTCTTTCCCTTCTTCCTTCTTCTGGCGTCTTACGGCTTGTCAAAAAAACAGTATTGGTTGACCACATGCCAAATTATCGCTTCAAATAGTGAATAACGCAGAAAGTAGCTTTAGGAGCCACTCAGCTGATCCGGGACGACCATACTGAAACCCCCATTTTTAAACTGAACTTGGATCCTTCGTAAAATTTCATGAAAAAACGAATTTTGGGGTAGTCAAAAACGTGCGCAAAAACGCTCAAAATGTGCACTGAACGCAAAATATCTAGTTGAATAACTCAGCGTTCTTAATTTTCCTATTTACGGTCAGCCTACATATTATACCAAACATATTATACGAATGTTCCAAAAGTTGAAATTTGGATTTTTTAAAAACCCTAAATTTTTCATTGCACAATTGGATTTTACGAGACATTTCATGTATGAGAATGAATAGTCCGTCACTTGAATGTTTGAGTGCTCCAAGTGTCAAAAAAACATTGACAACCACGTTTTTGTTTATATTTAATAAGTTATGCCATGCAATTCTTGTATTTTGGTTTATTATCTTCGATAATGAACCATTGGAATCGCCCAAAGAAAAAAAAATTTTAACCCCCCCTCAAAATTTGTTGGTTTACGTTTCAAGATACGTAGATTCAGAAAATCGAATAAAAAAAACTCTGCAAATTCTTGACACAACGGTTCATTATCTTCTTTGTACAGATCAGCCTTCTGTCTAGATCACTAGGTCTAAATGTCTAGATCCTAAATGTTAGATTAATTATTATTATCAATTATCACTAATTATTAACAATTTTATCAAGTACCTAGTTAAAATTATTATAATTTATTGTTAGGTATTAATAATTCGTATTTATTATTAATAATAATTATTATTAATTATGATTAATTAATACGATATAATTCTGGGGTTTTTAATACTAATACTTTAATACGTAATAATTTTTCTATAAAAGAAGTACCTACCAACAAACATTCGAAATTACTTACCTTCATTTCCGTAGCACGAAACGCACCTCAGAACAACAAACTCGACATAACTTAAGCCATATGATGTTTGTTAGTATGAAAATGGACCTGTATTTCAACAGTTTGATTCACGATCGGGTTGTGAGGCACAATCTTTGAGCCGTCATTGTGAACGAACGGCTGGTCGTACAGAGCTGCGGATGGTCTTAAAAAATTCTACGGAACAAACTCTATCTAAATATGAAATAAAAAACATACCGTTTCATATGAATTTTTCGAGATATGAGATTTTCAAATTTTCAAAATTCGTTTTGAACCCCTTCCCCTTGACCTAGGGTTATGAAAAGTTTCGAGGACCATTGTGGGGTTGGTCGAAACCCATAAAAAAAATTTCGTAATTTTAACTCAACGCTAACTGGGCAAAGTGGCGCGGACGGCGTACGGCGGACGGCGTACGGCGTACGGCGGACGGACGGATTTTGGTTTATTATCTTCGATAATGAACCATTGGAATCGCCCAAAGAAAATTTTTTTTTAACCCCCCCTCAAAATTTGTTGGTTTACGTTTCAAGATACGTAGATTCAGAAAATCGAATAAAAAAAAATCCGTCCGTCCGCCGTACGCCGTACGCCGTACGCCGTCCGCCGTCCGCCGTCCGCCGTACGCCGTCCGCGCCACTTTGCCCAGTTAGCGTTGAGTTAAAATTACGAAATTTTTTTTATGGGTTTCGACCAACCCCACAATGGTCCTCGAAACTTTTCAGAACCCTAGGTCAAGGGGAAGGGGTTCAAAACAAATTTTGAAAATTTGAAAATCTCATATCTCGAAAAATTCATATAGAACGGTATGTTTTTTATTTCATATTTAGATAGAGTTTGTTCCGTAGAATTTTTTAAGACCATCCGCAGCTTTGTACGACCAGCCGTTCGTTCACAATGACGGCTCAAAGATTGTGCCTCACAACCCGATCATGAATCAAACTGTTGAAATACAGGTCCATTTTCATACTAACAAGCTCTTTGGAACATCATATGGCTTAAGTGATGTCGAGTTTGTTGTTCTGAGGTGCGTTTCGTGCTACGGAAATGAAGGTAATTTCGAATGTTTGTTGGTAGGTACTTCTTTTATAGAAAAATTGTTACCGACGTAGTATTAAAAACCCCAGAATTATATCGTATTAATTGATCATAATTAATAATTATTATTATTAATAATAAATACGAATTATTAATACCTAACAATAAATTATAATAATTTTCACTAGGTACTTGATAAAATTGTTAATAATTAGTGATAATTGATAATAATAATTAATCTAACATTTAGGATATAGACATTCAGACCTAGTGATCTAGACAGAAGGGTGATCTGTACAAAGAAGATAATGAACCGTTGTGTCAAGAATTTGCAGAGTTTTTAGTTCACTTTTGAATGACCTGAAAAATTACGAATCTTTTAAGACCAATTGGATTTTTTTGCGACCAGCCGTTCGTTCACAGTGACCGCGCAAAGGTTTAGGAAAAACACTAAACTTTCGCGTCGAAAACGGTCGTCATGTGGGTCAACCGCCAGACGCCCAGAATAAAACTACCTTTTTTCATCTTCCCGGTAAACTACAGTCTAGAAATTTTAACCGTGAGTCGGGGATAGACCACATTGCAATATTCACTCGGTTTCTCATCTGTAAAATTGTTTAAATAATACCTTTTTGTAATAATAGAAATTAAATTTTGATGATGAGCTATGGACTTGAAATTTTAAAAATAGGTCAGAACTGGATCACAATGCAATATTCACTCGGTTTCTTGTCTGTAAAATTGTTTAAATAATACCTATTTGTTTAAACAAATTAAATTTTGATGATGAGCTAGATACTTGAAATTTTAAATATAGGTCAGAAATGGATGACATTTCAATATTCACTCGGTTTGTATGACATGGTATGAGTATGGTATGGTATATTATTGTATGTATGATTTGGTATAATACAGTATGGTATGATAGGAAAGAAATTCGTATGGTATGGTATGAGTACGGTGAGAATATGGTATGGTGCCGATGTGCAATACAGTCTGGTATAGACAGAAGGGTGATCTGCACAAGGAAGATAATAAACCGTTGTGTCAAGAATTTGCAGAGTTTTTTTTTATTCGATTTTCTGAATCTACGTATCTTGAAACGTAAACCAAAAAATTTTGAGGGGGGGTTAAAAAACTCTGCAAATTCTTGACACAACGGTTCATTATCTTCCTTGTACAGATCACCCTTCTGTCTAGATCACTAGGTCTGAATGTCTATATCCTAAATGTTAGATTAATTATTATTATCATTTATCACAAATTATTAACAATTTTATCAAGTACCTAGTGAAAATTATTCTAATTTATTGTTAGGTATTAATAATTCGTATTTACTATTAATAATAATTATTATTACTTATGATTAATTAATACGATATAATTCTGGGGTTTTTAATACTACGTCGGTAATAATTTTTCTATAAAAGAAGTACCTACCAACAAACATTCGAAATTACCTTCATTTCCGTAGCACGAAACGCACCTCAGAACAACAAACTCGACATCACTTAAGCCATATGATGTTCCAAAGAGCTTGTTAGTATGAAAATGGACCTGTATTTCAACAGTTTGAGTCACGATCGTGTTGTGAGGCACAATCTTTGAGCCGTCATTGTGAACGAACGGCTGGTCCTACAAAGCTGCGGATGGTCTTAAAACATTCTACGGAACAAACTCTATCTAAATATGAAATAAAAAACATACCGTTCTATATGAATTTTTCGAGATATGAGATTTTCAAATTTTCAAAATTTGTTTTGAACCCCTTCCCCTTGACCTAGGGTTCTGAAAAGTTTCGAGGACCATTGTGGGGTTGGTCGAAACCCATAAAAAAAATTTCGTAATTTTAACTCAACGCTAACTGGGCAAAGTGGCGCGGACGGCGTACGGCGGACGGCGTACGGCGGACGGCGTACGGCGTACGGCGGACGGACGGATTTTTTTTTATTCGATTTTCTGAATCTACGTATCTTGAAACGTAAACCAACAAATTTTGAGGGGGGGTTAAAATTTTTTTTTCTTTGGGCGATTCCAATGGTTCATTATCGAAGATAATAAACCAAAAATTTTTTCTTTGGGCGATTCCAATGGTTCATTATCGAAGATAATAAACCAAAATCCGTCCGTACGCCGTCCGCCGTACGCCGTCCGCGCCACTTTGCCCAGTTAGCGTTGAGTTAAAATTACGAAATTTTTTTTTATGGGTTTCGACCAACCCCACAATGGTCCTCGAAACTTTTCATAACCCTAGGTCAAGGGGAAGGGGTTCAAAACGAATTATGAAAATTGGAAAATCTCATATCTCGAAAAATTCATATAGAACGGTATGTTTTTTATTTCATATTTAGACAGAGTTTGTTCCGTAGAATTTTTTAAGACCATCTGCAGCTTTGTACGACCAGCCGTTCGTTCACAATGACGGCTCAAAGATTGTGCCTCACAACACGATCGTGAATCAAACTGTTGAAATACAGATCCATTTTCATACTAACAAGCTCTTTGGAACATCATATGGCTTAAGTGATGTCGAGTTTATTGTTCTGAGGTGCGTTTCGTGCTACGGAAATGAAGGTAATTTCGAATGTTTGTTGGTAGGTACTTCTTTTGTAGAAAAATTATTACCGACGTAGTATTAAAAACCCCAGAATTATATCGCATTAATTAATCATAATTAATAATTATTATCATTAATAATAAATACGAATTATTAATACCTAACAATAAATTATAATAATTTTCACTAGGTAGGTACTTGATTAAATTGTTAATAATTAGTGATAATTGATAATAATAATTAATCTAACATTTAGGATCTAGATATTTAGACCTAGTGATCTAACAGAAGGGTGATCTGTACAAAGAAGATAATGAACCGTTGTGTCAAGAATTTGCAGAGTTTTTTCGGTTAAGGAAAAATTTGTTGCGCTTTCCGTCTTCAGCCAAAGATGGGTAAACAATAACCTATTGAAGGATCCAATTGCCGTTTTGTATTGGATTTTGCATAATTGGTTGGTGGCATTGTTTGGAAATATGCGTTCCTGACGAGACAGAATGTCAACACGTCAGCATAACGTCGTCCAATCACCGATTCACACGAGCACATGCGAGGTGTCATCCGTCTCGTGATATACGCCCGCATCGGATGGAAGTTGGACGGCGAGGGGATCACTTTGGCACGTGGAGGCGGATCCGGACACCTGTCGGAAGTGGCAACCGCAGTCTGCTTCCTCCGAGGAAACAGCTGCCTGTGCGAAGAAATCCATCGCGTTCCCCTCAGCCGAGAGAAGGAACGAGAAGCCCCAAGAAACGACTTAGGAGGAGCTCGCGTCAACTAAAAAACTCTTCTCCTGTTCCCTCGTCCGTATAACTACTGAATGAACGTGTACGTCACCTGCTGATTCCACGCCAATTTGATTCATTAAGGTTTACAACGATTATTGGAAATGCATTGATGAGGTTCTACATGAAAACTGGATATGGAGGATGGCAAACTGTGAGAAATGTGCTGCACTCAAGCTAAAACAAGCAGCCTATTTAGCGTCAGAAGCCGATATAGCAATTTCTTCACGAGGCCTTTACAGTACCAACTGTTGGTGTGAAAGTAAAATAATGGGTAAATGTAGGTAAATGTTGTATGTCATCCGTACCAGCAGGCTCCTCCTATAAGTTTCTTCAACCTCAGACCTAAAGACATGGTTAGAACCATCTTCAGGCTGAGTAGCCACGAGGCTGAAAATGAATTTGACAACCACAGCTGAGTGTAGAAGATGTCAGGCTGAGGCAGAAGATACATAGTATTGGAAAGGCCAGGAATAGTTGCAAGGAGACTCCGCTTGTACGAGTATAACGTGCTGGCTTCATGCACACAACAACCCTTCAACCTGCCATACCTACACCAAGCATCAGTGAAAGTTTTTAATGTAACATAAAAATTTTCGTGAGAAAGTGAAATGTCTGTGTGAAGAACCAACCAGTTTAATTAAATCTAAATTGAGAATAATAATGTACCATTGAGTTAAAAAAAAAAAAAAAATGCAACTATATGCAATTCAACTTGCGGCTGTACGGACAACCAGTGCCAAATGAAAACAAATGTGAAAACACTCCGTTTCTAGAACTAACTGAGTGCCCAATATTTTACCTCGCCATGTTAATAATAAACCGAAATCGGTTCTTCATGTAGATCCTTCTTTTGGATTCTGTTGTTTATCTGCCTTCACCCTCATTTCCAGCTTAGATTTATCTCGGCAGAGCTTTTCGTTATTGAATTAGTTGGCTTAGGCCGACCCACACAAATCTATTCCGTTTCCACTTCAACATATTGAGATACTTCACCAGTAAACATCGCTTCCCGCTCCACTCGAATACTTCATGTTGTTTTTTCTCTCGATCAAAGTCGCCCGTACGTCGCTCAGAGCAACTTTTGATGGTTTCAGAAGGGGGTTTGAGAGGGCGAGTCGCATCCGATAAGGGCGTTTCACTCCTAATATCTCGCTATCGCCTCCATTTATCTCGTGTGGAAGGGGAATCCAATAAGTAGCTGTTTATGCAGCGGAACCCTTACGGATCCTCCCCTGATCTCCCTCGTCCTTTTTCATATGGAATCCCTTGAATATTCAACAGCTCAGTTTAGGACTTTGTTTCAACGAGCACCAAAGTTCACCAACATCACCACACAATCACAGATAAATTGTTATTTTGTTCTTCTGGCGTAGAGCAGTTTACGCAGCAGTGTAACCAAAATCCTCAGCAGTATAATCAACATCGGGGTAGGTATCTTCCAACCATAAGGTGAATTTTGGCCGCTAAAAATACGGACACAAATGATGAGTTGATTCAAACCACTTTAGGGAAATGACATAACACTGGTTTCTCCTGTACCAATTTATTTAGTGGAAATCCATCATCCGACATAAAAGACGAGGTTCGAAAATGAGGTTTTTAGCTCCTCCAGTAAAACTAGGCCTTCATCACTCCCACGAATGGAGAAAACGGGCTCAATGTAGGGATGGCCATCGGTAGCCAACATTTCGATATTTTGATATTCGATTGTATCGGCGGTAGGGTATCGATGACGATATTTCTGCAACCCCGGTGAATAAGTGGTCAAGTCGAATTTCGCCCAAAATGAGTTGACTGTGCTGAGGGAAGCGAAATCGTTTCATCTTCGTTGTGCATGAGTGGCCACGTTTTTATCCATCTTATGATTTTAAAACCTTTGTTGGTCAGGTCATGTTAACTGTATACACACGGATATTCCAATTTGAGATTAAGTGTCAAAGTGTAGTTAACCATTCACGGCAAAGTTACTCAAGTATCAATACCCGATACTATCCGACTATGCACTATCGATATAGAAATATCGATATATCGATGGAAAATATCGATATTTCAATACTATCGACTATCGATGGCCATCCCCCTTGAAACCTTTCAGACGTGAATGTAAGACCTCGTATCTTCGCCTCTTGTAAAATTTTTGTTTTTCAACATACGAGGTTTTGCTTATTTTTGTATGAAAATATAATTTTAGAAAAATATAAGCGAAATCACACTTTAACGAAACAAGATGTTGAAAACAAAATGGCGCTGAACGCACTGTAACTGTGAATCACATTGTGAATGCCACAGCAACGAACGCACAACCGCATTCTGTTCGTGTGAACTCAGCATTCGCTCACCCGTTGAACCTCACATGAACTCTTGGAGCGAAATTATTACACGCTCCAGTATTAAATGGTGATTACCTCCGAAAGGAAAATATCATGTAACGCTGCTTTGCAAGCTCCTTGTAAATACAGCGTCGTGAAGAACAAAGGAACCCCCAAGTCATTGTTTTAATTTTCATTACGACCTAATTGGGACGTGACGGAACAACTGGACGTTGAAAGGCACCGGTCCGAAGTGGTTTTCGAGTTGAAGAAGAAAATCGGTCAATTTTTTATTACTTGAACGTTTGACTTGAATAAAGCCAACGAGGTTGCTCGTCGTTAACAGTCGGTTTTTTGTATTCATTAGAATATTTACAGTCTTACGGCCACCAGGTCAAACCGGTATTTGAGAAGCATTTATCAATAATCAAGTATCAAATCATTTTCATTGCCACTCTCTTACCCTTAATTCAATCTAGTGGACATTAATGTTTCATTATGCACCAATTACGGCTAAAAATAAAGTACACTATTTCCATTTAAATTTTCTATAACTAGGGTCATTCCTTGTTGAGTGCAACTAGCGAAAAAGTGCTACTGATGTCATTCGGTGATGGCATTCATTTTCCATTTTTAAATGCCACATTCTACATTCCATTGGGGCAGGTACCACCAATTCCGCTTAACAAAAGTTAATCACGCTTAATCGAAATTTTCAAAAATGTTCCTGAAACCCAATGTCACATAAATGTTAAGAAAAAGGTCAAAGTTCTATAATATTGATATTAGCATAACTGAGTAATTTTTAATCATAAATAATAATAAATTGTGTTTCTTTGTTGCAGGTAAGTAGTGGTGCCTCTACAGTTCTACAAATTGATCAGTACACAATCCAACAGTTACATAACCAGGTACTGTACAGTAACTGTAACAGGTGTTGGGCAAAAATCATTCAGTGTGTTGATCGATTTTTTCTACGTCGATTTTGCAAAACATTTGCGGATGATCAAGGAGTTGGATTAGTAATGGTCTTGTACTTTATGTCACCAATAAGTAAGAATTACTATAATAATTATACTCAATTTACTATTATAATCAAGAAATAAGAATTTGGAAATTCGATTTGAGATCCTCATACTCTCATTACTCCAGATTTGCCCAATTTCGTATCTTCTAAAGAGAAAAATGATGTCGTAGTCATGCAGCATGAATTGAAGTGCGAATTTCGCTAGTAACGTACCCTCACAATCCACCCTTCGACTCACATCGTTATTTAAAATTTTTCTCTGTTTCAATAATGAAAAACTCTGCAAATTCTTGACACAACGGTTCATTATCTTCTTTGTACAGATCACCCTTCTGTCTAGATCACTAGGTCTAAATGTCTAGATCCTAAATGTTAGATTAATTATTATTATCAATTATAACTAATAATTAGTTATAATTATTATTAACAATTTTATCAAGTACCTAGTGAAAATTATTATAATTTATTGTTAGGTATTAATAATTTGTATTTATTATTAATAATAATTATTATTAACTATGATTAATTAATACGATATAATTCTGGGGTTTTTAATACTACGTCGGTAATAATTTTTCTATAAAAGAAGTACCTACCAACAAACATTCGAAATTACCTTCATTTCCGTAGCACGAAACGCACCTCAGAACAACAAACTCGACATCACTTAAGCCATATGATGTTCGAAGAGCTTGTTAGTATAAAAATGGACCTGTATTTCAACAGTTTGATTCACGATCGTGTTCTGAGGCACAATCTTTGAGCCGTGATTGTGAACGAACGGCTGGTCGTACAAAGCTGCGGATGGTCTTAAAAAATTCTACGGAACAAACTGTATCTAAATATGAAATAAAAAACATACCGTTCTATATGAATTTTTCGAGATATCAAATTTTCAAAATTTCAAAATTCGTTTTGAACCGCTTCCCCTTGACCTAGGGTTATGAAAAGTTTCGAGGACCATTGTGGGGTTGGTCGAAACCCATAAAAAAAATTTCGTAATTTTAACTCAACGCTAACTGGGCAAAGTGGCGCGGACGGCGTACGGCGGACGGCGTACGGCGTACGGCGTACGGCGGACGGACGGATTTTTTTTAATTCGATTTTCTGAATCTACGTATCTTGAAACGTAAACCAACAAATTTTGAGGGGGGGTTAAAAAATTTTTTTCTTTGGGCGATTCCAATGGTTCATTATCGAAGATAATAAACCAAAAATGTAACAAGCCGTCTCATCCGATTTGTTATGGAAATAATTATTCATTGTACAACAATCCTAAGTTCCCCACATTTTTGTTGATTTATAGGGATTCACCCATATTTTGCGCAATTGTCAAGTTGGAGCAGTTGTAATTGTAATTATTTGAAAATTAGTATTCTCAGCATTTTGATGTAATTGAAATGGCGTCTTCTCCTCAAAAATCCTCGCTCAAAGTAACCGTTGCCCTCACATTCGAACCAGGCTTTTGCTCATTTTAGCTGACGTTCATTGATCACCGAATGCCCCACCTAGAACTGTACCATATTACAGAAGGTTTCCAGGTGGATTTTTTTTTCTCATTTTTCTCATTGATTCGTATAATTGGCACATGTCGCCGGGGGACACCAGTTCATTCGAGTACCTGTTGGTTTTCCGTTGAAGTGATATGACTTTTGTGCCTGTTTATCATTCGGAGCTTTCTATTGTAATGTTTAGGTAGTACATTTGGTGGCAAATAAATTTTTTAATTTCGGTTTTTTAACCGTAATTAACGGTTTTTGCTCATTTTCATGATTTGATTTTCAACCCAATGGCCCTGGTGAACAAAAAGCGGCCCGTTTGAGGACTAAAATAATAAATTGCGACTATGGTATATCTTATGGTTCCCTGCTATGGTAGTAGAGAAAACCTAAATCGTAAAGGCTTACTCGTTTAGGATGCTCGGTAGACCGTTTCCATTCATTTTACGCTACAACTAATTTCTGCCCCGGACCTTTCGGGTTATCTCCTCTATCGCATCATTATTTCTCATTGTGGTCATACTGCATGCAACCATATTCGCCTTAACGAAGCCAACTCCGCCCTTTCGCCCCAGTAATTGGTCATTATTCTTCCGTTGGAGATTTACTGTGACCGGAGGGTGCTGATCGCAGCTTACGCCCCAACTGCAGTACTTACACAGCGCGCGCATCGCTTTATAAGTCTGTTGCGGACATAATGTTGCGATCGGTGGAATGGCTTAAACGACAGAAGGCCACATTGAAGACAATTGCCCGAAAGAATCGAAGGTTTGGCACTTCTGAACTGTTCTCTCTTCTCTCCCAACCAGCTGCCCATAATATTCGTGTTGATGTGTATCAGAAGCATGAAGGCCGATTCCATTGCAGGAATAACCTCCTTCACTCTATATGATCTAATACACAAGCCTATATACACACATGTAATTCCTCGTATAAATTTATAATCTTCCAAAAAAATAATGCCCTAAAAAACCCCAATTGTGTTCAGAAATACTCCTGAAGTCCTGAAATGTTGGCTGTGAGTTAGGGCTGCCATCCGTCCCGATTTATCGAGACATGTCCCGATTTTCGATCCTATTGACGAAGTTTACCGTGGCAGTGTTTAACGCCTCATAATTCCCACAAATGACGACTTTTACCGTCTTTTGACTCCGTGGGATTTCGTCTTAAGTCGAAAACAATTTGATTATTCAGCAGCTGACATGCGTTGGGAAAAGTCCGAACTGTAGATAATTTTTAATTTAACAAGCATGAATTTAGGTTTTCAATTCCTCTCATCGGATATCGACTTCTTATTTTGGCGATGCCCACCGCTACATAAACAGTGCGTATTATACTTCACCTCGTCGGGGTGAGGACTTATTGACAGCTTTACATCTAACGCTAGACAAGAGGAATCAAGTGGAGATTGACGCCGTCGAGAAGGCCGTGTAAGGGATAAGCCCCTCTCCGAATCTGATTCCTTTTTTTCTCTTTCCATCAAAGAACACGGATAAGTTTCGGAGACAGGGCGTGTCAGCAGAATGTCGAGAGTTCCTCTCAAATTGAATTGTTAAGCGATGATTCACAAGCACCAAAAAGGAAACGCATACGGAAATGTTTGAGGGGATGGTGGTAAATAAGAGAGTAGAGGTTTAAAGAGACTTTTTATGAACGAGAGGGTGGCGTTATTGGGGTTCTTCGGGAAAAGCTTGTCTGAAGAACCCCCTGGTTGTGTTTGATAGCGGAAAATTGAAGGGTATGGAGTACGGCGTCAAGTCAATCACGGAGCGTCACGACAACTCATGTTGATTTCGGTTTGAAACGATGAATATGAATGAATGTGATCTGTTTGGTAAACAGAACACACACAATTCGTTGTGTCTACAGCATCACTATAAATTTGACAAAATCAAAATATATTATTTTTCAATGCATCAATCCGAGCGGCCACATCGAGTTTGGTGGATGAGAAAGCTTTAATTCAAGTCGTACTCTTCGTTCTTGAACAAATCTTGAAAACGTCACGACCATGAAATACTTTGGTCTTGAGTGAGAGGAGGGGGGATTTATTTTATTAATTTTTTTATATCGATGTTTTGATAAAAACTATGCTTTTTTGAAGGCTGTACAAAAATTTAATCGAAAAAGTCAAAAATTGGCAACTTTCATTCGGTCTCACCGACTCATTAGGGATATTATTGACTTTTGACGATACCCAAATTCGACTCGAAAAAAGACAACTTTTGTTTCGAACTCAGGTATTCATTTGGGATGAAATCAACTTTCGTCGAGACCAAAATTCGACTCGAAAACAACGAAAAACTCGAAAATAAGCAACTTTGAGTCTAACGCAGCTGTTTATTTGGGATGAAATCGACATTCGACGAGACCGAGATTAGACTCGAAAACGACGAACAACTTGAAAATAGGCTACTTTGATTTGAACTAACCTACTCATTTGGGATGATATCGACTTTAGACGAGACCGAAAACAACGATAAATCTAACTCGGATTCAAATTTCGATGTGATGTAACATGACGTAACATGATCACGAATAATTAATGTGGGTTTCTGGTTTTGATTGAGTTGAAAACGCCACTTCATAAAAATATGAATACACTCACGAAGAATCACGCTGTGTAAAATGTCTCCCGTTTTTGACACCCCAATTAGAATATGTCGTTGGACCTTTGCGAGACGGCGACTCAATAATGAGTTGCCGTTGGGAATTGTATAGAGCTTTTCGTGAAATATACATGATGAAAATACGAACGGGCTAATATGAAATATGGAGAGGTAAATGAGTTTTTCGTTTTGTTGCCTCTTCCCAGCCCTCACACTTACTTCGGCGAACAATAAAACTTCAGGATGGTATTCCTTGTTAACGCTTACTTCCATAACTGGTTTTCTGCTTTTAAACGAGGCGTTTTGTTCGCAACTGAGGCATCTGACACAACTGTCTGGAAAATATACCACAACTTGTTGATGAAATGAATACTCGACGTGGGTTTGTCGAAGTTTTTACTTGCACACTTCATAATTATCAGTTCAATTTAAATGAGGAATAATGATGGGGAGATGTCGAGGGTGTTGCCATAATAAGTGTGTGTGAGTGTTGACTGTCAGTAAGAATAATGATGGGGAGATGTGGAGGAACGTTCAGCAGGATTTTTTAATACGGTTTTGGATTCAAGTTATGTTGTAACGTTCCTGTCGCCTCATCATCGTGAAAACCTCATTGGAGACGTGCGTCTGATCTCGGTATCATCTTGGATCCTCAACTCACTTTCAACGACCACACAGCTGGGGTGGCTGCGAGGGCATCTCGTGCTCTCGGCTTTTTGAGGGGCAGTGCCCGTGAGCTTGACAGCGTTCCTGCCATCATCACCCTTTATAAGGCCCCCATGTTTCCAATTATGGACTTCTCGTCCGTGGTTTGGAGCCTCCTCTACCAACGCCATGCCGACCGACTGGAAGCTGTGCATCGATCTTCCTGGGCTTTATGGCATTTAAATTACATAATATTATTCCATGAGATGAGCTCGACTGAGCGGGGCTAAGTACTCGGCTGGAGCTCCTACGGCACTCAGATCGGCACTTCATCGCTGATTTTTCTCTCCCCCAATGTATGTTGTCTGGTCTCCTGGATGCGCCCCTGCTCCTGCTCGGCATTGGCCAACGCCACCCCTCATTCTGTGGAACCGTTTGCCGTACCTTTCTCACCCACAAAGTACCTGAATTGTAAATAATGTAGCCAGGGGAGGAGTAAGAGAGGGCCACTTGCCCCATCCTACCCCTGGTGGTTAAATAAAAAGCTTAATCAATCAATCAATCAATCTCTCTGGTCTGCCTCGATTGGGAAACTTCCTCGCATTGAACTTCCCCGCCGTCGACCTGTTCCGCCTGCCTCTCCGTTCTGTCATATCAAGCCTGCGCGGTCTACTCCTCCAGCGCCTCCTGAAGATATGACTATCCCCCTTCCTCCTCATCTATTTTGCTCTTACTGCATATAAATTTTAAATTGCATTATCTTGATCTACCTTATTTTGTATTGGGCCTGACCCGTATTAAAAATAAATAAACGTTAAACCACCATTTTTGTGGCAGAGGGAGAGGAGGGTAATTTTCACTTGCATATATATATATATATTTTTTTCCCTCATTTCATGGAATTATTGTGGGGATGTACCGCACCTAGCAATCGCAACATTATTCAGCGATTCCAGAATAATGTTCTGCGTTCATGCACAGATGCATACAGATACTTTCGTAACGACCGATTACACTACGAGCTTCAAGTGGAATCGGTCAATGCGGTCATACGCAACCAAGCCATCAACCACTTAATGAGGCTACAAGATCACGTCAACGACGATGTTGTCCGACTCCTAGACACAGATGATCTACTCCGAAGATTGAAACGTACCAAACCGCATGAGCTTGCTCAACTAATGTGAAAACGACAGAACAATATAAGACTAAGTGATGTACTTTAGTTTTGAACATTTAATTTAAAATTCAACATACGAATATTGCTTATAAGTTTACTTGTATATACCTACTTGGCGCAATAAAATATATTAAAGAGAAAAAAAAAATGTCATGGAATTTTTTCAGAATTGAGTTCCATTTTTGTCTGTGTCGTGAAATCGGTTTTCCCCGCATTTCATCGTAAATGGAGAATTCATTAGCATAGCTATAAATAGATAAATTTATCTGACGTTATACAGATCTTACGTAAAATTCGTTAAACCGCTCTTTTCATGAATTCCGTTCAAATTTTCATGCGAATCATAGAAGTTGCCCAATACCGCAAAACTGTAACTAAGAGTTAGAGCAAACTTGAAAACCCTTATGGTTCTCTGTATGGTTTTCTCAATAGGTTATTGTAATGACTGAATTTCATGAATTCAAGACGAAACTGAATTTTAAAGTGTTTAGCCTGTTTAAATCGCCATTTTTATAACTTCATTAGGAAATTATACATAATAAACTTTAATGAAGTTGCACAAAGTCAGTTTGTTATTTGATTTAAAAAAAAAAGAAAAAAAATCTTCTGATATGACATTATGCAGAGTTAGTTTTTGGTTTCTGTGCCTATTTCTAGCTTGGGATTTCATCTGGTTAAAATAGCCACCATTTTCATATAGGTACTTACAAATAAAATCGTAAATCATAATTTTTTTTTAAATAGAAGCTCTAAATTGATATGGAGCAGTAGCCGACACCGAACACTTGTTCGAAAGTAAATAGATATTCCGTACTCAAATATTTCAAGCTTAGGAGACATAATATGTATTATGTCTTATATATTATGTATATATATATATATATATATATATATATATATATAATATGTATATATTATGTCTTATATAATATGTATTATGTACATAATAATATTATTATCCTACTAAATTTCGAAACAGAAAACCACCCCCAACTTCTAATAATTATACCCCCAGTTACAACTTTGTTTAATTTCCACACTACTATTCAGTACAATCACAATAATAATGCATTTCTCCGATTACAGTACCATCGGAATACCTACAACCTTCCCGAGTGAAATTACAATTTCCGTTTCCATTGCTCTCTAATTATCTTAAGTTTTACCCTCAAACCGTCAAGCAAAACTCTATAGAGAGTGAGGAACAAAGGAGAGGAAATGCCTCGATGACTGAATGGTGTGGGTAAGCAGCTTCAAAGGCTGCCCACGGTGCTCATGTTACAAAGGACGTGATCCTTTGATGTGCCAATCATACAACGGCAAACTACAGGAAAACTCTCCAGATTTCATTTGTTCTCTGCCGAAAAATAACGTTTTTCCACGTCAGTTACCTACTTGTTGCGTTTTATTGGATGTTGTGAGAATAACGTCGAGTCATGCATTATGGTCTAATGTCAGTGATTTGGTTAATTATCTTAAATAATGAACCATTGGAATCGACAAGAAGAAGAGAAAAATTGTTTAACCCTCCCTCAACATTTCTTGGTTCACGTATCAAGATACGTAGATTCAGAAAACGAATTTAAAAAAAAAATCCGTCCCTCTGTCGTAAAATTACGAAATTTGCTTTATCGGTTAGGACCAACCTCAACGTAGGTCAATCGAAAGCAATTCGAAACAAATTATGAAATTTTGAAAAATTCATATCTCGAAATATTCAAATGGAACGGTATATTTTGGTTTATTATCTTCGATAATGAACCATTGGAATCGCCCAAAGAAAAAAAAAATTTAACCCCCCCTCAAAATTTGTTGGTTTACGTTTCAAGATACGTAGATTCAGAAAATCGAATAAAAAAAAATCCGTCCGTCCGCCGTACGCCGTACGCCGTCCGCCGTACGCCGTCCGCCGTCCGAGGCACTTTGCCCAGTTAGCGTTGAGTTAAAATTACGAAATTTGGTTTCTGGGTTTGGACCAGCCCCACAATGATCCACGAAACTTTTCATAACCCTAGGTCAAGGGGAAGGGGTTCAAAACGAATTTTGAAATGTTGAAAATTCCATATCTCGAAAAATTCTCATCAAACGGTATGTTTTTTATTTCATATTTAGATAGAGTTTGTTCCGTAGAATTTTTTAAGACCATCTGCAGCTTTGTACGACCAGCCGTTCGTTCACAATGACGGCTCAAAGATTGTGCCTCACAACCCGATCGTGAATCAAACTGTTGAAATACAGGTCCATTTTCATACTAACAAGCTCTTTGGAACATCATATGGCTTAAGTGATGTCGAGTTTGTTGTTCTGAGGTGCGTTTCGTGCTACGGAAATGAAGGTAATTTCGAATGTTTGTTGGTAGGTACTTCTTTTATAGAAAAATTATTACCGACGTAGTATTAAAAACCCCAGAATTATATCGTATTAATTAATCATAATTAATAATAATTATTATTAATAATAAATACGAATTATCAATACCTAACAATAAATTATAATAATTTTCAGTAGGTTTATTTCATATTTAGATAGAGTTTGTTCCGTAGAATTTTTTAAGACCATCCGCAGCTTTGTACGACCAGCCGTTCGTTCACAATGACGGCTCAAAGGTTGAGCCTGTCGACGCGATTGTTGTTGAAATACAGGTCGATTAAATACAGGACGACTCGATTTTCATACTAACTAGCTGTTTAGAACATCATAATATAATAAAACAATATTATGGTTTTAGTGATGTCGAGTTTGTTGTTCTGAGGTACGTTTCGTGCTACGGAAATGAAGATAATTTCGAAGGTTTGTTGGTAGGTAGGTACTTATTTCTTTTATAGAAAAATTAAAAAGTATTAAAAACCCTAGAATTATATCGTATTAATTAAATACAAATTATTAACATTTAACAATAAATTATAATAATTTTTGCTAGGTATCTACTTGATAAACTTATTAATAATTAGTGATAATTCATAATAATAATTAATCTAACATTCAATGTTAATCTAAATTAATCTAAATTTTAGGATCTAGACATTTAGAACTAGTGATCTAGACAGAAGGGTGATCTGTAAATTCTTGACACAACGGTTCATTATCTTCTTTGCACAGATCACCCTTCTGTCTAGATCACTAGGTCTAAATGTCTAGATCCTAAATGTTAGATTAATTATTATTATCAACTATTTCTCATTGCAAACCTGTTCATTGTGTACCCAAGATCCTTCCCTAAAAGACCTGGCAGCAGGAAATATTATTCAACATGGTTTGAAAAGGGAAAAACAAGTTTTGTAAAAAATCCCAATGCTCTAGGTAGTAGTCGATACCAGTGACCAACATTTTCTTCAGTAGTCGACATGGTTTTGCACTAGTAGTCGACCTACATGTGTTAGAAGTCGACAGTATCACTTGAGTCAGTAGTCGACAGGTTTCGTCTTTCCATCGTTTTCGAATTTTACGACATCTAAATAAAATACATTCAACTGTGAATCGGAACTTGAAAATAGATTAATAAGATGTAATAAAGTAGTTATCAGACTTTTTATTTGCAAACAGCTCATTATCAGTCTCAAATTGCAATAAGTACTTAAGTAAAAAGGTATGAAAACAATAGTCGAAAACTCATTGTCAGAAAATTGACATTACAGTTGGGCTTAGGTACCTATTTACATATTTTTTTGACATTTTCATGTCTTTGCTTTGGCACATGAACTGAAACGGGAAAAATTTGTTCCCTTGATTCACCCTTTCCCTCAGATCACGTCAGAACACAAGCGACCGGCGGGCCATTACGTCAGAGCCTATGACGCACGAGCGTATGACGTAAGACGGCTGGCAGGAGGCCAACAAGTACGTCAGAGCCTATGACGCACGAGCGTATGACGTAAGACGGCTGGCAGGAGGCCAACAAGTACGTCAGAGCCTATGACGCACGAGCGTATGACGTAAGACGGCTGGCAAAAGGCCAACAAGTACGTCAGAGCATATGACGCACGAGCGTATGACGTAAGACGGCTGGCAAGAGGCCACTAGTGCGTCAGAGCCTATGACGCACGAGCGTATGACGTAAGACGGCTAGCAGGAGGCTCACTAGTGCGTCAGAGCCTATGACGCACGAGCGTATGACGTAAGACGGCTGGCAGGTGGCCAACAAGTACGTCAGAGCCTATGACGCACGAGCGTATGACGTAAGACGGCTGGCAGGAGACTAACTAGTGTGTCAGAAGCTATGACGCACGAGCGTCAAGGGGAAGGGGTTCAAAACGAATTTTGGTACGACATGGTATGACTATGGTATGGTATATTATTGTATGTATGATTTAGTATAGTACAGTACGGTATGATAGGAAAGAAATGGTATGAGTACGGTGAGAATATGGTATGGTGCCGATTTGCAACACAGTCTGGTATAGACAGAAGGGTGATCTGCACAAGGAAGATAATAAACCGTTGTGTCAAGAATTTGCAGAGTTTTTTAGTAGTAGTACGGAGTAGTGTTCAGTTCACGTACAGGTAAATTTAGTTTAATTTTTAGAATTTTTCAAGACTATCCGCAGCCGTTTCATTATATCTGAAAGGACGCAATGTGAAATTTTGAATTCCAGGGATGCGTTTAAAATGCCTCTGAAAGATTTGAATCGGAAATATTTTGAAAATTATTACTTTGGAGGCCATTGCAATTGCGTGTTTTCTTCGAAAATGACACAACTCACCTTTGAAATTCAAACTTCCTCGAGGGGATTCCTGATGGCTGATGCCATCCTGAATAATTATGTTTCTTGATCCCCTTTGGCTCAGAGCTAAATGACGAGAGTCGAATTGAAGCGCCTAAAAGTCCAGCGGGGGCCCGAGGCGGCGGGTGAAGTACGGGGATTTATAAGGGAAAAAAACCACTCTCAATTAATCAGGCCTGACGACTACGCTCGATCCAAAACCTGGAAAGAGAAAGCTGCGATTCTGAGCGAGAAGACAGAAACGGAATAAATCATCCTCCGTATGGTTGCAGGAATGAGAGAAGTAACAGGAGTTAGTTTGTCGGGGCGGATGAATAATACACGGAAAAGCGAACTAATTAGGAGAGCAACGCGACTTAATATCAGATCTGAAGACCCCCAGAGGTTCGCCCTTAACTTTCGCGTTAGCTACAGACTTGACTTGAGTCGGGGCCTATTTTCCTTTTAGGGCGAAGCTGAAGTTGTTCGAGGGGGAGACCGGAGTATTTCGACTGGAGATTCATTTCGGAAGCTCGGCTTATCAGACCGCCAGGGCTCTTGTTAGATTAAAAGGGCGGAGAAGAGCAACGCTGAGAGTCCAAAAACGGAAACGCCCATAACTCCATAAATACGCCTGCCAAGTGGGGTGGGCAGTAAAGCTCCCTCACGCGTTAAACTCTAGACGTACACAATTAGACAGGTCAACTTTTGGTAGGTAATAACATTGACCAATGTTGGTCTATAATCAAAATTAGCATTTTTGGTTTATTATCTTCGATAATGAACCATTGGAATCGCCCAAAGAAAAAAATTTTTTAACCCCCCCTCAAAATTTGTTGGTTTACGTTTCAAGATACGTAGATTCAGAAAATCGAATAAAAATAAATCCGTCCGTCCGCCGTACGCCGTCCGCGCCACTTTGCCCAGTTAGCGTTGAGCTAAAATTACGAAATTTGGTTTCTGGGTTTGGACCAGCCCCACAATGATCCTCGAAACTTTTCATAACCCTAGGTCAAGGGGAAGGGGTTCAAAACGAAATTTAAAATTTCGACGATGTCATATCTCCAAATATTTAACTGAACCGTGTAATTTGTAGTTCACCTTTGAATGACCTGAAAAATTACGAATCTTTTAAGACCAATTGGATTTTTGTGCGACCAGCCGTTCGTTCACAGTAACCGCGCAAAGTTTTAGGAAAAACACTAAACTTTCGCGTCGAAAACGGCCGTTATGTGACCCAACCCCCAAACGCCCAGAATAAAACTACCTTTTTTCATCTTCCCGGTAAACTACAGTCTAGAAATTTTAACCGTGAGTCGGGGATAGACCACATTGCAATATTTACTCGGTTTCTCATCTGTAAAATTGTTTAAATAATACCTTTTTGTAATAATACAAATTACATTTTGATGATGAGCTATTGACTTGAAATTTTAAAAATAGTTCAGAACCGGATCACAATGCAATATTCACTCGGTTTCTTGTCTGTAAAATTGTTTAAATAATACCTATTTGTTTAAACAAATTAAATTTTGATGATGAGCTAGATACTTGAAATTTTAAATATAGGTCAGAAATGGATGACATTTCAATATTCACTCGGTTTGTATGACATGGTATGAGTATGGTATGGTATATTATTGTATGTATGATTTGGTATAATACAGTATGGTATGATAGGAAAGAAATTCGTATGGTATGGTATGAGTACGGTGAGAATATGGTATGGTGCCGATTTGCAATACAGTCTGGTATAGACAGAAGGGTGATCTGCACAAGGAAGATAATAAACCGTTGTGTCAAGAATTTGCAGAGTTTTTACAATCTATAATTGTTTGATATACACATTTTCTGTCTCCGTCAGTTTTCATCGTTTTCGGGGTATGAAATACGAATATAGAGCTGGTTTTTAGATAAAATTTTCAGTTATTGCAAAATGTATTCTCTTAGACAAGAAAAAGCTTGTACTTAATAATACTGAAAACTCCTATTTTCGTCAGGTTCAACACAAAATCTTGAATTATTAGAAAACATCCGATTTTAAGATCTGATTCTGCATTAAATCTTGTTTAAGAAACAGCCTCTATTTATTTTTTAATGACCAGAAGAGGTTGGTAAAATATGTAACCCTACAGAGGAGAAATTAGCCATTTCTGTACGTAGTATGTAGGGCCTCTTGTTTAGAGTGATTCCTGGTGATCTTGCTTATTCTCGTAATGTTTACTAATGTATTAGCAAAGAATTAACTATTTAAGAAAAAAATAAGTTCTGAGTTTTTGTAAAGCAAGAAAGTTAGGATAAAGCTAGTCCCATCAGCTCAAAGTTTACCTTACACGCCCAATCAATCTCTATCTTCCAACATATATTAAAAAATTAGCATTTTCCCGAATCTTCCCCTTTTTTTTCTTCTTCTTTTTCGGTCTAAACGTATACTTTTTGCAAAAAATAAACATCAGAACTCTTGCTCCATATTCGAATTCTACTCCCATAAAACCGTGAATAATGGTGGTTATCGTAGTCGCAAATGTTTCAACGACACAGTGATTTCTCAACTTGAGTAGGTACTTGATGAAAAACGGGAAATTAAAAAATTAAAGTCGAATTAATAGATACATGGAACATGAAGAGTCGGTCTCAACGCAAATGAAGTTATTCAACAGATTGATTAATTCAAGTCATTCGGTTTGGTTGTGGTCGTGTGGAATTGGCGTCTTTGATGGTGTTTGCGACACGAAAGCTGGAGTGCACTAGCGACGTAAGGAATGTCTAAATAGTTTTGGAGAGTTTTGTTGGTGACAAACCAGTTTATTGCAGTCATGAGAAGCAGAACTCGATTCTGTACGGCTCAAATCTTGGGAATTGGGCATTGCCACACTGGTCTAGTATGTTGTATGTATTGGAGTTTTGTCTAGTGTAGGGACACCCAGTGCTCTTTAGCAACTGCTCAAGCATGTACGTTCGGGAACTTGTCTTTTGAACGAATGATAATAAATGGAAAGCCCATCCAAGTTCTAGGTCCAAGTTCTAGGTTGAGGTGCCGTTCAATGTGATAGAGCAAAGAAGGTGAAGTCAATCTGTTGGGATTTGCACGGGTTCACTGTGACCTTCTCTGGCACAACGTTCCAATTTGTCCATCTTCACCACCAGAATCTTTAGAAAAGGCTGCGACCTCGTTTAGCGAGGTGGGCGATCTTCATGGAGCTGTTGCCAGGGTAGTCGTGACAGAATATTAATGTTACAGGAAAGGGCCCTGGGGCACTCCAGCACGAACATCAGACACTTGGAGACACTGCAGGTCCACATTGGTAGATACTCGTATGACCGTAATATTCTGAATTCATGCTCTTTTGGTTTATTATCTTCGATAATGAACCATTGGAATCGCCCAAAGAAAAAATTTTTTTAACCCCCCCTCAAAATTTGTTGGTTTACGTTTCAAGATACGTAGATTCAGAAAATCGAATAAAAAAAAATCCGTCCGTCCGCCGTACGCCGTACGCCGTACGCCGTCCGCCGTCCGCCGTCCGCCGTCCGCCGTACGCCGTCCGCGCCACTTTGCCCAGTTAGCGTTGAGTTAAAATTACGAAATTTTTTTTATGGGTTTCGACCAACCCCACAATGGTCCTCGAAACTTTTCATAACCCTAGGTCAAGGGGAAGGGGTTCAAAACGAATTTTGAAATTTTGAAAATTTCATATCTCGAAAAATTCATATAGAACGGTATGTTTTTTATTTCATATGTAGATAGAGTTTGTTCCGTAGAATTTTTTAAGACCATCCGCAGCTTTGTAAGACCAGCCGTTCGTTCACAATGACGGCTCAAAGATTGTGCCTCACAACCCGATAGTGAATCAAACTGTTGAAATACAGGTCCATTTTCATACTAACAAGATCTTTGGAACATCATATGGCTTAAGTGATGTCGAGTTTGTTGTTCTGAGGTGCGTTTCGTGCTACGGAAATGAAGGTAATTTCGAATGTTTGTTGGTAGGTACTTCTTTTATAGAAAAATTATTACCGACGTAGTATTAAAAACCCCAGAATTATATCGTATTAATTAATCATAATTAATAATAATAATTATTAATAATAAATACGAATGATTAATACCTAACAATAAATTATAATAATTTTCACTAGGTACTTGATAAAATTATTAATAATTAGTGATAATTCATAATAATAATTAATCTAACATTTAGGATCTAGACATTTAGACCTAGTGATCTAGACAGAAGGGTGATCTGTACAAAGAAGATAATGAACCGTTGTGTCAAGAATTTGCAGAGTTTTTTGTATTTCAGAAGTACGTACTTAATCAAATGATGAACCAAAAATAGTCTGAAAGAAAGAGTGGGGTTTAATAACTCTCTGTACAGAAATTCTAGTGCTGCTTTTGATCACTCGCAGTGAAGACCTCTTAAACCGCTCCTTTGCGCGTAAGGCTCAGAATAGCCGCAGATATCCACCTGTAAATGAAGAGGTTCCGCCACTTGACTTGTAATTTGCATCGAGGCGCTCCAATCCCTCAAAAGACCATTTGATGAAGTTATTTAATTAAACCGTGCGAAAGAGACAGAGTCGGAACGAGGTCGGTATCACATCCCTTTCTTCCACTTTCCACATCTTCCCGTCTCCGACCGCCCTTCGCCATCCTTGAGGTTTTGATATACGGGCAACACCTGTTTGCCGCTCTCCTTATCAAGAGGGACGACTTCGGGGTTGGATGAAACTTTCATACCCTTCCCTTCATTAGAGTTGATTACTCTTTATAGAGTTAAACGGGATTAGATGGGTAACTTGCAGAAATGGGTCAATGGAGGAGAGCAGATGGCTCGACCACTTTTTTCAAAGGGTCTGCTGGTGGGAGCCCGACAAGCTTGAGGGCCCACTTCAAAAACAAAACAAAGACCTTTTGGGAGCGGGAACTTTTTCAACAGTCAGGTAGGTCCATTGAGGAAGTGATTAACATTTTTCCCCTTTGATAAAAACCCGACGTTGTTTTAAAGCCTTTCCTCGGCACTCCCACGGCGCACGTTTCCACATTATTTTTATTTAATAATTTCTATGGGACGAACTAGAAGTGTTTTCCTTTCTGAAATTCCTCAATGTGACGAAGTACCTATTTCGAAATTTTCAAAAAATGAACTCAACTACGTCATTAAAAATATTGAACCGCAGGAATCAATCGAGTAGGTTATCTTTTTTTTCAACCTCCGCTCAAAGCTTGTTTGCGTTGAATGTCGTATTTCACCACAATCCCCTAATATTCCTTAGATCCCAAGTTGATTTGTGGTGATCAAACTGAAAACTGTGATTATGGGTTACTTTTGGTGTTGCACAGGCTCCATCCTAGCGTTGTTAGAAACATAAATTTTGTCGGCACACTGGTACCTTCTCCCCTTGAATTTTTAAGAAATATCTTTTTGCCGGGCATCTTCGAGATTCCTGTTAAGTACATAGTTTTTCTAACAGTTTCCACAACCTGGACAGTTGAGCAAACAAACAGTAGTTTTTTGGTATTATAGTCCATATCTTTCCAAAACGTCGAATAAGCTCCTGTCGTCCCTCTTGAGATATAATGTTGCAAAGTTGGGTTTTTATTTTCGAGCATACTGGGGAAGTGCAGGCGGGGCTCATGGGTCGAGCCTGCAGGACTCTGGCATCTTTTGGAGAGGTATGCAGAATTAACTGGAGAATTATGCAGAATTAACTTTGTTTTGACATTTTATGTCTTTACTCTGGCACATAACTCGAAAAACGTTACACAAAAGCGTTACACGAAATCGTCACGAAAATTTCCGATGATTTTCGCTTACAACCGATTCGTTGCTACGGAACTTTATCTTCGCCAGTTATCATCGTACAAAACTCGTTCACCACTCGTTGGATAGCTCTCGATTTACCTAACCATATTACGTTAACCACTGTGGAGTGCGTGGCCAACAAGCTGCGGTATGAGCGTGATTGTTTAAATAATTGTTTACACACAGGTGATCATTCTCAATAATTTATATTGTCTATACGAATTTATGATGAACCCGACCATTAAGTATAACAACTACGCTACTGGGGTAGGTGATGTAGCATTGTTCGAAGGTTCTTGAATCACTTCTTTAAAGACATAAAATGTCCCAATGTGTTGCAGACTCGTATGCAAGCATTTAATTCTCGACTGTATCAACAACAGGATGGAGTTGACATTCTTTTGACATTTTCATGTCTTTGCTTTGGCACATAAACTGAAACGGGAAAAATTTGTTTCCTTGATTCACCCTTTCCCTCAGATCACGTCAGAACACAAGCGACAGGCGGGCCACTACGTCAGACGCACCTATGACGCACGAGCGTATGACGTCAGACGGCTGGCAGAAGGTCAACTAGTACGTCAAAGCCTATGCCGTAAGAGCCTATGACGCACGAGCGTATGACGTCAGACGGCTGGCAGGAGGCCAACTTGTACGTCACAGCCTATGCCGTAAGAGCCTATGACGTTAGAGGGCTGGCTGGCTAGGTGATCGGGTTTTAATAAGCCTCTGGAATTCCGCGCCTTCATTTTGCATTCATTTACATCTTCACGTTGAAAAATCCTTCATCTTGTCGCTAATTTTATTATTGTAAATTATTAAGTACCTAATATTTTAAATTGATTTTTATTTGACCTTCCTCCTGTAACCGACTTATGCTTCACCTCGCATTCTCTGTAACTTCGTGGTGCTTATTTACCATTATACTTCGACTTCTCTTACCAGACGTCCCCTCGATTCCCTCAATTAGGGGTGAGCTATCAGGACAAGATTGTTCAAGAGGAGAGTCTGTAGAATGAAAGTAAGCAGAGCCTTCGGGATCGGGAGGATCTCGAGGAACTTGATTATTTTCAATGATTCTTTTTAGTTGAGAAACCTGCAGGGTCAGACAAACATCGCTAATCTGCTCATTTGAATAATTTTGGAGGATGTCTCGATCTTTTTGAACAAAAAATTTGAACTCGAAAATTTGAACAAAAACAAGGTTACTCGGGAGAGTTCTGGTTACAAAATGAGCGCAACCGCAGCCGTTTTCACGTAGGGCCGCGCAATTCAAGCAGTCCTGGAGCTTTTTGATCACACCTCGTACCGTGGCAATATCGCCATGGCGATATTACACTGAAATAGGTATAAACGGTTTATTATCTTCTGTGCAGATCACCCTCCTGTCTAGAGTGTTCTGTATACTCGTACAGTAACCTTGTTAGAATACGTGCCCAGGTGAAGGGAAGGGGGGGGGGCTGGAACTGCTCAGCGATGGTCTATAATTTATTTATATAAATGGTGAATGAAACATTTAACGTATGCCATATACAATACTGATCGATATTCGGCTGCATCGGAGATCTCGAGGACCACCTTGTGAGCAGGTGGGCAAACCCGATTTCCCAACGAAGAGATGTTCTAAAGTTCACTATAAATTAGTTGCACGACTATTATAAATACAGTATAGGTTATAAGGGCGGCGGTATTACCCCAACAATGTTCAAATTTACGTTTCGCAATACCGTGACTCTCACATCTCTTGATCTATCCGACTGATTTTGGTGAAATAATGATGAGATAATATTATGTTTGCGTCACACGACCCTCATTTAAATTCCAATACAGTCGATTCCATTGCAGTAGCTGCGCATACATCCAAATTAACAAAACCACGGTCTTTTTGATTGTGTACTGTCCACCATGTCGTGGTGAATCGGACAACTTGGTAGGAGGTGGTATTTGGACGAATTGGTAACAGCCTGATGATATCCCGAAAACGACTTCAATGTTGTTAAAAACCATTTGTTCAAAATCTCTAGTTGTGAGGAAAACGAAGTTCAAACTGGCGGCGGCTGTTTTTGATTAGCTCGTTATCAGCCGTTCACGGTTCGCTAGCCGACCGCATATTTTCGGTCCGCACGCTCCCTCGACTAGTTTAGTTCCGGGTGCTGATGGTTAGTTGAGACCATTGCAGGCTTCCCCTTCTCATTGAGGGATTAATAAATTAATGTTCATCGAATTACATTGAAAACAACTGGGCCTCTTTTTCATCAGGCAGCTCCTGCCGTTATAGCCCCGAGCCGCTTAACCGCTAATACACGACACGGCATTTGTTCGGTGGGCTTTCGGTGTTTACGTTAATAGAGTCGTAAATTCAGCAGATGGGCAGACTGAATTGCTCTCGACGATTACTCAACATGTTTGCCGCAGATGACTTTACCAAGTTAACCTCAGGTCTGCGTGTGGGCATCGTGCATTTTCCAAGTAATCGCAAGCGTTGATGTGGGCTGTTATTTTCCGGAGTTGACTGCGCCATTTTCAATAATATGTGTTAAATACAGGGCCCTGCCTCTACATATTATTGAAAATGGCGCAGTCAACTCCGGAAAATAACAAATTTTGTTATTATACTCGCAGCATATAATTACATGACAGAGACAATTTGCGAGATATGATGTTTTGAACGTTTCAACACTCTATTTGAACTCCTCTATTGACCTAGGGTTATCAAAATCGTTGGACATTACTAACTAGGGAAAGGGTTCGATCCCAATGACTCATCATAGAAGATAATAAACGAAAACTGAGTTTTTACGGTACATGAACAACGTTACAATAACTTCATTGTTTATTCGTTGGGAGAATTGACTTGAATGTCACATATTTATGGCTTTCCACAAGCGATTTTGAAAAGCGTTTTAATCCTGCTCCCAACACATCTATTTTTGTCGGAGAGGGAACACATCGGTATGTGGTACCGCTATCCTGAAAAAACGTGCTTTTTCACCTAGTTTCCAGGCATTCGCCCTTTTAGCGAATTTTCGAAGAAAATGTAGGTATTGTCCTCGGTCCAAAATTTTTAAAACTCGAATCTTCGAAACATTTTCGTACCAAAATCCGTTTCAGACCATCCTGAATCCATTGCCAAAAGTCATTCCAGACGATAACTCTCGATAGGATTGAGATAAAAAGTACAAATTTGCACAAAAAATCTGTCAGAATCGGACCACTCTAAGGGGGGGGGGGGGTTGGGGAGTTTTAGGGGAGAAAAATGTCTCATAAATTCCCAAAATGGAATATTTTGACAAGTGACACCTCATTTTGAAGGTGTTCTTGTGCTGAACACGATGGTGAAATCAGAATGGCGATATCTTATTCCGTTCTCAAACTGGAGCACTTTGAAGATGAAGAAACGTGGTTGTTACTTGACATGATCTTCATGGTTATTCTGCTCTAATCTGATGACGGAATCAAATAGAATAAGGAAACATATAGAAAACATTAGTTTACAGAAACTAATCCCCTATCTGGGCATAAGCCCATGGTTGGGAGATGAGTCACGTCTCCGGTCGTACATTGCGTTGTGAAAAGTTCATTAAGACATCAAATACCTAAGTCATAATAATGAAATATAATTATGTTCAAATACAATGCAATAAATAAATTTCAATATAAATTAAATATAAAAAATCAGTTTTACCTTCGAGCGGTCGCGCGGCGGCACTCCATGCCCTATTCAAAATCAGTTTTACCTTCAAGCGGTAATGTGAAATTATCAATGTTCGAGTTGTATTAATGAAGAGAGGAACGGCGTTAAGATTGCACAAAAGTCAAAACCAAAGAGAGAAGTGCAGTTGGTTCATGATGCCAGTCACCACAATCCAAATGAAATGACACATTTTTTTTAGTTATTGATTAGCCCTAACTTGTGTTTTCCTGTTCTGCAGTTGGCGAGAACGGTACGTTTTCGTTAGTTGTTGATGTGGAATCACGTGCAAGAAAACTTTGGTTGAAACCCGCGACCCATCAACGGCGGTCTTTCTCTTAGTTAAACTTCGCTAACTTTGAACAAGCAAAACCTCATTTCAAAAAAAGAACCCCATTTAACGTTCGCACTTCTTTCTTAACGCTCCAGGCAGAGATGATTTACAATCGTTTCTTCGGAGTCGGGAAAAGCGGAGACGAGGTTTTCTATATTCCGCGGAAACGGGATTAAAACAGCTTGAAAACTCGTTTACGTCGCTGTCCGGAGGGTGGAAGAGGTATATCATCATTAACGTTACCACCTCGCGGCCCTTCTCACAATTCATCCGAAAATCCCGCTGTCCTTTATTCTCTTAACGACGTCCTCCCCGAACGGCCTGAAGAGCTCTCGAAGCTCAAAAGTGTTAAATGCGTTTCAAGGCTGACAAAATATCACTCCTCCTCCCTCACACTCTAGTGATAAGTGGTCAGATGTTCTGAGATAAACCCCTCGTAAACAAATTTCAGTTCGGCGAAAATGAATCTGACTTGACTTGGCTTTGTTCTATGGGTTTACGTTTAGAATTTCCATGCCATTTTTATCTCTTCTGTTGTGACAAGGGGCTGGCCATTTTCTATTCAAGGCCTGTTTTTCGTTCTATATTTGAACCAGTTTTGTTTTATTCTTCTTATAAGCGTATTTGGAAAATTTGGCGCGTGCTTTAATGGCGACTATTCATTTCGCCCATTCAACATCTTTAAAACCTCGAAGCATGTAGTGGGTTACAAAATTAGGACTCCATTCTTCTAATTTAATATTTCTTGGAAGTGCTCCTTGAAGTACCTACACTAAAATCAACCAATTATCCAATTATGAGTCAATATAACTTCGAGCTGTCCCCTTGCCTTAGCAATTCGGTACAAGCGCCAACCAGTTGGAGTGCCGAAGTAGTGTGGTGGATGTGGCAACAGGCAGTCTACTTTGGAGCATGCATTAGATTGCAAAACTGGGGAGTTGATCACTAGACGCAACAATGAGGTGAGAGATGTCCTAAAAGATCTCATGACTTCCGCATGGGGAAATTGCGTGAGGGAGTCCATTATAAGTGAGGCATCGGAATCAGAACCAACGCACTGAGGGGAGCTGGCGCGCGAGGAATCTGGAAGGCGTTGTTTGATATCCGTTTCGTAGACATCTCGTCCTATATCTTCGATCCTCTCCTCAAGAAGAAAAGATGCGCAAGTAACCGAGTGCCAATGGTGTGTTCAGCTGACGGACTATATGCTCCCAAAATGAATGCCTTTGTCAAGGTTCTGGCAAAGCGTCTATCGGACAAATGGAACTCAGACGGTGGTTTGAGGGTGGCTAAGGGTGCGAGCTGTACTAAGAGCATCCAGTATGTGCCTTGGGGGTGCGAGGAAAAGATGGAGAAGTGCAGAGCTCGGGTTCCATGACGGAGCAGCTCTTCAGTCGGGAATATAGAAAGAAGTAACAAGATAACCAGAAAACTCCAATTAACACCGTGATACTTTCCAAATCACTATCCTCTACCTATCAACTATTGCGATAAAATTTCCTTCAATCAATCATGAAATCTTAAAAAAAACCTTTGATGTACATAAATTAACAAAATACAATATTACTGGCACAGCAAATGAGTGGATTCGGACACGTTAGTAAAGTTTTCTGGCAGTTAGGTCAAGGCGAAAACTCTGATTTTGTACAATCTTTCAAGGAGTAATTAGGGAATGTGAATCTAAGTTTGTAACTTGGATAACTCTGTGCTCGCTACCTACCACTCGAAAAACCGCGAAATTTCAGGACTTTTTTTCTGGTTTTGTTCTATGCTTATTAAAAAACAACCCAACAAACAAAAATCAGCACCTTTTTAAATTTCCTTGAATTTGCGAAAATTCAAGCGCAAACGCAGCTCTGTAAAATTTATAGGACCAACCTATAGCCATATTTAAAAATCAGAAATTTTTTCCAAATATTGACAGTTTTAAGGTTCGCTTTTGTTCGAAGCAACATATTGGTCAAACCGCTGGTTCTATGAGAAGAGTCATTAGGAATGAAGTTGAAATACATTTATTGGCTTTCATTTCAGCACATATCGAAGTCGGTGGCTCATATACATCATTCACAATCTCTAAAAAACGAAAACACGGTATAAATGGATTCTTAAATAAATGAGACGAAACCCTGTTAATACTCATTTGTGCGCTTGGTACCAAAGAAAAAGGCATTGAATCATGTGGGAAGTTACGAAAAAGTACAAAACATTAAAAAAGTACACAAAAACCAGGTGTATAATTGAAAAGTTGTTCTACATAAAAATTGGACGAAATGTTCAGTCATCAGTCACTTGACGTTTTTTCGAGTGTCGAGGCTCAAATAAATGAAATGTTGACAAGGAGGTTTCGCCATTTCTATTTGTAAATTCAATGAAAAATGGAAATCGGCGATTGGTACCCTACAAATTGCATTCTGTATTTAATCGAATTTCGTTGACATGAGTAGAGCGATGAGAACACTGAACTGAAAACAGATGGTCAAAAGTAATTAAACTGCATGACTCCTAATATTGTTCGCTATTTCTCCTAAATAGCCAATTTGTGAGTACTTCCCAACGATCATATAAAATTACTCGAGAGCTACTTGAGAGTTTCGAGGGTGGAGTGTGGTGATTTTCCACGGGTTTTTTCACCCGTCAGCTGAATTTCTCAAAACCAAAATGGTCAAAAGCTATCTATAGACGAGGGTCGGTCGTAAAATGTTTAGGTTCCTCTAGAAATGAGTTTGAACTCCCTGTTTGGTAGATAACTACCTTAAACTTACTTTTCACAATTACTACACGAGTAGTTAGAACACTGTAGAAATTGCTTGCAACTCCATTCTTGGTAGTTCGCATTTTAAATCAACTTTGCGATATTAGTACTGTAACAGTAGTTTAGAAACTAGAAGTGGTTTCAACTCGTTGGTTGGTAAGTATGTCCCTTTAGATACAAATTTAACCGTACTAAAGTGGAATTTTTCACAGCTTTTCAGGGGAGCTATAAAACCAGTTTGGACTCCACCCTATGACTGAGTTTTGAGTGGTTTCCGACAGTTTCTGACCTCCGAATGCGCCCAAAGTCCGGATTGTGGAGAAAACTAGCGGATGTTGCTCCTGCAATGGGTTAAACCTCTAGTGTTACCAAATGGCAGTTCATGCTATTTTTTTAATTTTTTTTTTCCACAAAAACCGTTGTTATAGATATTTTCAAGCAGTTTTCCAAATTTTCTTACAGCTACATTCCCAGTAATCAACGATTTGCCCTATAGCTTACGATGATCTGTTGGAGGTTATTTAAAATGTGGTTTGACTGTTTGATATTGCCGCGAAAAATGAATTTGGAAATTGTAAAAACCCGAAAATGTGCTTCTACAGTAGGTTCGTAAGGATAGTCTTAAGGAGTTAACCTGAATGAATGTGCGCTATTTATTACTATTATTTTCAAGTTCCCTTATCTCTAGAACTTTGTTTCAACTTCCTGGGTGTGAGGCACCAATCTTGATGTTGTGAACCCCATAGCCCGAGCTTGACACGGGTGTGAAAATAATTTAAAGGCAATTTTTACCGAACTTTTAGCGAAATATCGAAGAAAAAAAAGCAATTTTTCTCGGTCCAACATTTTTAAATTCGAATTTCCAAAAAATGTTCATACCAACATTCGTTCTGCCAAAAGACCATCCTGAATTCACTGCCAAAACATACCAAAAATCATATGTTTATGTACATGTCCTTCCAGACGATAACTCTCGATAGAATTTGCGATCGAAAGGTTACGTTTGTAGATGGACAGAATCGGGCCACTCTAAGGGGGGTTTTGGGGAATTTCAGGGGGTAAAAATTACCCAATGATTCCCGAAAAGTGACACCTTATTTTAACTGGTTTTACGATGGTAAGATCCGAATTGCGATATCTTTTTCCGTTTTCAAACTGGAGCACTGTTAAGATGAAGAAACGTCGTTGACAGGTACTTGAGATGTTCTTCGTGGTTCATCTGATAACGCAATGAGATATCGAAATTCTAACCATCGTGTTCAGCGTTGAAAAATCTATAAACTGAGGTGTTACTACATTTGTAAAAACCAGTGAAATGGAGACGTTTTACATAAAACCAGTTGTTTCTTCGAAAAATCGCTCTTTTAGCGATGCTGCATGACTGTGGATTTTTAATTAGTTACGCCCCCATTTCGACAGCTTAGCAACCAACACATTGTCTTAGTTCGGTTGATGGATCAATTTAGGATTAAGACAAAAAAACGCGATGAAAGCCGACATCCGAGACACGTCGAGGTCAGCTCGGATTGCTTCGTTTCAGGCCACTTAAGGTTTTGAATGACTCCAAAGAACAGAAGAAAATTCCGAAGCAATTGACACCTTCGCCGGGCTTCGCTAGAGACGATTACGAACACTTGCCGCCAATCACGAGCTGAGGGAAAGACCTGATAGCGGGACAGCAGCTGAAATCGCCCTCATTACGCGGCACGCGCTCAGATTTGATCTCGCGGGCTGAAGAGAAAATTATAGGATCAGAACCACTTGTTTGCTTTGCCCCGGTCCAATTTACGAATTAAAAAAACTGGGCCTCACGCGGTCATCACGACCTCCGAATGATGAAAGCGGATCCGCTTTATGGAGATTTACGAAGTACGTTTATGTAATATTTATTTTAAAAACCCTGAACCAATCAAGGACTACACAGTTCATCAAGCCTGACAACCCAATTAGCTTTAACCTTAGTTGAACTCCTAAATTTTCTTCAATTTTGGTTTATTATCTTCGATAATGAACCATTGGAATCGCCCAAAGAAAAAAAAAATTTAACCCCCCCTCAAAATTTGTTGGTTTACGTTTCAAGATACGTAGATTCAGAAAATCGAATAAAAAAAAATCCGTCCGTCCGCCGTACGCCGTCCGCCGTACGCCGTCCGCCGTCCGCCGTCCGCCGTCCGAGGCACTTTGCCCAGTTAGCGTTGAGTTAAAATTACGAAATTTGGTTTCTGGGTTTGGACCAGCCCCACAATGATCCACGAAACTTTTCATAACCCTAGGTCAAGGGGAAGGGGTTCAAAACGAATTTTGAAAATTTGAAAATCTCATATCTCGAAAAATTCCCATCAAACGGTATGTTTTTTATTTCATATTTAGATAGAGTTTGTTCCGTAGAATTTTTTAAGACCATCTGCAGCTTTGTACGACCAGCCGTTCGTTCACAATGACGGCTCAAAGATTGTGCCTCACAACCCGATCGTGAATCAAACTGTTGAAATACAGGTCCATTTTCATACTAACAAGCTCTTTGGAACATCATATGGCTTAAGTGATGTCGAGTTTGTTGTTCTGAGGTGCGTTTCGTGCTACGGAAATGAAGGTAATTTCGAATGTTTGTTGGTAGGTACTTCTTTTATAGAAAAATTATTACCGACGTAGTATTAAAAACCCCAGAATTATATCGTATTAATTAATCATAATTAATAATAATTATTATTAATAATAAATACGAATTATCAATACCTAACAATAAATTATAATAATTTTCAGTAGGTTTATTTCATATTTAGATAGAGTTTGTTCCGTAGAATTTTTTAAGACCATCCGCAGCTTTGTACGACCAGCCGTTCGTTCACAATGACGGCTCAAAGGTTGAGCCTGTCGACGCGATTGTTGTTGAAATACAGGTCGATTAAATACAGGTCGACTCGATTTTCATACTAACTAGCTGTTTAGAACATCATAATATAATAAAACAATATTATGGTTTTAATGATGTCGAGTTTGTTGTTCTGAGGTACGTTTCGTGCTACGGAAATGAAGATAATTTCGAAGGTTTGTTGGTAGGTAGGTACTTATTTCTTTTATAGAAAAATTAAAAAGTATTAAAAACCCTAGAATTATATCGTATTAATTAAATACAAATTATTAACATTTAACAAGTTTTGTAAAAAATCCCAATGCTCTAGGTAGTAGTCGATACCAGTGACCAACATTTTCTTCAGTAGTCGACATGGTTTTGCACTAGTAGTCGACCTACATGTGTTAGAAGTCGACAGTATCACTTGAGTCAGTAGTCGACAGGTTTCGTCATTCCATCGTTTTCGAATTTTACGACATCTAAATAAAATACATTCAACTGTGAATCGGAACTTGAAAATAGATTAATAAGATGTAATAAAGTAGTTATCAGACTTTTTATTTGCAAACAGCTCATTATCAGTCTCAAATTGCAATAAGTACTTAAGTAAAAAGGTATGAAAACAATAGTCGAAAACTCATTGTCAGAAAATTGACATTACAGTTGGGCTTAGGTACCTATTTACATATTTTTTTGACATTTTCATGTCTTTGCTTTGGCACATGAACTGAAACGGGAAAAATTTGTTCCCTTGATTCACCCTTTCCCTCAGATCACGTCAGAACACAAGCGACCGGCGGGCCATTACGTCAGAGCCTATGACGCACGAGCGTATGACGTAAGACGGCTGGCAGGAGGCCAACAAGTACGTCAGAGCCTATGACGCACGAGCGTATGACGTAAGACGGCTGGCAGGAGGCCAACAAGTACGTCAGAGCCTATGACGCACGAGCGTATGACGTAAGACGGCTGGCAAAAGGCCAACAAGTACGTCAGAGCCTATGACGCACGAGCGTATGACGTAAGACGGCTGGCAAGAGGCCACTAGTGCGTCAGAGCCTATGACGCACGAGCGTATGACGTAAGACGGCTAGCAGGAGGCTCACTAGTGCGTCAGAGCCTATGACGCACGAGCGTATGACGTAAGACGGCTGGCAGGTGGCCAACAAGTACGTCAGAGCCTATGACGCACGAGCGTATGACGTAAGACGGCTGGCAGGAGACTAACTAGTGTGTCAGAAGCTATGACGCACGAGCGTCAAGGGGAAGGGGTTCAAAACGAATTTTGGTACGACATGGTATGACTATGGTATGGTATATTATTGTATGTATGATTTAGTATAGTACAGTACGGTATGATAGGAAAGAAATGGTATGAGTACGGTGAGAATATGGTATGGTGCCGATTTGCAACACAGTCTGGTATAGACAGAAGGGTGATCTGCACAAGGAAGATAATAAACCGTTGTGTCAAGAATTTGCAGAGTTTTTTCAAAACTATTTTGCATACAATTGCTATAATGTTCTAAATAGATGACTAACATTTAGTGAGTAATATTTTGTATCATTTTAGTAATCATTCAATTATCACTTTAATGATCACATTTGCAAATAATAGAGACAACTTGCTCACCTTCGCCGTAGACTCTTGAGAACCTCTTCATAAGGAACATTATCTGAAAATTACGAGCACTATTTCGCAAAAGGGCGGTCGCCATGACCAATGACGACCAACTTAATTTCAACGGCTGTGATCATCAACAGTTTTATGCATACGTGAATAAAAAATAAAAATAAATCAATCTTCAACATATTTTTTTTATTCATTTATTTCCGTTTTAAGTAAGTACAAAATAATTACAGTAATAAAATAAAATCACACTTCAAACATAAATGTACGATTATACCACATTACAGATTGGAAAAATTACTCTCTCTCGGAAAGGTTAAGAACCGTGCATAGAGAGAGGAGTCAGCAATAAAAATCTAGGTAAACTCTGCTTCTTGACTGTTACAAAATAAGATTATAATATAGTAAAAAAGTTCAACTAAGTTTGTTGGAAGATAGAGAAAAGATCAATGTGTTGGTGCCTAAAGATGATGCTAGTAGAAAAGGAGAGGGGGCTTTATTTACATTGTTGGTTACATTAGTTGTAATAAATCAGTAGTAGGTACCTATAACTAGCGGTTGGAGACTTCGAATTATCCTGAACCACCGATTGCCTGAGTCTCGTAGGAAAAGTATTGAAAAATCCACAGCCTGCAGAATTTTATTGTTATTGAAAGAAACTGTTACCTACTGCTCTTAGGGATTTCGCACACCAATTCATCCTGCGCTCTGGTATCTTTTGCATCGCTAATTGCAATAACTTTCTTTCCTTTCATAGGTTGTAAGAGAGACGCCTTTATAAATAATTTGCTCACTGTAGAGAATTCATGTTTCTTAAACAATGGCTATGTGTCCTATTTGATACATTTTCCAAAACCCAAATTATTGCTTTTTGAGCTCTAATAAGTGGCAGCATAGTTGTTTTCACCACTGAGCTCCAGCCTATGATCACATACTGCATAATCGATTGACCTATGAGCAGATTTCAAAGTGGTGATACTTGAGCAATTCCGCAGACGAGCAAATATAAGAAGCAGCTTACGTGCCCTAGCAACCACATTATACTGATCAATGTGTAGCTTACACCTACACCACAGCCGTATTTCAGCCAATTTGTGGTAATTATATTTTCTGAAATTCTTGAACGCGTCGTTGATTCAACGGGTTCCGGGTCGGGTTTGCTCGGTAATTGCCGGTGGCGCGTCGTAGAAACCCGCCATAATACGATTTGTAATATGACCGCGTAATGGGTCAGGAAAGAGGATAGTTGTAGATGGAACAGTCTCAGTTTCACAACGGGACCATTATTTCAGCTTCTCTTGAATTGTATCTTCGTATTTGTGGTATTATGTCGATCGTAATTACTTATTAAAGGTACAGTTGGTGGTGTATTAGATCGTTACGTGATCCGATCGAAGCGTCGTCGTTCTGGGAGCGAAGCTCGGGCGGATGCATTCATCCGGAGGCTTTGTGACGTGGACACTGGAGCTCCCTCGAGTGATGGACGTCGGCCGGGCAGAAGATAACTAGAACTATTGTACTTCGGTCATACACCCCGGAAAGCTCGTAGACCGCCTTTTAAAGAGCTATTCACTTATAGATAACAGTTTAATCTTTCTATCCGCCGGATTGTGAAGGCGCTGGCTTCAAAATTAAATAACGAACTTTGTATAACACAACGGGGCTAATTGTTACACCTACCTAGTGGCTCTTTCGGACAAGACAAATTCTGAAAAAAAGGAGGACAATAATCTTTTATTTATTATTAAAACGCCTGTTCGATATTAATAAAATAATTTTCAATGGCACTCAATCAACGGAGAACATAAATAAATATTTTAATTAACTTTTCCATTGAAAATCGATGGTGTGGTCTCTGAGAAATGTCTTTCAAACCACCAACCCACTTCTCTTGTGTAAACTTTGTTGCCCCCAAATCCTGTGAGTTTTTTTTTCCAGAATTATCTGATGTGAATGATTAATTATTTACCTTGGTTTATCATAGAATACTAGCAGGACATACGATATAAATATGGTTTGACATAATAGGCAGCCTTAAGTTAAAGGCCTAAGGATGCTACGAGTACATAATATGTACTCGTATTATGTATACATCGATTATTATTATGTATACATATTATGTATATATCGAATTACAGCTTCATTGACTGAATAACATAGAAATTACCTTCAGGGCCCACTCAGCTGATCCTGGGCCTGGGCAGCCTTAAGTTAAAGTCCTAAGGAGGCTACATACCAATTTACACCTTCATAGTGCGAATAGCATAGAAATTAGCTTCAGTAGCCACGTTGCGTAACGGACGGACGGTTTCAGCCAGTTAGGTGAAGGCTAAAACATTTACCATGATAAAATCGAATTTTGGATGAGGTTTTGATATTGAAAATGGTCTTCAACGCCATATTTGACACGGTTGGATTCCTGAAACTTCCATCACGCTTGTGAATATTGGAATCAACAGTTCCTCAGTATAAATAATGGCTTCAAGTTCTACGGTTTGATTCACGCATATATTGACGACTTTTCTTCAGTTGTACGTAAATTTCATCGTAAATGGTTTTACGATGAAAACGTTTTATCCTGGTCGATCCCAATAATCAATTATCCAAAATAATGAACCGAAAAGGATGGAATTAACGTTTTTCTGTGCTAATGTCAACTTCTACTGAAAAATTAAATTTCTATCATTTCAGATGAGTAGGAAGTTCATACTATAATTTTAAATTGGTATCAATGTTGAGTAATGTAATGTTCTACAACGTTTGCGATGGGAGGTATACGGTACAAAGCTGACTCGCCGGAACGAAACGTTTGTCAAAAAACAGTTTTTGAATATCTCGAAAACTATTGGGGACATTAAAAAACGCGTATCTTCTGTCATGTAGGAAATGTATTTCTCATTGAATTACCCATTTGTCGAACCTGAGCCATGAGCGAAATCCCAAAACTTGTCCAACCCCCTCGCAATTACTCAAAACAACGAATTTTCCCTACGATCCAAGGAACGGTTCAACTCTTTTATTGACTGGTTTATACACAGTGCAGTGACCCGAGGCCGAAGGAGATTACCGGACAATCGTAGGAATCGCACGCAAACTGTGGTCACGATTTGTACGGTCTTATTGAATATAAACGTCGATTCACCGGTGCCACGACGAATCATTCAGAGAGAGGCCTTTTTCGCGGTAGATTAAACGATATTCCAACAAGAACGAGTTCTGATGAAGTGGATCGTTCGCCGATTAAGAGTCAAATTTAACACGAAAAAACTGGGAAGTTCAATTTCATCACAGAATCCAAAATCCTCAAACCATCCACTAATAATCACTAAATGGGGCGGTTTGTCCGTTATTATATCGAGAACACAACAACCCAACTTCGGTCGAAATACGCCAATTAGGGATGGGATATCGATATCCGATAGTATCGAAATATCGATATCTAGCGTCCGATATCCGATATTCTGATATCGATATCAGCACTGGCGATAATATCGATATATCGATATTCTGACAACCGATATCGGGTCGATATCACAAACTGTGATTCACTGTTATCTTTCACTGGCGAACCGCGAAGTTCTTCTTGTGGGCATCATTCCGTTTCCGTGCTGTTGTTGGCTAAAAAGTATCCGCGTTTTTGTGTTGTGTTGAGCCCCTGTTGAAATTGAAACTTAAATTGACCATGAAGTCAGCCTCAACCTGAGTACCATCAGAGAGGCTATTTTCAAGGGCGGGGAATATTCTCACCTCGGACCGGAACAGGCTGAAGGGGGAAACTCTCTCCAAGTTACTTTTCCTGGAGAGCCTCGATGAGCGCTTCTTTTTTTGAATCCCGAAATTTACCTGTAATTCTTTTATGATTTTGCCGTTCTTGTATTCTGTCCAATTTTCGTTTAGAAACATATTGAAATAAAAATTCCGTATTACATATTCATGTGTATAATTTAACTTTCCTATCAAGGCGGGAACAAAAAATAAATGAATAAATAAATAAAAATAAAGATCTGACTGAAAAATAATCAGAAGAATTTTTTTTTGTTTAGAAAGGAATTTTGAACCAATAGGCTGTAGGTAGGTATCAACACTAGATGTCACTACTTTGAACCACTTCGTATTTCCAAGTCCTTCGTATTTATTCTACCATGGAATCACCTACTTTGTCCACGGTAAATTATTGACCAGTTGGTATCTTAGGTAGGAACTGCAAGTGCAAAAATGTTCGGAGAAAAGGAAATAAAATTAAAATAAGTAGGTGAAATTAAAAAAAACGAAGTAGGAGTTTTTATAACCGATATCGATATATATCGGTTGATATCGATATTATGAAGCCGATATCTACCTGGTATCGATACCACTCTTCCGATGTCAATATCGATACCGATATCGATATCGAGCCCTCGATATCCCATCCCTAACGCCAATTTTGGTGCGGTTGTTGACTGGATATCTGATAGACATATATCCATATGGATATCCAGATTTGTTTGGCACGTACGTATTTCACATGTTCTCGTAGCTCGTGAATTTAGTCATCTGGATTTGACATTTTAAGATTAACTGGATAGCAGTACTTTGTGCTGATGAGGCATGACACATGGCATGACTCTCGAATGACTGTTGAGGTGGAAAGCTCATGTGAAGACAAATAAGCTCAACGCTCAATTCAGGAAAATGTACTGGTTGATTGAGAAACACTCTGAGTTGTCAACCTCCACACTGTACCAGCAAGTAATACCAATTTGGCCAACTGTCGGATTGCACAAAGAAACGAAATATGGATCCCTAAGAAATGTTTCAATATTACATTCTGCGGTGCTCCATCATGACCTAAGGTAGAGACAGTTGTCTGTAACAAACGTTTGCTCCACAATCATCTAAACGTTGAAGTATTGAACCAACTGGACGCGGATGCTACTGGTGACGTATGGAGACTGAAGAGGACCAAACCGATGGACCTGATCACCACTCAAGTGTGAAGTGATGTGCTGTGGATGAAGGCAACGATCTATATAGGCTCTGAACTATTAGAAAAGTTGCTACATGTTGTAATACAGTTGTAACACGAATAGTTAAGCAAATTGGAAACAACATTTAAAACAACACCAACATAAGTGTTCTGCTCGTAGTCCCTGGCTTAACCAGGAGTTTGGATTTTTTTCCATCGCATTTGGCCCAAAAGAAAATGGCAAGCTAAAAGTGAAGTTCAAGGCCATACATCAAGGCAACCACGTCATATTCCAGCCTCCAAGTATGGAGAACCAGAGAATGGCACCTGTATATATCGCAAAGATATTGGAAGCATTCTGCACTCCTTGTATTCCATATTATTATTTTTTAACAAAGACTGCACCAGGGCATGTAATGCTCTGTGGAATAACCATTGTTCCACCAATGTACAGGATGGTAGATTGTACCTGCACCTGCCACAATTTTAACCTTCCTAGTTGCGATTATACATACTTAGCCCAGTCAACCCAGTTACAATAAATTTTGAGGAATAGGACATCGTTTGAATGCTCTTGTTGGCTTCTAATAGAAGTAACCACAATTTGCACCCTCCAAGAATGTCTAATGGTGAGGCGTCCGAAAACCACGACTTTTCTGACTGACCACGAGTTCTTTCAGTTTTGGCTGAAGGAGGTTCCTAACGAAAAATTAGTCGTTCCAAACTTGAAGAGGATTTAGTTTTGCGTCGAATGAGCTGATTTTTAGTCATCTATAACGTGTAGACGCTCCAATTGAAAGGACTTTACTGTCTGGGGAGAACCGTAAACGAAGAAATTTCCGTGGGGGATCGCATGTCGTAAAACTATTGGGCCATTAAACTAACAGTTGTTCACTGCGCATGTTTCACGACTGATTGGGGGGTGACACACCTGTTACAAATACGATCCTAAGCCTCTGAGCCTTTGACGGCCAAGATAAATGAGGCAGTCGTTTTCGATTTAACAGCGGCGTTCATCTCCATTCTATTCCTAAGCTCCGTCCTAATGAGACTATAAATATGTTTTTCTCCGTCGGAACAGGGGCAGGACCGAAGCTATTATTGTATGTACATGGAAATGGGTGGAGAATACCAAGTATCGGCCCAAGTATACTCGGGGTTCCTTCGAGTACTTAGTGGCTCCTCGTCAAGACCTCGCTCTTCAACTTTTTCTATTGACATTGTTCAGTTTCTTTGTTTCTTTCGTTGGTTTCAAAATGAGGGCCGAGCGGTCTTCGGGGTGCCACCTGAAGAGGCGCATCTCATTACACCTCAAGGTTTCTATGGCAAGTTGAATATAAAACCAGACCCAATGCAGAAGGCAGTGCGTGAAAATCTACTGAATATCGCTGTATGTAACTGGAAAACCCAAAGGTTAAAGGCTGAACGAGGCCAAAGCGACTCATAAAGCCTGTGCATATTAACTCAGTGACGCACCAAAATAATTTTGTTTGAAGCTGGATACTAAACTGAACTGGAGAGACAAATTTAGAAACATGTGCTAGATACTATAGACACAATCTCAGCTCCATATCCACTTGAAGTGCTGCTTCATCAGCAAGTTATTAAACCTTTGGCAGCCAACTTTGGGGCTGCACCAAGAGCATTGAAACTCTCTGCGCATCTCTCCCTTCTCGTATGTCTCCTTAAAACTTGGCGGCTTTAATTATAAAGCCGACTTAAGTCTACTCAGAGGACCCTTGAAATACTATTATACTATTATGGTCTATTATAGTCAATATTATACTATAATGGTACTTTTATGTTTTTAACTAACATATTATGTTTTTTTGATTAATCAGGCCCATATTCCTATCGCAATCCATGCCCCGAAACGGAAATATAACTTATATTTTGATTAACGCATGTTATAGTACTCTCAAACTGCTACTAGATGGCATCTCAAGCTCATTTTTAGGTAAAACTGGACTGAGGTCATTCTGGCACCTTCAAAGGGGAAATTCGATGAAAATAGCGACAAAGAACAAGTAGAATACTCAGATCGTTGAAGTTCACAAGACGTACCGAAATACTGCGTCTCTAACAACGTATGCAGTTTCTCTGTCGGCCCAATGTTTCTCATAAACAATCAACGCATAAAAGAAACGTGTTTCTCGTCGAGATCTTCTTCTCACCAACCAATTCACTTCTCCGTGTTTACAATCCTTCGATTAAACCCACATTCAGACTCGTGAGAGCCCCCAACGGTTGTTCAGAATTCGTGATTTACTCCTCAGCTAAAATTCGGTTCTTTCTTCTCAACCTCGTCGCGTTCGGCCTTTTGAAATATTCCGATAACTCCGTCGAACCGTTCGGTATAATTTATTCGGTTAATATAATATTACTTTCCCATCTCAAGAACCCTTCTTGCCCAACTTCCCTTCCTTAGCATTTCCGCCGTTAGAAGAAACTCTGTAGCCAAACACTTTTCTTCTCAATCAACCTCTCCGACCTTTTTAATCCCATTGATGATCTTTGAAGTTTCGAATCGAAAGGCGATCTGTTGACAAACCTTTCAACGTAATTCCGCTTTCGCTTTTCGGACATTCAATATTCCGTTCAATACTTAATATTTAACTTTCCACGATCAAAAACACTCGAAAAGAACATTTTTAAACTCATTTATCATCCACGATAACAGTCATTTAGGAACAGTATTTCTAGATAACTCATCGGCCAAAAAGCACAATCAGATTTTGAAAGTTTTCGTATTGATTGTTCAGAAAGAAAGAAAATTTCTACTCTGGCGAATCAGTAGGTACTTTTTTTGCATATCGAAAGTTCTGAAGAAAACTTCGAGAAATACCTACAGCATTTGGTAGTTTGAATATCAATGTGAAGAAGAACGTCCAAGTCGGTGGGCAGTAGTGCTTTCCACTGCCAGAGTAGTAATTTCGATTGAATTTGGTGTTATAGTTACTCAACATAATCAACTACTGTTATTAGTACAATTTGTACAAAAACCTTCTTTTTGGTAGTGTGAAATAAAATGTGATTCTCAGTTCGACATTAAACAAAGAATGATTTACCTTAATAAGGCCAATAATATTCATTCTAATAATATTCCTTCATAATATTCATTTTAGTCACCTGGTTCTCAACTAAGTTACTGTGGTTGTTCGGGGACAATTACTATTGGGGTTGTTACACTCCCCCCAACTTGAGATAGTCTATTACCTCTGGAAACATATTTCAAAACATTCTTGATAGCAGCAACTTGCTCATTATTGGAATGGTCTTCGTAGAATATCGTCTTCTATGATCGGTTCTTTGACAATTGGGGTTTTATTGGAAGATTCGCACTGTTCTAGTATCTTAAAGAGAAGGGGTTTTCTTTCGGGTGTCGCCTGTCGAAGTTTTCTGTAATCTTTTTCAAATACGTATCTTTCTTCTCGTCTTAACGTGGGGCTTCCTTTATCATACCTTGAGTAATTTGGTAGGCACTATGGATGGCCTGGAGTGTGGAAAACAACCAATACCGGACGAATGCGACCGTTTTGTGTCTTACAGCTGCATCCGTACAGCCTGAGAGCTTCTGGGAAACTCTGTCACTGTCCGTGTCTTCATTCAGAAATTTGGAATGACGCGCAATTTCCCCATACACGGAAGGAATCGGATACCACGTCTTTTCCAGGCGCAAAGAGTCGAGAACCCACTTTCCCCCAGTTTTGTTACATCTTAGATCCACTGAATGTGACACGGTCCTACTGACTGCGCCACTATTGTTCTTCGTAGGTACCTACAATTTGTAATCAGAAAATAAAATAATGTAATTTCAGTTCGACATTTGACAAAGAATGATTGCTTTATTACATAAATTTTCATTTCTGTGATAAATTTTATTTTACTCACCAGGTTTACAACTCAGTTATACCTATTGGTTGCTAAAAATACATATTGAAGGCAGATCGAAATTTTGTAATGTTGTAGAAATAAGTTGTGCAGGTTGTGCAGTTGTACTCAAACGAAACCCCAGATCCGTTCGGTTGTTTCATTATGCCATCACCCCGATCGGACACGGTCGTCTTGGATTTCCTTCCTTCCGGCTCCCATCGAGGAAGTCGCCTATTGTGCGGTGACATCACGACAGTCTGTTTGAAAGGGTCTTGCGTAACCCCTACAACAGAGTAGGTATTTCCCTCTTCATGTTTGTCCGCACAAATGAAACATCGTACGTTGTCATCTGGAGCCATATCCTTGTGCAGCTTTGTTTGAGTGTCTTCGTTACTCGATATTTGAAATATTGCACATCTCAATAAGCACATTCCAATCCCGGGGTTTCCTGAAATCATATATCATGTCCTTCATATGTCTACACCACGGATACATTATTATTTATCCTCGGTTGGAGGAGGTGTTTCAACGGGTACTCACACCTCACTGGATCCTTCAAAAATCCTGAAATAATAATAGTCTTGTGCAATCCTCTGATTTATGCACAAAAGCATGAAATTATAAAATGTGTAACTATAATATCATATTACGAAAGAGTTGAAAAGTTGGATTATGTGGTTGACTGCACGGCATCTTGCAAACCTAATCAGTTGGAAAAACCGATGTCCTGGACCAAGCATCGATGCTGCAGGTTTGAAGGTTCGAGTCCAACTGGTGTCTCATTTTTTGACCTTGCGTATTCAACTTGACTCCTTGACTGTCAGGCGATTTCCGAGGAACTAGTCACTGATCTTCATTATTGATTACTCAGTCTTCATCTTTACGTTAATCAAACTGGCATCAATCGTTAATAGTGTTGAGTCGATTGTAAACAGAATGTTGCTAGAATCTAATTAAACAGAACAATTGTTAGAAAAATAAAGGTTTCTCTAAATTTGAAATTCAGATAATGTCAGCATGATTGTTGATGGTAGGAACGCAACTACCCTTACATCCGACCATGTCCGTCAGATACGGGCATAAATTTGTATTTGTCAATATGAACACAAATTTATTCACTCGTGTTAATTTCTTTGAGCATGAATACAAACATGGTATTCATATCCATTGAAAATAATGGGTGTAAATATACAGTAAAACCTCTATTAATGGGGTAATGGTCGGGAGAAGGTCCTCGGATAAGAGAAATCTCGGTTAAGCCGCTGATAGAAAAAAGAAGCTGAAAAGCATAATTTAGTGAAAGAAGTTATCGGGTCATTTACGAAACGATTGTGTACTGCGAGTATTTTTGTTTAATCAATAATAAATAATCAAGAGTTGAGAGTACTTAGTACATTACGTTAGGTACTGTAACCAATACATAAATCCAACCAGAAAACTCCAGTCTTATAAAAAAAAAAATTCGATAGGATCGATCCATGGTCAATCTGCTCCGGTTAATCGGTTGTACTCATACTGAGTCCTACTCATCGGTCCTATTCATACTGACCAATACCCATCACTGACGTCTAGTAGCTTCGGTTAGGTACTGTTTCCTTGGTGATGTTCATCTTTGCTCATGAAATCATAGTGATGTGATATGAGACTTTGTAATTAGGAATTGATTACTGCTTAAAATATTGTTTTCCTTTCCCACCACCCAGGGACATCGTCATGGGAAACCATCTCAACAGTCGCTTTAACTATTTGAAGTGCCTTCATTTGATTTCCTTGTGTAACCATTTTGGACACATCTTGGCCCAAACTTTCCTAGTTCGAAACACCAGTCTACGAATAGCAACGGAAGAGCTCGTATCTTTTTCAGGCACATGTGGTTAGTACTCCATCAATTAAGGACGATTTTTATGTGTCCCCCGAGTGTCGACTCTCACGGATCTTTTTTGAATCCTGAGCGATTACGGTTTTACGACTATTTACGAAGGAGCCGCTCCTTATGTAAACACACGAATGACTATGTATGCGGAGCCACGTCTCGCGTGAGGACATCTGATGGATTCTGAGGTAATCGGGGGAGCACTCGTCTAAAATTAACACATAAAAAGACTCGATGGCATTTTCATTGAATTTATCAAGTTTTGTGGTGTTAATTATAAATGATGAAAATAGATTGTGAAGGTACAATAATAACCCACAGTTTTTAGGCTATTCTGAAAATTCGCTGAACGTGTATGTTTGAAAATCGTAACAACAATTTTCCTTCGCCCCCTCATTCTATGAAGTGTGGATAGGGCTCTCGTACAGATAAGAAGGGCGTTGATGGTTCGACTTCCCTCTCCTTATTGCCTTACAAACCGTCTCATACCGTCTCGTACTTGTGTAAAACTGGGAGGGGAACACAATGCACTTCCTATTCGGGAATAATTTATTCCCGTCCGATCCTTAAAACGCACCTATCACACTCAGGGCGACAGATGCGCCTTAGAGCACACCCTCCAACGTAGTTCCCATAAAAATGTTGACTGAATCCATAATTCAAAACGATAGAGCTCCGAAGGAACATAAACAGGCCGTCGTCACAGGTCGACTTGCATCTGATGCTTTCCGAGATGAAATACTTCACTCTGCTCCTCCCTCCGTTCAACGCTACTGCCGCTGTGAATAATGAATCACAAAACCATCAAATGCACGTTTTAGAGTTAGTTCAATTACGCTTAATGACGCATTCAAAACAGTGGCTTTCACACTTGAAATAAAAATTTCGTAAAATATTGTTTGGGTTAAGAATTCATATTCCTAAGTCCGAGATACGAAATACGAGATACGAGATCCCCGCATCATTCTGAGGAACTCACTCAGCCAGAATTCCTACCGTTCTCTGGATGATTTTTGTTAGAGCTAACGCCACTGTTGTTGTTTTATATTGTAGCTATTTCCATTCAATTGGGGTACAATCGCCTGACACCATCGAGAGTCATTACATTCATGTCTGGCTGGTGACGTCACACATTGGGGCCAATATGGAAAAAATTGTGCTCCACTCCATATTTTTGGTAAATTTCCAAAGTCCGAAAATATGGTTATATGCAGTATTTTAGGTAGAGGAACGTATCGAGGGTCTCACCCCACATCGTCACTTTGGCCAAAATGTGTTATGCATACCTACCATTCGAAACGTCTTCCCCCGGCCGATCGATCTAACTAAGTATAAGTTAGGTACCTAAGTTAAGTAACACTAAATCTCACGAATTACTTTACTGAATTACTCACTAAACATAGTCATTGGCAGATGGTTTTTTGGCTCTGCTAAAAAGTCGCCAAAATGACGATGTGGGAAGTTGCCGTGAGACCCTCGATATGTCCCATATGGGAATGTTCCTCTACCTAAAATACTGCATATCTGCGTCATCATCAAAAAATCTCAAAAATGCCTGTTTTCGACCTATTTGTCAACGCATTCGAACCATCTAAAAATGTTTTTCTTCTACATCTTTTGTTCCGAATATATCCAAAGACTTTAGATCTAAGGTAATTGGTAGTGACTCCGTCTTCTTCACCATCGGCAGTCAAAATAGGTATATATTTTTATTGCATACTGAAAATAGGATTGCATGTATATAGCATGCTGCTGCTGTTTGGTAGCCTCAGTACAATTTTCATACTGGGTTTCAATATATTTTCAAAATTACAGATGGCACAACTTCCTTGTTTTGCAGGTTCGGTATCTATTCGATGTAGAATTTAATTTGACATTTCTAACGTCCTGCCGTCAGTCTTGTAATGCAGGCGGTTCAGATTTATCTAAATCATTCCTACTCCACGATTAATTCTTTACTGCCATCTCCCTCGGGCGCAACTAAATCCATCCTACACCCGCCGATATAAATTGAACATCATTTGTTGGAGGGTCGGTTTTATCTGATTTGAACGTGTCGGAATGCGTCGCCTGGAAATTTCATATCAAGCCGAATATCCCCTGCCAGTCACGTCGGTGTATGATGAAATGATTTACAAGACTATTTACCCCTGAAAATAAACATAAAATGTTCCGGGTGCATAGGGGAAGGCGACTTGGGGGTCGCTATCAGGGCGAGGTTATAAATCAGAAGGGGTTTTCTGCTGTAATAGGACCCCTTATCTTCTCGAGCAACCTCAAAACTTATTCTTTCTACTCCCAACCAACAGCGTTGACCATTTTCTTCTCCTACACACGCTCTAAGCCTCCCCCACCCTACAAATTCCCTACCCAGAGCTGGTGTTGTGGAAATACTTCCCCATTCGCCTAATTGGGTGCCCGTGTTGTGCTCACGAAGGCACAATAACAACTCGAACTTGTTAGGTGGCAACAGTGATAAATTTATATTTGGGCAGAAAAGTCTGCAATCTCCAACAATGTATAGGGATGTTGTATCTAACGCTTTACCCAACAACATCTGCACAGTGAAATCCTAAACTTCGAAAAACCAGCAAAAAATCGAATTAGCGAGATTTCAAATCAAATCATGGAGTGGGGGGGGGAGTTGTCATATTTCAAATTATTGAGGTTTTATCGAAACTACTGCAAAAAATTATGTCAAATTGCATTAAACATTTTCTTGGCAATGACGTTTCGTTGATCAATCTGATGAAATTAAAACGGTGACATACAGTGTGGAAAGCACCTTCTGTTCATCTTCTTTGGTAAAATACCGTGTCATAAAATCAGTAACCTAAAGATAACAGAATACAAAGTTATGAGTTCGAGTCACCAAATTTAAAGTAGGTCGTTCAACATAAAATTAGCAGCAATTACAAAAGGACTCCTGAAGGGCAGGAAAGGACTCCTGCTTTACAGCAACAGGGAAACAGCTTACTTTGAAGGTTGTTGTTGCAGAATGGATTTCCAACTTTTTTCTCTTCAAACAAATATGTCCAAGTCAAATTTTCCCTTATTGGCGATGCTAAACTTTGCATTGCAGCAAGAACAAAACTCTTCACTTCTGGCGTTTGTAGTTTCAAACATGTGATGCATTTCCTGTAAGGAATCATTACATTTACTCGTCCCTCTTGGCTTTGGCCTCATGGTTTTTGGTTATCTCTTGTTGGAAATATCACTTGTGTGTTCAGGAGACTGGTGTGATATCCAGTTAGTTCATGGATAATTTTCTATGGAAACTATAGTATAAAGGAGGAACCTCTTCGCGCTTATGTTCTAGAGAGGTCCTTTGTGATCAGACTGTGTCAAGGTGGTGTTGCTTTCTATTTATTGAAAAAAGAGTAATTGGCAATAAGGTAAAAAAAAGAGAAAAAAATACGAGAAAAAGACCTGCAAAAGAGTATACCTGGTAACCCAACACTTATACCACTATTGAGGTTGAGTAGCAAGTGATTTTTTTTTTTTAATTTTTATCAGCGTTACTTACCACAGACTTCACAATTTTGCGACGTCAACCAGCTATTCATGTTTAATGAAGAAGTAGGTGGTCCGTGCAATTCACAGTCCGAGAAGTGCCTTCCAGAGCGAAGGAGGTGTTGAAGCTGGTATCTGATTCCCGTAAAATATGCATTGAAGAATGAGTCTCCGCCCTAAAGTTTCGGTTGTCCCCATAAAACTTACATCCACTTTCGAACTTCCACTTCCCTTGCCACCTGAGCAGATCCGGAGCTGGAATTATTTATGAGGGGGAAGACCAGACTTCGCCACGTTCCCAAATCCACTGATCACAATGGGATTTACTCTCTTGAGCCTTTGTTAATTACATTTTCACGCTCTGGAGCCTCTTCGGCGGGCTTTTTACGATACTCGAAGGTCCTGCGGTTGGTAGTGCGAGCGGTAAATTTGGTCTGTTGAGCCCAAAATTCTATATCTTCATTATGCAGGGATACCCTCTTGTGCAATAAGTCAGTCAGTACGATCGAGGAGTAAAATGTTTGTGATCATTATTGATTGGAATGTATAGTCCAGTGATGACTGATGGTCGACAAGTGTTCGAGTGACACGTTGACAAAACGACGTTATTGAATATTTATTATCAAGGTACGAAATATCGTGAGGTAATTGGTTAAAGTGACCAAGTAACATTTTACAAAGTTTACAGGAGAGCCTTCCAAAGTGTCTTCGACTGTCTGAATCGAGAAATGGACATTCAAAATCAGTATTTTATGGACATCTTCCTTCGTATTCCCTTTTATATGATTGAATGAAGCATGAGTGGCATGAGTGCCTGAGTGCCTTACTAAATTTGAAAACCCCTTTAAATCCCGTTAATATTAAAATTATAGTGATTTTTCTGCAGTTTTACCAGCAGAGCATTGAAACCCATGTTGCAGATAGTCAATCCGCAAAATTTGTTCATCTGGCACATGGTCAGTTTTACCAAACAAACTTCTGTATCCCCCGTAATAGTCAATGGAAGAAAAACTGACCATTTGCCACTTCATTAATTTTACATGGAACCGAAATTATTGCATTCCGTTCATGATCAGTTTTACCAGCGGAATTCTGTCCAACCAGTGGAATCGATTGTACGGATCATGTGCCAGTTGGTCATATGAAGGTCACAATATCGGGCTGGGAAAAATTATTTTGCCTGTTTTCTCCAAATTGAAGTACTTAAAATATCATGTACGGGTACAAGAAAACCCACTAAGTCCATTTTTGCACAAAATAAGATTCAGCTTTTTTAGGCCTCTATGGATGCTCTCCAAGGTTTAAAATGGTCCCCAACCCCATAAACATTCTCATTTGTAACAATTGTAACAAATGAGAATGTTTATGGGGTTGGGGACCATTTTAAACCTATGGATGCATAGAGGCCTAAATAAAGCTGAATCCCATTTTGTGCAAAAATGGACTTGGGGTTTCCTTGTACCCGTTTCCTTGTACCCGTTCCTTTCACCCGTTTCCTGGTTATAAACCAACGAATTCTGCACCGTATTCACTCATAACATAGTTTTCTCATAACATAGTCATCTCAATTTCTTCATCTCTGTCTTATCTTGAGCCTTCCTATTCTAATTTCTGACCACAATCTTCCCCGAATCCGCTTAGATCCCAGGGCGACAAAACTACCTCTCATTCCTGTATTCAACCCATATTGCAACGTAATCATAAAATAGGATCGACATATTTTTTGTAGCTCACGATCATTAAACATGAATTGAAACCAGATCATGTTTGTACTGGGTGTTCATCTGCAGTTAACTATCGAAATGGATATCGATTATTCGAGTCACAAAGTGAACGCCTACGGAACGACCACGGGGAATGACAATAATGGCCTCTATTTGAACTTATTTATAAATAAGACTAAATAAGACTCTATAAATAAGACTTTATACTTAAGACTTTATAAATAAGACTTTATACTTGAGACTTTATAAATAAGACTAAATAAGACTTAAATAAGACTATTTAGAATTATGGCCTCTAGACAAGAAGAAGGTTGGCACCAAACTTCAAAACGGATCTAAAATGAGATCACCCTATCTGATCAGCAAATCTTGATGCCGAATGCAGCAATGAATTTCCAAAAGTTTATTTAAAATTTTGGTTTATTATCTTCGATAATTTTCCCCCAAGACACTTGAACGTTTCTGGCCAATAATGTGGTTGAGGCTCCATTGGCTGGTAGGACAGCCTTGTTACGCCCTGTCTACTTAACTGACAAACTAGGTGTTGTTAACATGAAAATGATAACGTAATTTATTTCTATGAAGGAGCCCTCAGCACATAATGCAGGTTGCGCTGATGGGAGGCTGCTCAACACGTATGCTAATATCTAGTGCAGATTGAAGTAGGTATATCATGTTAATAAGGTTTGAGGCTTTGCTTTCGTTTGCATAAACTGCCCCTGTAACTCGAGTAGTTCGAAGGAGCCTCGGGTTACAGGTTTACCAACAAATGCAGTGAAAAGAAAAACGCTATTTTGCGGTCACGTTTGCCACGTTTCCGCTCCCTACTTTATCTGAGGTCTAACGACAGCCTCTTTTCGCTCCCCATTAAATAGAAATGACGCCTTCGTGTCTACTACCGCCTTGCTGAATACATCCTTTTCTGACCACGAGGGTACAGTTGATTATTCGCATTCAAGTTCATCTCACGTATGACATCGACATGACCAAAAAGGTTATTTTAAATATTTTTCAAGAAAACGCATACTCAACAGTTTCTCTTTGTAGTCGTTGTTTGGTTGTGTCGTTCGTAGCCCTCATTTGATCAAAATTCAAAAGTAAAGCGAATGAGAGGAACGAGAACCTGAACAATACGTGCAACTCGATGCTTTGTCATCTTGTAATCGTAAGCCAGTGAGCAGATCACATAACATTATCTACCCAGCCGCCACATTGTGTGATGAGTTGAACAGTATTAATTTAAAGATGAAATGGAAGAACCTCAGAAAAGGGTAATTGTACAGGAGAGCCTACGAGGTTTTCGTAAAGTAACGAGAGATACGAGGTTGTAACATTTATCTAGCCAGACAAATGAACCCAGAAAACACTCATATCTCTCGCTGATTCTTGATGTTGAATTCAAACATCATCAATAATCTCATGAAGTCATATGCTTCAATTTCGAAGATAGTCGGTTACTACTCTCTTAAAAACTCGTCATAACCTCGTATCTTGCCAATCTCCAAGATGCGACGGCCTACTCGATCAAAAGAGAGGTCATCATTCAGACCCCTTGAGGGCAGAAAATTCATTTCTCGCCGAAATTTGAACCGTCATTCGATAAAATACGAGGTTTTCATTAAGAAAACTAGAAAAAAATTTCCCGAAAGTTGTGAAATGGTGTTATTATTGGGTGCCATCGATATACAAGAATTGACGTTAGGGGTTTAATTTTAGCTTAGTAGCTCTTCTGCTACAATTCTTACCCTAACAATTCTTACCAAACAAGCATTTTATTAGGGTTCCTTATTTCCCTATACCCGTACGCAACTTACACAAAAAGCCAATAGCATCGTAGAACGTTTTGCTGTCCTGAATCGCGCCTCTATGCTACCCTCGATTAGTTCTCTGCACAGACAAGTTACTCTGTAAATACTGCTTCTCGTCACTCTGTACTTGGACTTTCCTTTAGGTACAATCCTTCGATAACGCAATTCTTGACGAACCGCTTCCTTTGGAAGAACCTTTTCAGTCTCTCATTCCAGCGATTGCAGGATGTTAGCATCCTATAAAGGCTGTGAATTGTTTGTACGACATTATTTTGTACAAACTGTGAATGCCTGATACACGGAAAGGTCATCATGGAGACTCTCACACCGAATCCTTCCTGGATTTCGTCGCATTATTGAATTCACCATCGTCTCGTAAGGACCATCCTTTTTGTTCGACCATTATTTTCGACATGTCACTTTTATGAACTCAGTTCATCTCATCAGTTTCCGGAACGCCCCTCCTACGGATTCCAGACTTGAGGGATTCCAGTATGGAAATTGATGGGGATTCCAATATGGAAATACCAGTAACATTTAAATATTTTCCAAGCGAAAGATCACTTCTAAATGGGCGGTTACGAAGGGTTTCCCGTACAGAAAACTTCCAAAAAACCAGTCTTGAAATTCCTTTGGTACCCCTCAACGTCGCAAGCATACCAAGGTGTGATTTCAAAATGGCGATAAATGAGTAGTTTTAATGAGGGTTGAATCCGATTTTGAACCACATGACGCGAAATATCGACATATGCATAGGGTTAGAACGAAAACAACCCCAACAATTAGAGACCAACCAAAATGGATTTTTAGCCTCAACCAAATGTTGGCCTCTGAACTGTTTCATGTACACCTGACAGATTCGAGACGGGTTTTCAAGTTTTCTTCATTTAAATTTTATTTGAGTATTTTCTCTTTTAGCGAATTTCCAAAAAATGTCCATATCTACCACAAAATCCGTTTCAGACCATCCTAAATTTACTGCCAAAAAACAAAAAAAAAACATACATATTGAAATATATTTTTTGTTATTCCAGTCGATAACTCTCGATAGAATTGAGATAAAAAGTTCAAATTTGCAGAAAAAATCTGTCTAGGCAATCGAAAAGCTAAGTTCGCAGGTAAGTCCGTAGATTGATAGAATCGGGCGACTCTAAAGGGGGTTTTGGGGAGTTTTAGGGGGGAGGGGGATTACCCATAAATTCCCAAAATGAAACAGTCTTACAAGTGACACCTCATTTCTCCACGGCTCATCTGCTCTGATTTTAAGAAAGCTGAAAGGAAAAGTGTGTCTTTCTCATATAGTGGTTCTTCTGCAACAAGTTCTTCTTCGCCAACTTTCTTATATGAAAGTTATGGGTCAAATAGATGAGTGCAGTATAATTTTCAAGACAACTATCACTAAGAGATAACTGCAAAAGATGAACTGATCACGATCGAATGCTGCTTAGAAATGACTTTTCTTTCCCTTTCAGAGGTGATTAATGGTAAAAACAAGTTTCTTGTCGGGGATTTAAAATGAGAAAAAGTTCTTGTTAAGCTGTTTTTGCTCCTTAGAGGGTTTTTTTTTGCATGTAGCTTAGACTTAACGAGATTTATATCAATTGGGCTGACGTGAATTCTTATTAAATTCTCGAATTCTTATTAAACGCGATTAACTTATTAAACTCGATTTTGGATTTTGGAAATGTATTGGGATTTTGAGAAATTGTGGATAAGGTGGGCCATTGTGTAAGACGTGATTAGGTGTTTAGGGTGATTATTGTCAGGTTAACTGGTCGAAAATACGCCAATAACTCTTGCAATGTGGATTTTGGTACCTACCCGTAGTCAGATGTTATGAAAGAATTGGTCGTCTTGATGCCTCTACAGGGTCTATATTTCGAATCTAGTAACTATTACTGTTTCCTGAACTGTCCCAGCAAGTGTTTCAATCAATTTTGTGGTACTTTAAACCGAACTTAGCACTCAATCATCTCAGAAAAGGGGAATGGGCGATTGGAGGTTAAGGGGTAAGATTTAATCAAAATTGAATTAAATTGAAGAACCTCCAAATTGAAGAAACAATGTAGGAATCTAACAAAACCGCCTACTTGTCAAGTTTTTACAAGATTAATGTATCGCGTAGCGTGGAATTACAACTTGCCGTTGCCTGAACGCCTAAAATGCACCGTGATGTAAATCATACAATCCTATCACTCCACTCCCACGCCACTACGTGAAGACCGTTATTTATGTTTATTTCGTCGCTTGGAAGTGTACAGATGGTCTGAACGCGACAGGTAAGAATAGACTCGTGGGCGAACGGGAGTGATGAAGTAACAGACGGTCGGAGACCTCCCAACGCCGTCTGCCCCAAAAGACCTGTTGATCTTCTGATAAAGAGGATTCTGGATGGGGATCGTTGAATCTTTTCTCGACCCGACAATTTCTGCGTTTACCACAATATCCCGTAAATGGGCGCCATCTGTGGTCTTCTTCTTTATATGACTATTCATAAAACAGGGTGCTCAGGACAGGATGAATATCAATTTGATATCCGTGTTGAATCCAAAAATCACTTACTGAATTTTGGTACCTATGGACCTGCGGGATATTCGTAGTTATTGTATTCAGTTTTCGTGAAGACTCGATATCGTCAATATTGTTAAGTAGTGGATACTTCACATCAAAATCCACAACTCGGTTGAGGTAGGAGTTTACAGCACAATGAGCTTATCAATGCTAGTTCGTCATCAACGGCGCTGGTCCATGGTATAAGTACATTACATTGCACAAACATATTGATATTGATATTTGAAATTATGGACAATTACAAAGGACTCGCCACTGACAGCTACTATTTTAGCAACACAATTTTAATGATTTAGATAACTTTTTCCCTTTGCCGGACAATGACTTTTAGTTACTTAACGACCTTTAATTCACTTGAGGACTGCTTTTAATTGATCAATTTATCTGCTTTTAAATTATCGATTTAATTAAATTAGCTTCTTCTGTCATGTTCAGTCTCAGTTCACGTTCTTAAAAACCTTCAATTTTACGGCAGTTACTGACTACAGTCACCTGGAAACTACATAAATTACCAAAATGAATATTCATTGCAAGTGAACAAGTATGTGTAGTAAATTCGTGTTGTTGAAAATATAGAAAACTTAGTTGGTACGGCCGTCGGACGTAAGACGATTAGAAGACCGTTCGTTCCATTCTTCATTGTTATCTCCAACTTTCAGTTCCTTTTTCTTTTTTTCTCCTTCATTTTCTGCCGTCTTTTCTCTACTTCTTATCTCATCCCCGTTCCCGTGTCTACCGTTCGCGCCGTCACTAATTCTGAAATGCGCCGGCGGAAGGGGATCGCGATCCGGAAAATCCTTTTTGATCGGTTCATCAGAAAGTCGTCAGTCTCCAACAGAAAACGAAACTCCGGTCGTGGAAACATTTTTTTTTTCTTTTTGCAAATTCGCTATGTCACGAGTAATGCAAGATGCAGAAGTACGATTCTTCCAACCATCAAAAATTGATGAAGTTACTCAAATTACTGTTGCTCTAGGCCAGCCACACTCAACCTTTTTTCCTCGGGCCACATCCGTGTGTTCTGTAGTTTAAGCCACGCGCAGTTCATAAAGCAGGTAGGTATTTGTATTACAGATGAAATAAGATAAAATACCTACTTGTTAAACTACACACGCGTAAAAAAAAACCCGTTGAAAATTGGTTTTATGAAAAAAACTACCTTTCCTACTGTAAGCCTACCTAAGTTTAAGTACCTACGAGTACTTACCTAGCTGTTATTTTTGTTCTTATTTAAAACGCTTGCATACGAGTCTGCAACACATTGGAACATTTTATGTCTTTAGTCCCTATCACCATCACCCCCCCCCCCCCCATTTCCTCCCCCATTACCTGGGGACTTTTGAGAAGGATCATAGCGAAGAAATGAAATCTGGGGGACACCCCCAGAGACCCCCGGATTGTTAATGTTATGATGTGTTTTTCGGAGATTCCCCAGAGACTGGTGGCATAGGAGTAAGTTCGGCCGAACAAATATCCTACATTGTCTTCTGTTTAACTCAGCTTTCCGTACATCCACGGTCGTGTGCAGGGCATGGAAATATTCGATAAATTGAGGGCTTTCCAACGAGTGGTGAACGATTTTCATGGGTTGGAAAATGAGGAAGTTACTTTTCCTTAGCAACGGATTCGTTGAAAGCGATAATGATAAGTTTTTTTCGTCAACAGTTTTCTTCAACAATTTTCGTGACGATTTTGGTTTATTATCTTCGATAATGAACCATTGGAATCGCCCAAAGAAAAAAAAAATTTAACCCCCCCTCAAAATTTGTTGGTTTACGTTTCAAGATACGTAGATTCAGAAAATCGAATAAAAAAAAATCCGTCCGTCCGCCGTACGCCGTCCGCCGTACGCCGTCCGCCGTCCGCCGTCCGAGGCACTTTGCCCAGTTAGCGTTGAGTTAAAATTACGAAATTTGGTTTCTGGGTTTGGACCAGCCCCACAATGATCCACGAAACTTTTCATAACCCTAGGTCAAGGGGAAGGGGTTCAAAACGAATTTTGAAATGTTGAAAATTCCATATCTCGAAAAATTCCCATCAAACGGTATGTTTTTTATTTCATATTTAGATAGAGTTTGTTCCGTAGAATTTTTTAAGACCATCTGCAGCTTTGTACGACCAGCCGTTCGTTCACAATGACGGCTCAAAGATTGTGCCTCACAACCCGATCGTGAATCAAACTGTTGAAATACAGGTCCATTTTCATACTAACAAGCTCTTTGGAACATCATATGGCTTAAGTGATGTCGAGTTTGTTGTTCTGAGGTGCGTTTCGTGCTACGGAAATGAAGGTAATTTCGAATGTTTGTTGGTAGGTACTTCTTTTATAGAAAAATTATTACCGACGTAGTATTAAAAACCCCAGAATTATATCGTATTAATTAATCATAATTAATAATAATTATTATTAATAATAAATACGAATTATCAATACCTAACAATAAATTATAATAATTTTCAGTAGGTTTATTTCATATTTAGATAGAGTTTGTTCCGTAGAATTTTTTAAGACCATCCGCAGCTTTGTACGACCAGCCGTTCGTTCACAATGACGGCTCAAAGGTTGAGCCTGTCGACGCGATTGTTGTTGAAATACAGGTCGATTAAATACAGGTCGACTCGATTTTCATACTAACTAGCTGTTTAGAACATCATAATATAATAAAACAATATTATGGTTTTAATGATGTCGAGTTTGTTGTTCTGAGGTACGTTTCGTGCTACGGAAATGAAGATAATTTCGAAGGTTTGTTGGTAGGTAGGTACTTATCTCTTTTATAGAAAAATTAAAAAGTATTAAAAACCCTAGAATTATATCGTATTAATTAAACACAAATTATTAACATTTAACAAGTTTTGTAAAAAATCCCAATGCTCTAGGTAGTAGTCGATACCAGTGACCAACATTTTCTTCAGTAGTCGACATGGTTTTGCACTAGTAGTCGACCTACATGTGTTAGAAGTCGACAGTATCACTTTAGTCAGTAGTCGACAGGTTTCGTCATTCCATCGTTTTCGAATTTTACGACATCTAAATAAAATACATTCAACTGTGAATCGGAACTTGAAAATAGATTAATAAGATGTAATAAAGTAGTTATCAGACTTTTTATTTGCAAACAGCTCATCATCAGTCTCAAATTGCAATAAGTACTTAAGTAAAAAGGTATGAAAACAATAGTCGAAAACTCATTGTCAGAAAATTGACATTACAGTTGGGCTTAGGTACCTATTTACATATTTTTTTGACATTTTCATGTCTTTGCTTTGGCACATGAACTGAAACGGGAAAAATTTGTTCCCTTGATTCACCCTTTCCCTCAGATCACGTCAGAACACAAGCGACCGGCGGGCCATTACGTCAGAGCCTATGACGCACGAGCGTATGACGTAAGACGGCTGGCAGGAGGCCAACAAGTACGTCAGAGCCTATGACGCACGAGCGTATGACGTAAGACGGCTGGCAGGAGGCCAACAAGTACGTCAGAGCCTATGACGCACGAGCGTATGACGTAAGACGGCTGGCAAAAGGCCAACAAGTACGTCAGAGCCTATGACGCACGAGCGTATGACGTAAGACGGCTGGCAAGAGGCCACTAGTGCGTCAGAGCCTATGACGCACGAGCGTATGACGTAAGACGGCTAGCAGAAGGCTCACTAGTGCGTCAGAGCCTATGACGCACGAGCGTATGACGTAAGACGGCTGGCAGGTGGCCAACAAGTACGTCAGAGCCTATGACGCACGAGCGTATGACGTAAGACGGCTGGCAGGAGACTAACTAGTGTGTCAGAAGCTATGACGCACGAGCGTCAAGGGGAAGGGGTTCAAAACGAATTTTGGTACGACATGGTATGACTATGGTATGGTATATTATTGTATGTATCATTTAGTATAGTACAGTACGGTATGATAGGAAAGAAATGGTATGAGTACGGTGAGAATATGGTATGGTGCCGATTTGCAACACAGTCTGGTATAGACAGAAGGGTGATCTGCACAAGGAAGATAATAAACCGTTGTGTCAAGAATTTGCAGAGTTTTTTTGTTTGTGTGCCATAGCAAAGACATAAAATGTCAAAATAAAACTGTAAAATCCATCACAGAATACGCACGCTATTTATTCTACACTCATAAACAACAACATAATGCCGAACATAATGAACCAAAATGCTCTCAACAAACCTAATTTATTTATTCAAGCGAAAAGACCAACCCGGTTACATGAGACGCCGGTGACGCACTATTGAACGTGGAAGTTTCTCTTCGGTTTCGCTTGGTATTTTTCGATAGGTTTTGTCGCTGTGCTCATTCTGTTTTTGCGGTGCCCCGAATTCTCACCTTTCGAACAAACAGCCCCATTAAGCCGGATCACGGATGATTTGACGGCTGAGATGAAACTACGGCAAGTTGATGTTGAACGGAATGAGGAGCGTCGATATGTTTGTACTTGGCTTAAGTCAGCTGGTGCATTTCAAGGGGATGTTAGATGACTCTTTATTACCTCTCCGAGAAAACCGTGACTTACCTCACGTAATTATTGAATTTTCTTAACCTTATGTATTATGTAGTAATTGGCATCTGAGAAGCTGTGTATTAGCGTGCTCGAGTAATGCGATGATTAAACGATATTCTACCCACATACTTAACGAAAAGGATTACATTTGAAGGCTACAGGGGAAGAAGGGTATAATTCCACTGTCGATTTCGAGGTTTCAATGCCGTCTAGAGGCTTTCTGGAGTAGTTTCACGTGGTAGGTCGGTACTGGCGAAAAACGATTTCATTCCATGATGGTTTGGAATAGGTAGTTGATAATTGTTTTTTTTTTTTTTTTTTTTTCATACCTTGGCAATGTATCATGAGATGGTTAAGTTAGTTCGTGCTTCCCTGAACATTTTCCAATTTTTGAATCGCACCCTTCTTCCCCTGTACCCTTCATTTGTTGGTGTGGAAAATAATTGAACCACATTTTTTACTATTTCTCAACTATAAATAGCCCTACGACATAAATACCTGGGTTAAAATTTCCAATCTGTAAATCGAGTCCGTTGATAAAACGAGTAGATAATGTTAATATTCACTCACGTACTTTAGAGTATCCAGTTGTAGATCATGGAGTTCTTCCATATGTGCCCAGATATTTGATTGCGTGAAAAATATGTTTTTTCCCACCAAATAATTATTCATTATAATGATGTTGAGGGATTTGTTTTTTCACACATTCATTATAATGAATTTGACTAACATTTTGGCCACTTCACGTTATCATTAATGCCCTTATTGCTCGAAAAAAGTGAAAATTCCATGTAATTCAGTAAAAATTCAGGTATGGAAGAATTATCCCAGTCAAACACCGTATGTGCTCCTGTTAAGCCCGGTACGCACTTGTACATCCGTCCGCTCCGCTCCTCCGATCCGTTCCTCCCTCCGAACATTTTTTGATGCGGGAGGAAAAACCGCCAACGGACCGATCGGACTCCGCTCCGCTCCTCCGAACATGTTTCCTTTGAAGTTTTGCCGCCCGAACCTGCCAGGGGAGCGGAGCGGAGGAGCGGAGCGGACGGATGTATAAGTGCGCACCGGGCTTTAAACATTGATCGCACGTTCGTGTTTACATCAATTAAAATCCAAGTAGATAATTTTCACATAACCAATTTTCTGATATCCTAGTTGAATCGGTTCATGCAGAAAGGGAAAACGAAAACTGGATAACTTTCCGAGAAAACGGAATTACTGAATGAAACTTGCCGTTTTCTCACTAAGGTAGTGCCCGTAGAAGGTTCCTTTCTGCATAAAACGATGAAACGACCCCCATAAACCCCAAAACAAGCCATTTCTTATTTCGTCCAGGAATTGGACTTCAGTCCCTTTCTGCATGAACCGATTGAGTTGAAATTCGTGCCTTTGTGATTTATGTAGTGATTTTTATTTTCATGTCATTCCCTCTCTTTAAAAAAAAAATAAATATGGGTGGAAACGACAGTCAATAGTGAAAAAATACTGTTCATGACCTTACATGGCCTAAACTTCTTACTTCTTGAAATTTCTTAATAACTATTAACGCAGTTAATTCAGTGGTACTGTCCGGCGAGCCCTTCGCTTATTTCATGCATATTTGCCTCCCACCTCTTCCCGATGACTTCAACGAACAATATTATTTAGAACCCTTCAAATCGGCGAGTCAGCTCATGGAGAAAAATCCACAACGACGACATATCCTGGAAAAGTAAGGCCGAGAATATTTTTACATACGTAATGCGGTTGGGACTGTTACATTATTCAGGAACAAGTAGGTTTGGGTCAACGCGATGTCAAAAGTACTCGTCTCGAGCTCGATGCGTGAGCGGGGCTTATTTTCACGGTGAAGATGGTCACCAACCTCGTTCGAATGCGACGCAGTCCAACTTCGTCCTTCGGCCGATTCTTTCCACGCGAACTGCCTTTCGGAATGTGCGAGTGGAACAGATGGCTTCAGGCAAGTTGTCCGCTGAATATTCATTTTACTGCTAGTGGAAGTTGAAAATGCGTGTGTTCATCGTACTGTAATCAAATTTGAATTAATTCATCAGTTCAATGCGTTCACGAAACATTTCAAACCTCCAAGTACCTTCCTGTCAGTGAAGCTTGACTATAATTCATAACCTGCTTTCAGCGATTTATAATATTACTTATTGGCAGCGACGATGAATAGATATTTTTGTACTTTGTTCAACGATTCTGGCACTGGAGCGCCTTCGGACCGCAATCCAGTAGGAGAAATTAATAAGATATTGAAAAATACTATCAAATCCTCAAACATTCGCATGAAGTCCTTGGAATTTAGCATGGGATCTGGATACCATGGTCAGTCTCTCGGATATTGAACTTTTTTGTGGGGCGCTGTTATCTTCCTTATTAATGGCTATTAACCTGCTAAAAGGCCCGTGGTACGTAAAAGACATTGAAAAAATACGAATTATTAACTGTTTTCAGGTAGACACTTCTCAATGAATAGTAGAGGTCTGCCTTCACTGATGATGAGAAACAACTACGTAGAATGAAAATGCTCAATAGGATCATCGAACAGACAATTTTGGTTTATTTGGAACTGAAATCAATTGAAATTGAAAGAAGTTTTCTTTCATAACAATATTGTGCAGCCTTGACATTACGAGTCGTATATGATTGTGTACTCCTTCATGCGGAACCATTCATGAGGTGAACAGAAATGCCGCGAGTGGACAAATTGGAGACGAGGAGCTGATTTTGGTGATTTCCAAACAAAAGTTTTGTGTACAGGCGGAGAAGATGCTCATTTCGTGTTGATGCTCCGAAGGGACTGCTCGGGTACCTACGATTAATTACCGAGAGAAAAGGCCATTAGCGTGGACTCGATAAAGTTGTACAACACAACGGTGTAGAAGTACGGAATGATGTCGCCGTCGGGTTTCTAGGGCGGCATACTAAATGAGACAAGACCACCCAAGCCGATGGGGATCTGGAACATCCCGATTGTCCACTGCCCGGGGAATTAGGAAAGTTACAACCACATAACCCCAAATAACTTTCGCCGATTCGTTCGTTCAAAGTGTTCAAAAATGACGAACCAGTGGGAATAGTAAGTAGTTGTACTGTCGAGTAGTGATCACCATCTTCAGATTCTTTGGGAAATCACCATCTTTAGATTCCTTCGGAAATCAAAGACGAGGTTCGAAGACGAAAAAGTGAATATCATCCACTTCCACAAAAGTGAATGATACTGTTTAGACCGGTTTCGGTTGTTACGCCATAATCTGTGTTGATGGCGGGACAAAGTATTTGTTATTATTTATTATTTGTATACAGACTTTCAATAACGATAAATAAATAAAGTGCGCTTTGCGCGAAAATGTTTGAACTCCATTTCACAATTCAGTTCATAGAGATTTGATGACAAAAATTCAATTGATATGAAACGAACAGCTATTTCAAACCAACGTACATGAGATTTGCAGCAAATTTAAATGTAATTAAATATCCACTACTACGTCTTCTCTCTAAGAATAAATTACCGCTGTCCCAAGGGTCATCTCGAAATGAAACCCCGATTTAGTTCAACCTGAGTTACAGTTGGGAACCAATTAATTAGTTAGTTGAGAGTCCACAAGGAACAGTGCAGTAGGCAAGTATCCACTCCAACTCTAGCGTCGCCGTATTTAATTAGGTATAAAATGTACCTCACGTATATTCCCGAGCGTACGGTTCCTTCTATTGGGAATTTTGTGCTGGTCTTGCTCCAAGTCTACAAATCAGGCCCCAAAACTATAAATCTGTCCGAACCCGAGTTTCTTTTCAGGAAGTTAAAACCTCCTGAAGAGTTAACTGAATAACCCCACGCTGTAAGAAACTTGGCAGCAACCATTCAATATTGATTTCCGCTGTTGGTTCTTATTACACTTTATTTGTTGACCTAATCTTAATTACGCTGAATAAATTTGATTGATGGGTACAGAAAGATGATATCCCCTGTAGGGACCACGGTTTGTATCAGTGGGATGAACAGCAGTTCGACTTCTAGTCAATTCACCAAATAAAATTGATTTCTTAGACTGAAAAATGTTTTTTTTTTCGTATTATTAAATAAAAAGTAGAAATAGCAATTATATTAGTTTGAACATGACATGTAAAGAATTTTTATTGTAAAGAATTTCCATTAAAATCCTAAGCGTACTTTACTATCACTTTGCCCATAAATTATTAAACTTTAGTTTCACTTTGTACCCAGTTAGTTTATTGTTAGTTTATTGAATATAGGAATCGAGTCTTGCTTATGTTGTTTTCAGGCTTGTTACGAAATTACACCGGAAAATTTGTTATTTTCTTTCTTTTGCTTGTGAAGCAGTTACAATCGGGGACCGTCCGGGATCTGAAAAAATCGTTATGCGCGGTTGGAGCCGGAAACCTTAACAATCAACCACTTTCTCCTAAATGAACATCAGAATTCACTCATTATTGTTTAGATAATTGGGATTCGACTTATCAAATCAATACTCAAGGTTGGAAAGGCCGAACGTATGTGAACTGACAGGCAGGTACGACTACGTGACGGTTTGCTTGGGTCAGAGCGAGGCGTGTCAACTGCGGAGGAAGTTGTGACGATAATAGTTGAAGCTCTATCTCTGGTAAAGCTCGTATTTTCACGTAGCCTTCAGAGCTCACGAGAAACACGACGTCGCAGGCATACGCTCGTACGTCCGTGTTATGTGCGACCCCCAACAGGAAACCAGGCCTAATCCTAGGTGTTAGTGGGTCTGTTTTCATCCTATAATTCTTCCTTCCAGCGATTTCAGCGCTTTCGGCAAAAATTGATTTTTACTAAGTGTTGAGAGCCAAGACTTGAGTAGGTAGTTCTTTTTATTTCTAGTTTTCATCACATGGTAACCAAGTTGAATTTGGTACCATGGCATCTTCCAATCTGAGCAGTCATTCTCGACCTAAAAGTGCTGGTCAACACTGCCTACTTTCGACGGACGATTGCAGCTGAACGTTTGGACCGACTTTCAATGTTTGAACGCCATCCGACGCAGAATTCGATGCTCCAAAAAATGAAATGAGGGACATTTTCTGTTGGATGCGTACTTTGAGAGTTACACGCGAAAAACCGAAAAAAGCGTTTTTTGTTCGTATTTGAAAACTCAGCAAATATACCATCTCCAAACAACCCTTCAAATTTTCATCAACTTTAGAATTGAGTACAGGTAGGAATGTACATGGCTCCTCGACTAGCAGTAGTTACAAGGATCTTGGTGTAGATTGACAAGGAACCGCCACGCTTTTGGTATATTGTCTACAATAATGTAGAGCCACAAAAAAGTGTAACTCCCCATCAAAACCGGCGAGTTCACCTTTCAGGACACAAAGAATCAGAAAATCAAATTTGAAAAAAAGCTGTCCGTCCACCGTCCGCCATTTTGCGTTGATAAGTCTAAAGTCGTGGTCTCGGTTAAACAGACTCTGCTATTCTTAACGATTTTTTCGACGGTTTTTTTCTCGACGTTCATGTTTTTTTGTCAACTTTCCGACCATGAATACACCTACTGTTAAAAATTCTCTTTAGATAATTATTAAAGTCGAAGTAATTATTAATTAGTCGAGGGGGCATTGCTGCAGCATCGCGGTGGGAGAGGAGAAGGGAGCTCGAGCAACAAATCTGTCGCGGGGCTCGTGGTGTCATCGAGATTAGGATCAGGTTTTGAGGTATGAAGGAAGACCGAGACCCGGTAACCCAGTATTACGGCAGCTCCGAAGGGGAAAACTTCAGAACTAGATCGCGAGAGTGAGAAACACCTGGTTTCATCCAGTTGCACCTGCTCTCCGGACGTCCGGTGCGCGGCTGGGCGGGTTGCGCTCAGCGTTGGGTGCTTGTAATGAACCATCTTTCACCTGTAACGACCGCCTAACTCGTCCGTTACAAACGTGACGCTGCTAACGCCGGAGGTTCGCTCTTTTGCCTAATGAAGAAAAATTGATTGGTAATTGAAACGAGCTGAAATTTTACGAGTTTAGGCTCCCCCAACACACCCACTAATTCATTGAATTATCCACCTAATGTCAGGAGGGACGGGGACTGCAAGAAGTGTGACAACATACCATAACCTGTCTACGAACGGCCATTTGTTGTCTACTTTTCAGGAATTCAACTAAATTTCAACCATGAATAGCAGCTCTAAAGAAATAACCTGCACAACCCGTCAACATTACGCGATGGAACCATATTCATAACAACAAGAAATACGTAGGTATCAAAAGACAACAAAATCTCAGCGTAACAAGCAGTTCAAAGATGCATCCTACTGGTCACTCATTTCAAACTTCCTACTGTTACTCCTACTGGTACAAATGAAATTGGTGAAGGAACCTTTAAGATATACCAAAACAGAATGGGCAAGCCGTGTATCAACAAAGGTCCTCAAGGGGGATGTTTCATTGACTTCCCTAATTTCAGAGGGAAAAAACTTCGTCTGTTTCAATTTCCCTAATAGCTGAAAATGTTCGAGAAAGTTGGGTTTTTTAAAAGGTTTATTAGTGATTTCAAAGTTGGTAAATCACCCATTGTACCTATTACAGGATGAGGAAAGATAATTTTGACCAAAAAGATCCATCCAACCCATCAACAAGGTCCTCGATAGGTCTAGAAGGGATATTTTCAATCAAAAATAATTTTCATCTGTTCTAATTTTCCTAAAATATATTTTCCTAAAATATTTTATTAGAGCTTGAAAATTGGTGAACCTTTGTACCTACCAATAACGAGATGAGGAAATCAAAACTAATAATTTTGTCTAAAAAGTTCCCTCCAAATCGTGGATTAATGAGCAACTTTTCGAACTGTCTTGTCCACTCGATCTACTCATCAGTTTTTTAAATACAGTAAATGCCCATACGATTTACGATAGTATTTAGTAGGTTGCATTGTACAATCTTGGGCTATCAAATAAATGGAAAATTATATTAAACAAACTTGAAGAGTGTCTAAGAATATCCAAATATATTTAGAAGTGTATAGTATACTACGTTTAGCCAATCCACAGTCGATTGTATTTGAATAAAAACAATCAACTCTTACTAATTCCCATTTCATCAAGTTCTTAGGGCTTACCCACCAAATCAACTGTTAGGTTTCCATCAGTGTACTCGAGATGAACCGTCCTTTTCATTGAAGTTGATTGAATTCGATCAACAATTATTATTTGTTCAACAGGGTTTCTATAATATTCTAGATATTATCTAGAATTGACTTCTCGCCAGCTGCTCGTTTCTTTGGTTTTCAAATATGCACTTGTATATTAAAACTTCATACTTTTCGTTTGTTCCAACCTCGGAGGGTTTGTTCCAACCTCTGTCTAAGTATAATTGGGTGTATTTATAATGAACACCGTGACGTGGTCGTGAAACTCGTCAATCGTGATTCGGTCGGGTTGGAAAGGGGTGAGCACATATGCCATACACGCTTGCGGCTACTCCCAGATTTCCGGCTTCGGCTCTATTCAAACGATATCGCGGAAGGCTCTGCACGCAATGTGTTCAAAATTTTGAGTGACTGCTATTTAGCCATGGTAGGCTTTGTACGGAAGAAAAAGTTGTACCAAAAGTAAATTTTGTTAGACAAATTTTGAGGTAATTGTGTGGATGAACCCACGTTAGGAAAATAACACACTAAGGTAAAACTGAAAATTGACTATATTTTTAAAGAAAAATTGTAAGTAAATAAATAAAATACACTTCATGCGTTTTAAAGGAAACGGCTAGCCTTCAGGTCTTTGGTATATATAAATAAGGTATAAAAGCAATCTTGTTCAGATAATATACGAAACATGTTATGTGAAGAGGGGAAAAAGAGATAAGAGTGTTCAGAGTAGAATTAGCTAAAGTATAAATTGCAATTCTAGGTTGGGGGAAAAATGATCGAGAATTAATTATTGAAGCGGGTCGACAGCTTCTAGTAGTCCCCCGATAGGTGATTTCCACAAAGTATCCAGGAAGTATCGCCCGGTATTTGGAACTGTGAAGAACATATTATGTTATAAAAACATTCAGGGTTTGGGCATCCCAATAAACCTGAAGAGCGGCAGACTTACCGGTACGGTGGTATGTACGGTGAAAAGTTTGGGACGGAGACAGAAGAACGTTTAGGGCGATTCTTGTTCAGATAGTCGAACAAGAAAGATGAATGTCTGCAGAAGTGAGACTGCAGGTTATGGAGGTACATCTATGTGAAATTTGGCTGAATGATATATTCTCTGTGCGAAGATGGATGGTGGATTTAATAAACGCCGATGATGGCTCCTTCCTACCGGCAAGCCGCTTCTTGATTAACAATTATTTACGGCACAAAGATGAAGGAAATCGGAGATATATCGTGGGAAATAGCGGAAAACGCAGATTTGGGGTACATAATGCTTTGAAGAGAAGATCTGCAGAAAGAGAGTTTTCCACACTTTTGCCTCATCTGTTGGACGGCGAGACCAAATTTCATCAATATTTTAGAATGCCGATATCGACGATCAACTTATCGGTTCTTAGTTCACACTACGGCGTTCAAAATCCACCACTTCCCTCTAAGACACTCGTCCGAATGTATGATCGTAAAAGGACGAAAGAGTGAATGCATCCAGACCTTACCAAATACAGACTGACATGAACGAACACGTCCTCTTACCTCTAGATTCCAGAGAGTTTACAGTAGAAATCTATGTGAGGAAAAGGTATTTCCAGTATATATATCGTAGAAACATCATAACTATTAGATCAGAAGATCGATTTTCATTATATCGTCACAGGTGTATATTATAATATACTTACAACTAACAGCAAGGTAAATATCGTGTCGAAATAACATAATATGGATCAGTAAGGAAAAGTACACAAAAAAGTTCAGCAAAGATATTCTTTATATTTCCTACAATAATAGACTGCTCCTATCAATTCACTTCCACATTTCTTTTCCTCCCATTTTTCTCACTCATTTCCATACGAAGTACTTTCTGCATAAAAAATAACAAGTATACGTCCTACTGTAACAAGTGCAAGCTGTTTGGGGGAAACAGGTGAGGGTGCCGCAATTTATTGCTCGAAGGGTGAGGTCTATTGCCTGATCTCTATGCAAGGAAGGCAGGAACTCCCAGCTGTGGGAGCCTTTGCCGCCTTGGCTTTTATGTAAGGGCGCTACGAGGTGCGACATCTTTAATGCGTGATAATGAAATTTTCATAGGAAGTTTCCGAGTGAATATTCAACCCAATTAGACGGAATAGGCAGTTGAATGTCGGTGATTCATTGGGTTAGTGAGTATGGATGGAAGCAACCGCATTCAAGTAGGCTTGACAACATTCGTCGATAAGTCAACATCCGAATCAAATCTTCAATATTTACCTAGATATGGATATTTACCTTAACATTTACGTTACTCCTAACATTGCCCTCTTCGTTCAATAGGTACGCACTGGGCGTAAATCCGAATAAAGACAAACAACTTGAAGAAGGAAAGCAAATCTAACCGGATTCGTAGGTTTTTACCTATTTTTTGGTCATGCTACGAAATTGATTCAATCTGATTGATTTTTCCAAAACTCCACCGTCGAAAATTTAGGAAAAATACATGTCGTTTACTTCAACCAAAAAACATTGTTAATCAACAATGTGTCTTCTTCCTTATTCACAAACACGAGTTAAATATTAAACGTTTTCAATTTTAATTGTTGTAACGTTTCTTCTTCTCTCACCTGTGTCAATCAATCAAAAAGTGCTTAATCCATAAAAAACCGAAAAACCCCTGAAATAGCCTGTTTTGTGATATAGAGTTGGTCGGTGTTGTAGCTCTGTTTCCATCTAAAAACCTTCAAGAGAAATTGGAGTTTTTAATTCGGAAACGCTAACATGATAACTTCCATCCGAACCTCTTGATATTCGCTATATCATAGTACCACTTCTTGGGCGCTGTAAGAATCTCGGTGTCAACAGACACCGCTCGTAAGCTTCTTGTCAGATGGCAGTTTGAAGCTACAACGGAGAGAGAAATGACGTGATCACGAGCTTTTTCTACGAAACAGCCACCGAGTGTTTTTTCACGTCCAACTCAACCTCTTGAGAGGCATTTAACCCGCGAAACGGTATAAAGGAGAGTGGAATCGTCTTGTAAATGGTACCAACAAACGGAGTTGGCAAAGGAGAAAAGGGAGGGGTTGGCGGGATTCCACGTCCTTATAGAGAATGGTAACCAGTGGACAAAGGTGGATGCCCTCAGGTAACCCTAACCCAATGAAGAGACACGACCGGCGCGCGGCAACGCGACCGGCTCCCGCTCTTCCGCAAACATCACCAGCTCGCGTCCTCAACTCCAAGACAAAATGAAAAAGGAAAAGGTGAAGATCGTGAGATTCTCACACGAGAGAGAAGGCAGCTCCTGCATGCGGGCACAAATTCGAGTCCCTTCTCGTAAAGAGAATCCTTTATAACCCCCCACACGAACACTTTCATCGCCCAAGCGAAACGAACCTGCATAACATCGGATCTTCGATGGGGCCTCAACGAAAATCTACGCACACTAACTTTACGAACAAGAAAATAAGAACGATACCAGTCATGATGAACGAACAAAATATTCCCTATTCTGCAAGGGCCAGAGTACAAACTTTTTCAAATTTTTAAAATCATATCTTAATGAAAGATATTTTAGAGTCAAAGGGAGAGTATTCCAATCAGAAGAAAATAAGGGCTGGTGTCCCCCAAGCAACGTGCTCTGGCCCTTACTATACCTTCTGTGTACACGTTACGTACTAAACAACGGAAACACAATTGCAACTTTTCCTGATGATACGGCCATACTTGCGGTTGGTGACTCAATAGAGGAAGCAACAAGGAAAGTACAGGATTCAGTTGGACAAATAAATGGCACCTCAAGCTTAATGAACGGAAATCTACTCATATTAACTTTACAAACAAGTAAATTGGATACCAGTCAAGACGAATGAACAAAATATTCCCGACCCTGATACTGCAAAGTATTGGGAGGGGGGGGGGGGAACCTTGATGGAAGGAGCATGTAATTTAATAAAAGATCAATTCAAAAAGTACAAAAATTGTACTGGCGGCTGCTCAGTAGAATCTACTGAATATCTGATATTCTGCCCGACCCGTACATAAAAAACCTGTGTGGGATTGTGGTATCCAGCTCTGGGGCTGTACTAGAAAAACGAGCAGGCAGATTATTCAAATTTTTCAGAACAAGGTACTTAGGAGTATTGTCAACGTCCATTAGTACATTAGATATTATGACCTTCATCGAGACCTTCATGAATTTCATTTATACAGGTATCAACAGAAAGGTACTGTGTTTTGTCATCCAACATTCAAACCACTCTCCATAATTCACAGCGTTTTGTTGTGTAAATCATCAGCGATTTTCTACGATGAAAAACCAACTTTAAAGACCTTTTGGCCCATCAAATTTTGTAGCCCCATACTTTTTGCGTGGAATACACTTTTAACCAAAAACCGACCACTGAAATCGTTACGAAATTTTTCTAATGATTTTTTATTACAAACAAATCGTTGCTACGGAAATTTATCTTCGCCATTTTTGATCGTACAACAATTAATCACCACTCGTTGTACTCATCTCAAGCTGCAATTTTCTACACCATACACTCCTCACAAAAAAACACTGGAGTTTGTTTCGATTTTAGTCACCTATTAAAAACAAATTTGGACCCCCGTTGGGTGCCTCCAATGTGGTCGAGGATTTAACACCCCACATCAACCACAAATATATGTGTAAATAGAAGGCGAGCTTCGTTGACTCTGCAGTGAGCTCGTTATTATGGAGTGCCCGGATCACAATGGACCAAGAGCAGTGCTATTCGGCGAAACTCTGAAAAAGACTATTGATCAATACTTGATTAAATTAATTATTAATCTATTGTAAATAATTGAAATTGTGAATCAATTTTAAGCTCAAAAGCTCAATTTTAAGCTATTTTCTCAAAAACAGTACTTGGTAAGTGTTAGGAGCCAAAATTTGTATTTTATGATTCAAAATCACTGAAAGCTGTTCATAAAATCCGTTATACATTATCGAGGGTATCACGCCAACTCCCCACATCGTCACGTTTGGCCAAAATGAGTTTTTCATACCATCCAAAGCGTCTTCTCCCGGTGGATCGATCTAACTAAGTATGAGTTAGGTACGTAAGTTAGGTAACACTAAAGCTCACGATTTATTTTACTGAATTAGTCAGAAAAAATAATCATTGGCAGATGCGTTTCTGTCTCTGCGGAGTGGCCTTGAGACCCTCGATGTATACTGGCTCTTAAATTTGGCTTCATTCGTAAATTCGTTCTTCAAGTCATACTGCATGACTGAATTTTTTTCAGGTGTTCAGTATTTATTGATGAATTACCAAAAATGTTCGCCGTGGACGATATTTTCTACTTAAATTCTAAACCATAATTATTTACATTTGCAACTTGAAAACATCGTGGATGGTTTCATTCCCAATCTGATAAAACTGAGACTGAGTAAAACACGAAAGGGTGGAGTTATAACATTCCAGTTGATATAATGATATTGACTGTAATTACTTAATGTGATACAAGGCCTTATAATCGTATAGCCATAAAAGGCGAACGGAAAGATAAATATTGTGATTCTAATCAACGGCAGATTTATAATAATATTAAATGAAAATAATCGAGATACACCAGGAAAAAACGTGGCACCGATTTATTTGGAGGTTGCAATCAGTTCTGCTATCAAAGTTTGAATTATGCAATTCAGGAGATGGACCGATTTGAAAGAGAAAGTCGATGTTGATGAGAAACATGAGTTACACAATTGGGTCACGTCTATGGCAGATATCTCGATCAAATTAACGCGAGATTTCTTCGAAGGTTTTCCATTGTTTCTTAAGATCGAGTTACCGACACGCGAGAGATTTTCGCCTCATAAGGCTCGACTCCAGAGATTCCAACGGCAGGAGCCGATACGATTTCCCGCTTTGACCTCATCGACTGCAGCCTCAAGGTGTTCATGTTATTAGTAACGGAGGATTTATGGGAGCTTTCGAGTGGGTCGCGAATAATTTACTTTCATGCTCGAGAATATATTCCAAATGCCCTTTGCATTCCTTCATTTCACCGATCAGGTATCTACTCGGGCTTGTAGAGTTAATGGAGTTAGTTGCTTCTTCATAAAGCGAGCGGATTCCGGACTTCATGTCCGGCTTGGCAGAATCTCACCTTAAACGTACCTCTGTATTGCACTGATTTTACGTATTTGCATATAGACAGTTGAAATAACTATGATGATTAATAGAATCCATCCCAATCACGGGATTGTGAGGCTTACCTTCATCGCGTTGGACTCCGGAGCACAATCCTCTTCACATTGAGAGGATTGTAACATGAGCACATCTTCGTGGACTGTCCAAGAGGGCGGCTACGAATTCCGTCCCGAAACCTCATTAAAATATTAAGCCGGCTTAGAAAACCTTGGGATTCCGTCCCTACCATTAGCGTGGGGCTCACTGGCACCTTGGGATTCCGTCCCAACAACTTGGACCCAGCCTACTGACACCTTGGAACTCCGTCCTGAGGAAAGTTAAAAAAACAGATATTGTGAAACATATCATAATATAATACACACGGAAGGCCAGTTGTACACTAATAATATAATATACACGGAAGGCCAGTTGTGACAGTACCCTAGGTATATGGTACTAATCAGTTGATTAGGGGATGTTTTTATCCCGCAACCCCGTCCACTTGATCTATGTGTCCAACTAATCTATATGGTACTAATCAGTTGATTGGGGGAGGTTTTTATTCCGCAACCCCGTCCACTTGATCTATGTGTCCAACTAATCTATATGGTACTAATCAGTTGATTGGGGGAGGTTTTTATTCCGCAACCCCGTCCACTTGATCTATATGTCCAACTAATCTATATGGTACTAATCAGTTGATTGGGGGAGGTTTTTATTCCGCAACCCCGTCCACTTGATCTATATGTCCAACTAATCTATATGGTACTAATCAGTTGATTGGGGGAGGTTTTTATTCCGCAACCCCGTCCACTTGATCTATATGTCCAACTAATCTATATGGTACTAATCAGTTGATTGGGGGAGGTTTATCGGAGGAACCACTAGCCATTCCTGATCTTCACTTAAACCCGTGAAACTAAGTAACGTGTTTAAGTTGGCTGTTCACAAAGACTTCTGATCAACGCTGAGAGAGAGCGGGGCGGAATCCCAAAGTCCGCTCGCACTTTGCACTAGGCACCGGGACGGAAATCCAAGGTTCGCCCGAGCCGAGGGATTAACCGTGAGTGGTTTTTACGAGCTGCCGGGACGGAATTCCAAGGCGCCCGTCCAAGAAACTGGCGGTCTGGACAGGACATGCTTGATGATTTCAGTTGATCATCACTTGGACAAACCTCTCTATCCCAAGCTAAAAATATAACCGTTATTGTTGCCTGTGGATGAAGAAATATGTGTATCGTTTGAAAACAAATCAATTTAAAAATCTAATTTTCTGTTAAGAAGAAAATGTTGTATTAGGTTTGTTATGTTAATCAACTGTAATATTGGTGTACAAGTAAATATTGTTGAACAAAAAAAAGAGATATCGAGGATTCGACACAACACGAAACATTGGGCAATAGTTGAGGATATTTAATTTCTGAGGACATTTCATATATGTCCAAAGAGAAATCACAACCTGATCTTTGATGTAGAATCCAAATACAGTTTCCACTTTTAGAAACACCGTTCCCTATTGTCGAGGGGTCATGACTAGTTTCTAGGAACATCCTCGGCCCAATCGGAGGGGAAAACTGTTCGAAAGGTTCATGATTGAAAATGGTGGACCAAAATAGTAAGGAAATGAAATTGATCAGGTACAGATGATTCCACGAAAAAGGATTTTTTTTGGCGCTCTCTCTCAAAAAATTTTTTTTTATTAATTTGAATAGAATTATTTCGATGTTATATAAAATTATTTCAAAAATTCATCCTGCTCACCAGCTTAGCCACATGTTTGAGAATTTGTAGTAGATCTTATGGGACACCTTGAATGAGCAGCCTTGAGCAGTACATGTAACATGGGAGTCGTCATTTGAGTGGCGTTATTTTTTAAACAAAATGGTTTTTTCCTACTTTTGGTATGCATTTCAATTTTCCACTCTTCTCTATTAAATAAAATCAAAATATATTGAAAAATCATGATTTAGCCCATTTCAAAAACCGTCAGGGTTCACTCCCGGACCCTGTATAATATACATATTATTTAATTTGATTTATCATGATTTGGGTGAGTTAACCAAAGCAACTCTATGAGCAACGAAGAGCACCGTTCAATCCTCATCATTCGATTCGTTGTTATCTCTAGGATACTTGAATGAGATGTAATGAAAAAGTTATATACGGTATCAATTAAATTGAGCCTTAAACTCATGTACGCCCTGGTGTGAAAGAGGTTAATGTTATACCGGTTCGTTGTTATACTGATTATTAAATCTTCAATACAAACAAATAATTGGAATTACAGTTTGTTTTCAATCTGCTGTCATTTTCTTTTTCAGCTGAGAGCGACCTGACCGAGTTCTGGCACATCAAGGACCACTACAAGAGGGACAATGAGCTTTCGACGTGTCTCTTCACGTCGCAGAGTCGCCCCAAGTCCGTCCAGACGCTGTACGATGCCGCCGCGAGCCCGCCGAAGATCCTCAGGAGACAGGGCAGCGTCTTCAACGTCACTCCCATCCTCGGTCCGCGCAGCAAACGAAATCTGCTGCCGGAGATCGAAGCGAGAAAAGTGAGTCTGAGAGCCATTTCGAATGTAATTCGGCCAACAACATCTTCTATTTTCTTCGTACATTTCGCTTGAAAGATAAATTCATTCATAAACGTTGTTGTCCTCATGGTGCTTTCAACTTACCATAAGAGCCGCCTTCGGAGTTGCATAACATCAAATATTTATGGACCGCCTACTCACCTATTCAATAACCTAACAATATGCGAGTAGGCACATGAGTAGGTTGGTACTGCACCTGATACTGCACAAGTCTCGTTCATGGGATGTTCCTGCTTGTATTTTTCATGAAAAGACAGATTTTGATTTATAAACCATCACCAGTTCCTGTAAATTAACAAAATCAAACTATCACGACACCGATTATTGTATTCATGAGGGTAGAATGAGATTACTAGATGATATATATACTAGATGAATATATTTTATATACTGATATATGTTAAATATACAGATATTATATACTGATATATACTAGATAGATATACTGATAATATACACCAGTTTATTATCTTCAATAGTGAACCGTTGATTGTGTAAACCTTGGATGAAAATCTACGAATGTTAGTATGTGTAATTCATGTTTATCGCTTTTAGCGGTTGGAGAAAACAGCGTTTTTTTTCAAATTAAATGTATCTTGCGCGCTCCTCATTCTAGCGTTTGATGGTGATGAATTTCACTCTTTGAAGCTTCCCTGCGTTGAACTTCTTACGCGTGGGAGTTTAACAATCGATTTCACGTGTATTTCAGCCCTTGCTCTCGATATTGATGGCATCGAGGGACCAACAGGGTTTTTCCCCCTTTTGACTACACACCAATGTCTAATTTACTTGAGCGGACTCTTACAGCCTGAAAATGCCGTACTTTACTGTCTTCCCTCCGTTCCCCATCACGTTTTTCCTTTTCCACGAAGTATCTGCCGGGAGCTGCGGAAGTCGTAGAATCCCTTCTGAAATGTTTTTCGCTTCGTGATTCGATTAGATGGAATCGGACCACCGGCCGGAAAATGCGAATGTTTCTTCGGTGCCGTTTGTACTGCGGTACTTTTATTTTATATTTCAGGGAGTTTCTTACAACTTTACCATCGACTGTGTACGGCGGGGTATTTGGGTTCTACCATGTTCGGTGGAGCATTACACAGTCAATTTTAGTCGATTGATATTCACGATATGACAATACGACAAGAACATTCGGTAACGTTATTTAAGAAATAAATTTCCTTCGCGGGAAAAATATTTGTTCCTTGAAATGTCTTAAGGTTTTCTATGAACTCTAATATTAATGATATTCATGATTTCTATCGCTCTGTCCCTTTAGTTCTTCCCGTCTCTGCAGGTCTCCAACTGTAAATTTGATTCTGAAGGAGCTAGTAAAGATAGCATTAGTTACCAGTCATAGAAACGAATGACAATTATTTTAATGCAGATAATCAATCAGAATAGAAGAAAACAACGATTGACACTACTTATTAACGAGTACTTCCCACAATAGAAAACGGCAACAAAATAATGCTTAGAGGCGAAGGGCCAACTCTCCCACCAGACGGCCAGCTAATAAATACCAATACTACGGTTACAAGACTTTTTATCTTTTACGAACCACTTTTCCAAAAAGTTTACTCTTACGATCAAGGTTATTTGCCAACTTGTCTTCTATACTTGATGGAAGATTAGTGTACGAGCGAACACCCAATGAAGAATAAAAATGCAATAAGGCAGTTAGTTGTTCTCACTGCAAAGAACGAAATGACCCTGATTCTCTTCGCAAAGAACGAAATGACCCTGATTCTCTTCGCAAAGAACGAAATGACCCTGATTCTCTTCTCAAAGAACGAAATGACCCTGATTCTCTTCGCAAAGAACGAAATGACCCTGATTCTCTTCGCAAAGAACGAAATAACCCTGATTCTCACTGCAGAGAACGAAATGACCCTGAATCTCTTCGCAAAGAACGAAATGACCCTGATTCTCACTGCAGAGAACGAAATGACCCTGATTCTCACTGCAGAGAACGAAATGACCCTGATTCTCACTGCAGAGAACGAAATGACCCAGATTCTGAAACCTAGTAACAATGCGATGACCAGGATGAATTAAACTATTCTCTTTCAGGATCTGTTTAGACTGCTCAATTCCACATGGTTTCTCAGGTAACCTATTTTCAACCGATTGAAAATGGGGCCAGTGTGATTTACTTCTTATAGCAACGCGCAATAAGATTTCCTGACAAATGGAAGCAGACTTCAAAGTAATGGGCCATGCGGGAAAGTATATTGTCCTCATTAGTGTAGGCGTGAGAATGTAATCCGGGAAGACACGAAAATTATTAGTCCAGTGCACACTACGAGTACATGAATGTGACTCGTACATGAATGTGACTTGTCCGCTTGACATATGAGTCTATGAAAATGCCGAGGTGTTTTGCACTTAAAAACCTAGCTATCAACGGATACTCAGCACACCTATTCCTCACAAAATTGGGATCGACGAGTTACAGCCTGATGTCAGCAGAGGACCTCCTGCAAGCAGATAAATGAAACGGCACAAAATTCGTGTTGGGCATGGTCAATGTCAAGAAATTTTTCGTTAACCGCTTCTTTGCATTTGGAGCCCCTGCTCTGCCTTCTCATATACGTCAACCTAGTCATCGCCTTCAAAATATAAAGCCGAGCCGTGAACAAAGCCACCTCTCCACCCATACCAATCATGTTTAAATCGTTAATATACATTATGAAAAATATTGCTCCTATAACCATTCATTCAGAGCAATGTTTCATGGTGGCAACATAATACGAATTGATTTACTTGAATTGACGATACAATGTTGGCGGGCAGCATTAAAGAAAATTTACGTCAACAATCGTGAAGGATGACGTAATGCTAATGACGTCACGGAGTCCGTATTAGCCCTGGAAGGAACTGGGTGATGGTTTTTGCGCCTTCCGATTGAGTGCCCTCACCTGAAGAACGTCCGCTTTCACGGTCGGTCCCCTCCGGAGACGTCTACCGGGTAATGAGAGTCGTAAATCTGACGGCTGTTCTCGACCGAGACGTTATTGAGACGATGAGGTTATCGACGTTTGCTCGCACGATCGGGTCCGTCACGATGCGGCGGGAGCGGAAGCCCTCATTGTGCATATTGGGTATGAAATAAATTATAACTTGATAAATCGGCTCGGGGTGAAGAATGGGAGAGACGAGAATCACGAATTCCATTGTTCGATTCTTCTATTTGTACAGCCAAGTAGAACCCACTTGTCATTTATCATCGACTCAGCGTGATATTCGTAGACCAACGGAAGTATGAAAGACCTCGACTGTGGGAGTCTGTGAGCACTTCACGCCTATTTAGGTGAATAAACCTTCGTCAGTTCCCATAAATGAAGACCCATATGATGGCCGATATGAATACCATTAAAACTTATATCATAGTAAAGTATCAACGACACTACATACTTGCAGGTGATTTGAGTTCTTCAGACTTACGAGTAAGAGTGAGGATTTTTAGGTTCGGTCGAAATGAAAACGTTTCGATGTATTTTTACATCATCTTCAGGCCTACGAGCGTTTGTGTCATTTAATGACACAAACGCTCGTAGGCCAAGTTCAAATTTTGGACTTATTCAAAGAATCCACCGCCGTGAGCAAATTTGCTCAGTTTGTCGTTAGCTTAGGGCCTAAACTAACGACAAACTGAGCAAATTTGCTAAACTTTAGGCGGATTCCTAAATACAATGGATTCTTCACTATCGCGTAGATTAAACAAATCAAAGTCACCATCAGTTGTGAAGATTTAAAATATGTTAAACGTAAAGTGAAATTTGTGCATCTTAGCAGGATTAAGGTGAGAGTTGATGAGTTTTAAACAAAGAATTAAGGTGTTTCAAGTGTGTTGAGGTGAGTTATTGTAAAAGTTGAGCTGATTTATGGTAAAATTTTAGGAGTTTTAAACGAACAGTTGAGGTGTTTCACAATAACAGTTGAAGTTGAAGAAAAAAAGTGATTAGGTAAATAAATACATACAACATGGAGTTTAGTTGAGAGAGTATTCCTTAAAATCAAGCGCATTTCACGTTGCGACAATTTCCTAATACGAAATTTGAGCTCGATCATCAGAAAGGTGAGGTTAAATAGGAGGGATACGTAAAGACTCAATTTTCGACCATTATGTAATTGAGGCATTTTTTCTTTTACACATCAGTATGCCAAACCAGCCATTGTTCCATGATTTCGATCGGCTGTGGCGTGGAGGCATTACTGTGAACCAATTTCAATTAGTGGTTTCCTACGTAGCCGAGGTTATGTACATTGGTTGGGTTGTTAATCGGTAACCAAAAGGATGAGTTGAGAGTCGAAAAGATTATCGGGAAAGCTCAAAGAAACTAGTGACTCGTGCAAGTCTAGTTGTTGGTTATTGATGCCTCTGATGAACTGTAGTTAACCCCAAAGCGCCCCGTCCGGGCTCAATTATTTCAATTAAACTTTTTCCACTTCGTTTGAACTTCTTTTCGACTGGGATTTTCCACACAACCAATCCGTGCCGTGGATTCGTCACGCGAGCCTTTCACAGTTCCTAAAAAAAATTATCAACTTTCCCCGAGAAACTAAAACTTCTTAAGAAGTGAGCTAAAGACAAGATTACCCCGTTAGATAGGGAGTTACTGGAGTCGTTTGAGATGCCAATCAGCCAAACTGAACTCGAACCGTTTTCAAGTCTAATTTGCAGAGTAACCTTGTTAACACTGCTCCCCTTGAGTGCTGACTGTATTTAAGTGAGTCCCACTAACCAGTTTCGGGTATATTAGGAGCAGCGTTCATAGATTTGGCTCCGCAAGTGACGTCTTGCTTACAGCTCAGGAGGTTGAGTCGTAAAGGTTTTGCCGTCTTAATCAGAGAACAGCTTTTACTAGGAGGTAAATCACTCTTTTCTATGCAGTTGATACGGAATGTTCATGTTCAACAAGGAATCCAATTCCAATTATATTTAATATACATGTATCTATTTCGTTAATATTTATATTTATGAATCAATAGCTTTCACAAGATCCATTTTAACTGTTTCCTAGTATTTTGTGTGTATCTTCATTAAATAAGAAGTGAAAAACGTCAACCAGTCAATTGAAAAACGCTGCAAGTTTTCCCACAAGGGTTCACTATTTTTTGAATAATTATTCATAATAATTTACTTATACCACTTGTGATACTATTCGGGCTAATAGGTACGTAAGTGCTCAAAACAGAACCGTGTAAGTGGTACCGTGGTTGGTGGAGCAAATGAATAGGGCACTTGACATTTCATATCCATGGCATTTCGGATACAGGAAACTCGGAAAACTCCATGGGATTTCGGAAAACTCGTCGCGATGTCGATAATTTGCCGGAGTGGAAGTGATTCTAAGGTGGGTAGAATGCGAAAGTGAGATGTTGAAAAGGTTCGTTATAGGAAACACCAATTGGAGCAGATCGAGGGCTCTTCCGATGGAAAGGCCCTTTGTTATTGAGGAAGTATAACAGAGAAATTCTCAATCCACTCCGCCTTAATGACTCGGGATCAACCCTTAACGAAGTTGAAAGGCGGCAGAAAGATCGGCCTCCGAACGATGGGCTTACGATTGGCCTTTGTAATGCGTTTTTCTTCTTTGAAAAAGATAAGAAAAGAAACAGAAAAAACCGAGCCGGAGGAGGCCCTCAGACCATTCTCACGCACATGACGAGGAAGCTCTTGAACTGAGTTACATATTAGTTAACAGGTGCCCCATGAGCTTTAAATAACATTTTAGTGAAACTAGAGGCGTTTCCTGGGCACCGTTGTGAATTTGAGTTTACCCTTTCTAAGGTGTGTAAAATAATAATTATTTTGAAGGTTAACAGAACACTCACCAGCTTCGCCTCAAAAAGGGTCATCAGAATGAATTCATGTTCAAGTTCATAACCGTCTCAGAATTTTATCAAATTAGCAGTATTCATTCGAAGCAGTTGCACTACAACCTCACGAATAGGCAGTGTCCTGTGAAGAAGAAGAGATGTTTAAAATAGTGAGATATTGCATGAAACCCACAGTTGTATCCATTATTGAAGAGTAACTTTTGAACCGCCATAAGCATTTTGAGCTAATCTTACGCAACTGTACTTCCGACTCAAGAAGAAAAGCCGTTAAATGAGAAAATCGCAGGGTATGGAAACCATTATTACCAGCGTAAAATAGGCCATTTTTACCATTTTTACATAATTTTTTCACCTGTGCAAGTAATTCCGTCTCTACGAGCTAAACGCATCAATATTAAATATTGATGATGACGCATAATTTTATGTAAGCAACTGGTTTTCCCCGTTTTAGAGGCTGAGATAAGTTGCGCATTATGAAGTAGTAGATGAAAGCCATAATTTTCACATACTCGTAGTTTATAGAGACAGTCAGTCCAGCTGGGTTCCTACGTGACTGTAAAGCGGATGTATATGCGAAGCTGAATTTGAATGGAATAATGACGTTGAATAGAATCGAGTTGTATCGAATAGTGAATAGTGTCAGGTTACCTCCACCCATCCAGCACTTTACCGTAACTCATGTTTCTTCCCTCTCATCCGTCACATGCAAACCGTTACTTTTCTTATAATACTTCCGTTCACCAAACAATATATTGTATACATTAAACATCCCATTGACTAATTTGCCATATCCCTCATACCCGCAACAAATACTACCAGGCAGTTCCGCTCAGACAACCTGAACGAAGACCGGTGAAGACTAACTCAATCCCTGTAGGATTTGCCTGTTAGGAATCGGGGACTTCTTGCAACAGCTGTGTGAAATAAACTAGAATATAATAAATAAATATAAGATAGAAGACCACACGGCGTCGACGGTGGAGGATTATCGTGAAGGTTCATCTGTGCAATGGCCGCTGACGCCATGTGCAATGGTCTAAAGATGTGCAAAATCTTGTCCTCCTTCCTCGTTTTGCCAATGTAACCAGTAACAATCTGGAGCTCCAGCCCATCACGTGAATCATTTACCCATAGAAGGTCACAGAATCCTTGGAAATCGACCACCTTCGCTTCCTTGACCGACTGCAAGAAGCGTTCGTCGTGCGTGTTTGTCTGGGATTTTTAGCACCGACATTCGGAAATCCCGTTCTCCTAAATTGTGTGACATCGAGGACTGGTCGAATATCCGAAAAACTACCAACGGACTTCGTCGCCGGAAGCCGGACTTTTACCACCCTTTCTCGCCAGCATATCCATCACTTCGCTTCGAAAAACAAGGTCACATCTGTCCCAATGCGTTCGTGGACATTTGGGGGACGTCCAATTTATATAAATAAATTCGTATTAATGACTTCTCAATCGAATTATTGAAGCACAACTTTACCCCGCGCTTGAAGGATGTGGTGCACTACTTAATTTTTCAAGCGCCATCCATTACTAGGTACTCGTACAAGGTCGTGAAACTTTCGCACCTTCCAGTCCTTTTCACAGCCACCTGTATGTTGCAACCGTGGACTGTCGTATGCTACACCATCTACATTCTGATTGTATTGCACTGGTACATGGTCTCTGTCATCTTTTGTTTCTTATTAAATTCATCTTTTATTCGCTCTGTATTCGATGTTCTCCATTAGTTTTAAATTATTCACCTCCAAAAGTTCAAGTGTCCTTATTCACCATTTTAATTGAAGTGCTGCTCACATAGGTGCCGGCCATTTTGGTGCCGTGACCAGGATCGTTTGTGGAAAATTCTTCGAGTATCTACGCGCAAGAAGTACCGACGCAAAACCCGTGAGTCCGTTCTTTTTTGAACCCGCGCTTTGTTCAAATTGTCTTTCTCCCAAACATCAGACCAATCAGTGTACAAGGGAGTAGTTTCATTTTACGTTATATCTCTGATTTTTAACAAAATTAATTTAATACTATTAAATAGTATTTTAGGGGTTTGTGATTTTCATCTACAATGGGATGCAATTTTAGTGTCCCCGAATAGATGACGATTATGGAGATAAAGTGGGTGGAACGTACCAAAAAAGCAGAGCGGATTTTAATTTTATTTTGACATTTTTATTTATCGTATGGGTTTGGTGGAAAAAAGCTATGTTATCCGAGGGAAGGAGTTTTCCGTAAAACCAGAAGTCTGAGAAAAGATAGAGCGAGCTGTCATCGATACCGTGATTTAGTGAGGGGGGTGACGGTGAAATATGAGAGGATACGTATGAGGTTGAGGATGGGTAGAGCTTGGGAAACTGAAGAAAAAACAAGGTAGAGACCATGTTGGCAGTTTGTAGCTATAAGACGGTTTACACGTGGTTACGAGGGCTAATGGAAGCTGCTCGCCTGAGGGACGACAGACGAGACCACTGAATAGCACTCAAAACCACACAGTACCTTTCTAGATCCTCTTTAACTCTATTTAGACGGTGGGAATTCTTGGTTGATTCTAGTGTTTCATTGTTGAAAATCATAAACCTAAATCTACTGGGGAGTTTTGAAATTGGCAGGAGGAGATGGTTGGACAAATTTGTTGTTATAATGTATCAAGGCGTCCTAAACGGGTCATAGAATATTGATTGGGGTTCATAAATCATTATAATGTTCTGACATGCCAGTCGATTTCTTCGTATAGAGCGAATTGACCGATTTACGCGTCACGAACCTGCTCCTTTTGATTCTGAGAACACCAAACAGGACGAAGGAAGAAGAAAAGAAGGAGGAGACTTAATGGGGCCCAGGGTCGAGGCCACGCCGAAACGGAATCTTTTTTCTTCTCTCTCCTTTTTTTGGTTTTATTTCGCAAACCAGCTCTTATTCTTTACAGGAGGTCGAAGGGGGAAGGCTGGGTCCAATCAGTCGGGGGAAGCAAGGACGTTATGACCAGACTCCAGGGGTCCGAACCGGGTGAAGATTTCACCGTCGAACCGCCAAGTCGGTACATAAAACCGCCTCTCGCGAAGGAAACAATTGGATAAGAAGAAAATGGGAGATAACCGCGTAATAAGGGCACAACTACTCCGACGCCCCGCTGTTTTATCTCGCGGGAGCCGGGTTTTTGCTGCGATTCTCTTTTCAGATCGTCGTTCCGAGAAGTAACCGCGACTGTAGTCTTCCGGAGAGCAGCAATAGTCAGGGAACTCGTCTCTCCAAAGATGACAAGAACATGATTTACGCCAGTTGCTACAAAACTAAAATAGAGCGCAAGATTTCTTGTGTGGTACGAACTGAATTACTCGCGGTGGAGTTGTTGGGGACCATTTCAAACATGAACGCTCAGGATTTCTGTACATAGTCCTGTTGTTCGCTGCAGAATTTAGAGAGGTTTTGGTCCATGGAGGACATGAAAGTCGTGCAAATGGCTTTTCTCGTTTTATGTCCCCTCAAGGCAAATGGACCTTGGACGAGACCTCTTGAGAAAATTTTAGGCGACGAGGCGTCAGATCGTATCACCTCACATCCCACTGAGCATTCTGAACCTACTCCTGGATATTAACTGAAATGAATATGTATCCCCCCTCGGGCTCAGGTGCACCTTTATAATTTTACGCCTCTTTCGTCTATTTTCGAAGTATACAAAAATTTCTCCGTGACAGTGGCATATTACCCCGAATATCCGGGCATTTTACCCCGAATATCCTGGCATATTACCCCGAATATCCTGGCTAATTACCAAAGACCGGATTTCTATGCAGCATAGATGCCCCGAATATGCCATAAAATATGCAGTAAAAACTGATGAAATATGCGACAAATATGCATTAAAAAATATTGTAAAATTCGAGAAATTAAGTTTCAGAACTTGGAAAAAACCACCTCACCAGTAACTTCACTAAGGAATTATCGAATGAAATTCTCATTTCGTACATATATTTTGTAATTGCTGCTTTTACAGAACATTATTTGTTTTACTATTTACAACTTTTTGCAACATTCACACTATTCAAGAATTGTCCCGATTGTGAGATTTTGTTACGTAAGAGTACGTAACAAAATCTCACAATCGGTGACAATTACTACTCATGTTACTTTCACCATATTATCATTTTGAAATAACACGAATAAGAATATTCACAGTTGGAAATGAGTATCTTTCAACTTTTCTGTACTTTTCTGTACCTACTTCTTTCAATTATAATCAAAATATGCAGAATAAAATTCAAACCAGAGCATCTACAGAAGGCAACTCGGAAAAAGGAAGAATTTGCGCTCGCATTACATGAAGCGAAATGGATAATATCCAATGCAATATCTAGCGAAATGGATAATGCAATTGCATATAAATCCGGTCTTTACTTATCACAACCCAAAAGAGTGGCATAATCCCCCAAACCAGGTGATTTCAATTTTTACCATTAATCCTTTTTTACCATTTTTACCATAATATGGTTAACATATTAAGTATGTGGTTCAATAGCGCTATATCGATGGGAATTTGAGAGAGCAGGAGTTTTCCAATAAAACTGGACTTGAACGGTTCCTGTAACTCAAAAACTCTAAAAGAGTCATAAGTTTTCCGGAAAGTGTGGCGAATTCGCCCAAATCACCCTATACTATCGCTCCCATCACCATGAAAAAATACACTGTATGTATTACACATTTTAGATCAAGAGCCCCTGAAACTAGACAACCCGCAATGTTTGCCCCCCTCGAGCTAGATCCGCGCCTGATGTCAGTGAAAAATTAACTTCACAGAATTGATTTTCGAACCATCCAACGTTGAGTGGTTTGCGGTGTCGTACAGTAGCACTCAACAATATTAGTACCGGTCATGAGCTCCTCCTCTTGAACCCATCAGCAGGAAATCGTTTTGGTTTAATGGAGTCGGTAAAGATAATTATTGAGTGCAGAAGTAGGTACCGAATGTTTCCCATCGAGGTCTCCTCCAATCAAATGAGGTTGAATTCTCTAACTAGTTGACTCACGATCTTCTGTGTCAATGTTTATCTCGGAGAGAGCGTTGACGTTTGACCGCGAGGGAGGGGGCCGTGTGCAGTCGAGAAGTTCCGATAAATCGAAGGGCGGAACGCGGTCGAGATAAAGTTTTATCGCGATTCTCGGGCGCAGATCTGTCGTAAATCCGCGGAAACATCGCAAACAAAACGATGAGGCGACTCGGCATCCCGCGTACTTTTCCTCCCGCTAAAACCGCGATTATCGACAATCCGGCTATTGTTGGGACATAAGCCAAACTCTACGCTCTCCGTGAGGGACTTGGGAGTAGATATCTCACGTTATACGTAACAATTAAGTGGATATACACGGAAAATCCACCCAATGCACACCTGTACCAGAATCGCGAGATTTCAATGATTTTCGTCAGTTCACCTGACTGCAATCCATGAGAAACTCTTGTTAATAATCTTAGAATAAACTAAAATGGATTGTCACATCGTCAGCCGACGGTATTCACATTCACCTTTTCCAGTATCATTGGCGATGTGAAATAGTTATAATTCATTTAAAATAATGGGCTCGCTCTGCTCTTGCCTTAATGACAATCCATTTTGAATCTATTAAGATTCAACTAGAGTTTCTCATGGATTGCAAACAATCAGGTGAATCATATTATGATCCCTCGTAAGTACAGAAACCCCATTTTTCACGAGAAGCAAACAACTGCATTGCGGATAAAATAAATATGGCCATAAAAACTTGTTTAGCACACTGATGATCACTATTTGGTGTTGGAGATGAAATTAGCTTTTGCTCGGAAAAATGTACTCACGACAAGCATACTTTACTGATTTCTTCGAAAATTCGCTCTTATAGCCATGCTGCATGACTGGAACTTTTTAATAATCACAAAAAATGTTTCATTGTCTAACTAGTAAAATATTCTTCAGAACGGAATAAAATAAACCAAAATTGACGTACAGTGAACGCCTGAGTCAATATACCTACTGTTGTAGTCATTGGTCGGTTGACACCTGACTCTTTTTATCGAAATAGTCCAGTTCAACTTCAGTTACTCATTTCTTAAGTTACGTTTTCACAGTAACTCGGCTAACAATCGATTCTTATGGTTATCTTCCGTTTAATTGGTTTTTGGTCGTTTTCTTGAACAGTTACGAGGTTTCATTAGATCGAGGCCGCCAATCTTTCCGAATCCAACGGTTCTAAAACCCAAAAACGCATTTTTGCCATTTACGAGGTATCGCTTATCGGCCGACGGTATTCTAATATGGAAGAGCTACTATAGAGAAGGGATGGTGTTCGATAACGAGTAATTGAATGGCCCTTTGATGATGAGCGGTATCAGAGGTTATCATATTCATAGCGGGAACTGTAGTGGCTCTATCTGAACTCGCCGCCTTTCACCGGATCAGAAGGGCCGGCCTTAGTTGATACGATGTTGAATACGAGAGAATCATGTGATGTTCATGACAAAAACGTGAAATCATTAGAAATATTCAGGAGGTTTAAGTCTGACAGTAACTCTCATTTGGGATGACCACCTACTCCCGACGTACCGATGAGCAAAATTTGTTAATTTATCCCGCAAGGTAACTTCAAGTATTTAATACTTGTAGTTACCTTGCGGGGTAAATTAACTTTTTTTTTAGGCACCGAACAAACAGAATCACTTAATTAATTACTCGATTAACCCCGCATTAGGTCGCAGTGACGAGCGTCTTTCAACAAACAATTAGGACATTATAAAAAGTGCGCTACCGCTACTGGCCCGAGCGCACAATAGCTATTGTTCTCGTTTCTTTAGAGCAGGCAATGATCATCGACTTTCTCTTCTCGCACTTCTGAGTTCCGTTCCGTTCTCATATGGTCCGTAGTTTCAATACTAGATCCACAGAAAGCACAGTTCTGTCCGAACCTTTCTCTGCCAGATTTTAATGAAGGCCAGAGAATTACTCTTTCTCATTAGTTCAGTGTGCAAGCTCAAACAAAATCGGGATTCTACAGCAGACTGTCTTTCTGTTGCAGAAAGAAGGATATTTGGAATATCTGGTGGCAGGTACTTAATGTTACCATTTAATTCCGAATATAACTTTTTATAAATTACTGCCGATGCTGGTACCAGTGAAAACCAAATAATTATATCAATACACATTAATTCTAAATAATTAATAACACAGATCTGCAAATAATTTGGTTCTGGTTGTTGTTGAGCAGCTGGAGGTTATTTCCGAAGTAATTTTCTGCGTAGAATCTGAATCCTAGCTCAGAATTGTCCTATCACGTCTGAATTTTGAGATATTTGAGGTTATGTACACGAAAAATGGCTATTTTGGTTATTTTTGAGGTTAGGTACGGACTAGAGAAAAGTTTTCTAATTTTTGCTACTCGTTACATCTTTTATTAGGTACTACTCTTTCCGTTTAAAATGAGACTTTGAATGATGCTGTAAGATGCTTATTTCAACAATTATGGCGATTTTTAGGTGAAGGATGACATGAAAAACTTCTACTGGGCTAAACAAACCCTTTTTTGTCATACAATATTTAAACAATATCAAACATTTACTATTGGGTTTCCGAAGATGATAATTACGAATTTGAGGTCAGATTACAAAAATTTAAGGCGGTGGATACAATATGGTGCAGAAGTATTGTTGAAAAATCATGGTTCGAATAGGCGACAAAAGCCTGTTTTCTAATAAGAGGTTTTATTTCTAGACTAAGGGAATTTTCGGCTAGGGTTTAGTGTTCAAATGCTTTTTGAGGAATCGTTAATGCAAAATAACACATTGAGGTTACCTATGTTCTAACATGAACCGATATATTTTAACTTAAAAAACGCCAATAAAATCAGTAACAGAATTCACCTTAAAATCGCCATAACTTCTGAAAGAAACATCCTACAGTATCATTCAAAGTCACATTTTAAACTTAAAGGGTAGTACTAGATCACAGAGCGAGTAACCAACTAGCCCCTTCCCCCCTTAAAAGTTAGGCAGCTGCCACCTGGTCAGCTACGCAGCCTATATTCTCGACCTTTAATTGATTACTATAGTTATGGGATTCACCAATATAATAAACCATTTTGGAGAACTGTGATACGTTTTTTCGTTGGTTTCGAACTGAGCTATTCATTTGGGATGAAGCGGACGTTCGACGAGACCACGATTCAACTCGACAATAATTGTGGCACTGCAAGCAGCGACGTCTTGTTGAAGCCTGCAGCCATTTATGAACAGTTACAGTATAAGAACCAACTGCATTTATCCTAACGAGCCTTCTATGGAATTTATCACCGTATTGATACACAATAATACGTACATCCTAGTGTCTTTTACTGTAACAAACCCACGAAGAAGATGAGATTGAAACGGAATTGAAAGGGGGCGTATCGTGGAACGGCGTCCTTGACTGGGGTTTTGCGAGGTAAAAACCGGCGGGCTTCGCAAGGACGTCCGAACGCTCTCGGGGCTATGAAACTTGCAGGCGAACTCCCTCGCAAATATATCACAGGACGAACTGCGTGTCGGATTGGGTCTGCCTGTCAAACAACGAGAATACGGGAAGTCGCCGTTCTAACTATTCAATAGGGAAATTCGTGTAACGTATTCACCTAACCGCATAACAATTGTTCTACCTACTCAGTCCTGTCAATTTTAGTTGGCGAATGGAATTGAACCTTATGAAAGATGAAATCAAAATTAAAGGAAATTAAAGGTGGACCAGTAGATGTAGGGAATTGGAGGTTGGAAATGGTGGAGGACTTAACGTTCGCCGAATTATTGATACATGTCCTGAGCTTCTTCGTCCTGTCGAGAAATTTGTACGAGATTTGCACTGCGATGATATTAGCGGGAATGCCTCACTCACGTGTTGTACTTCAAACAATAACACTGCGAAAAATAGGTGGCTATTCTGTTTAGATAACAAGATGGCTGATAAGGTAGAAATTCAATTTCAGGGGGTACTAGAGTGGGATGATGGAAGAGGAGTGACATGGGAGCCAACCACTTGTGTTGAGGTGGATTTGATGCTTAACTCTTCTAAACAGTCAACGTACGGAATAGAAGGAATACACGAAGAAGGGCTGCAAACGTTCAAATTTACGAAATTAACCGTTCTAGGCTAATAAACGAATCCAGGACGGGGTTTACGATCGGCCATTGACATTTATCACCTATCCCTTATTCACGCAGGTATTACCGGAGGAACAACGAAAAATCAGTCCAAGATAGTTGAAAAATTAGTCTTATTACTAGAGCCGGAAAATATGCACTTATTTTCCTCCAAAATATGATTTCACGATTGGCAAAATACGCGAAAATATGACATTTGAATTTCAATTTAAAAGGCACTAATGGTTTCAAAAAGCTTCAAAATGTCTAAATACGATAATTTCACACTCGAAAGCCGAAATATGCAAAATATACAACTTCCGGGCTCTACTCGATAAGTTATCTCAGACCTCCTTGGGACGAGAAACAGCTCGAACTCATCCATATTGCTCACCTCAATAAGTTTAATTTTAGTTTTTTTTTCTGTAAAAGAAACTAAATTTTTACTTGAATGTTACTGATAAATGTGCACATTGCTGTATAAATTGGCAGGGACTCCAAGTGCTCCAACTGGTTATAATTGATGGGGGGGGTTCCAACTGTGGGGTCGACGTGTCCATCATTCGTTTTCTTGCAGCAGCGTTGGTTGGGTATACACGAAGCTTAGTGATTCTCTGTAAATACAATTTCTATAACATATTATGATTTACTGCAGACCTATGTCAAACGCTGTAGAACTACGTTTGGGATTGAGTAAAGCCACAGACTTGAGACTTGCCAAAGGTTGGGAATAAGATTTGAGGGCAGTGAAGACACTGAAGCCATACTGAAAATAATAGTGTTCCCTAACTTGAGGAAAAACTTGTACCTACATATCCTTGGAACTGCAAAATATCCTCATAATGTTCGCACTTGAGTCAAAGACCTGTACGGAATTCGCGCCGAAGACGTTGGCTGGCTCCACATGAAACGTCTCCGGTCATCCGACAACGAAGCGATTCTTCGTGATGCAACAAGAAAAATACCTCTCGAGATCGACCCTCCTGAAGTTCGGATCGATTGTACTTTTATTTTTAGTTTTGGTTCACCACCAGTTAACCTTGAGTTGAGGATGTACAGTAATGTTCTTCGCTGCGAGGTCTGTTCGAGCGAGTCGTTTAAGGGTAATTTACCAGCATCAATTTGATGTCTACGTGTTGTGAGTCGAACAGATTTACAAGCGAAAATCCTCGGCCGTAATCTGTAATGTTTCGTCGACAGTCACATCAAGAATGGTCATAATTACATACGCCTGCCGTTTCTTTATATACTTACATTTCGAGTACCAACACAGTGTCTCGGCATGTACAAATCTTTCGGTGTCATAACTGGAATTGTGAAAAGGTTGGAGAGTGAAAATTGTTATTCTTGAAGTAGACAGAAGTAGGGGAAATAAGGGGCAACTGGCTCAGGGGACAACCTGACATACCTGAGAAGCGGAAGATGATGATTAATGATCATCAGGTAACAGTGATTGTAACCTTCCTACAGACTGGCACAGGCGGGGTCAGAGGGTTTCTTGTTAGGTTTTAGGATTGGGGTTACAGAAGCGATTTTCCATGTATAAGGGAAGTAGTCACGTGACTATTGTAGGACTATTGTTTCCCGTGGGAGGATTTTGAGGCGATGTTTTGGATTTTGTCGTGGCCGATCTTCTGTACAGACCACTGTTCTATATACAGCATGCTTGTGAGTCTTATAACTAAAAACAAATCCCCAGTCATGCAGCATGGCTATAAGAGCGAATTTTTGAAAATAATTCGTTTTATTTAAAATTTCTCTATTTTACTGGTTTTACACAAAATTTTGTCTCAATTTTTTGCCGAATACCACCCCATATTTCAACGCTGAACACAGAAGTCAGAATTGCGATACCTCATTCCGTTACCAGAATAGTGCAGATGAACTGTGAAGAACTTCTTAAGTAACTACGTTTCTTCATCTTCAAAGCGCTCTGTTTGAGAACGGAATAATATATCGCAATTCTGACTTCACCATCATGTTCAGCGTAACAAACCCCTTTTAAATGAAGTGTCACTTGTCAGATTGTTCCATTTTCAGAGTTTATGGGTAATCCCCCCCCCCCCCCCCAATCCACAAAATCCCTCTTAGAGTGGCCCGATTATGCTCTTTTACGAACTTAGCCTTTCGGTTGCCAAAACAGATTTTTAGTGCAAATTTGAACTTTTTATCTCAACTCTATTCCAGACTATAAGAACGACACATTCCTCACGTGGACATTGGAGTTTTAACAATTTTGGACCGAGAACAATAGCTTCCGTTTCTTTGAAAATTCGCTAAAAGACGGATTTGGCGAATACTGTAAACATTCTAATCTGACTTGGTGATATTCTGGGAAATTTGACCAGTCATGTTTTACTATCGCAGATATTGGAAAACATCTTGTGGACTGAATTTGTAACAAAATACCCTACTATGAGCAATATTTACGTTGGTGAACCATTTCTTTTTTAATATGACTTCAGACTGCTAGGCGTAGTTTTTACTCCTATTGCCTACTTGTTTCGGTTGTTCAATCAAATCTGCTATTCACTTCGCGAGAGCCAATTTATGCTTCGACCCGATGGCAAGTTTCATTACCTGAGCTTGATTACGATTCTTACATTATGAATGAGCCGTCTGGAGCTGCCATTGATGAAGGTTCCCACGCCGAGATTGATCATCCATGACTGTCAGAACCGTCTCATCTGTGAGGTCTGGGATGGGCTTCCTCTCATTTCTGCCCTTTCGCCCTTTATCAAAAGTTATACCCTCTCCGTCCCTTCAGGGCAAGATCGTTGGTCGCATTCTGTCGCGGGCTCGTTCCGTTCCTTCATTAAGAAACATCAAAACTTCTCGTGGCTCCGACCTTTTAAAGAAGAAACCTTGATGACCCTGCGTGACGTATACGCGAAAGAAATAACAGAATGAAAACCTCCCCTAATGAGGTTTTCTGACTCTGCATCTAACCTCCAGGCCTATACTGCCGTCCTTAGCAAAAAGGGCGTATCTCCGAAAATCATGATTTTCAGTACAAGCAATTTTCGTTTTTTAAGTTTCGCGCCCAGTTAATTACTATACTTTTACCCCCTTTTAGGGACATCATACGGTAGATCTGATCATTCTACGACTTACTACCTCCTTTTTCTCATGGAAATTCACGTCATAACGGCATACGCCTAATCGCCTTAGGATTTCAAGAAATTTCAGAGATACGCCCTTTTTCACTTTTTGTACCTTCTGGTACCCGTAGGTACATGAACGAGGTACCATCAGGTGCAGAACACTCCGAAGATTCTAGATATGGAAAAACCCGAAAATCGCCAAAATCGGATATAGGTACGACCTTCTTGCTAAGGATGGCAGTATAGGATTACTTCAATATTCTTTATCTAACTATGGATATTTTGTTATGATAGGAAAAAAATCTTTTTCCCAGGTTCTACCTGTCCAATTTGACCAAATTATGATGACTGATGCTCAATTGATTCCAAACAAATTATTGTTGCTGTGTATTAAATTAACCCTAAACTAGGGCTAATTGAACTAAAATGCTCTTCTTGATGGTTTGATTCTGATGACAAGGGTCAGCCAAATTGAAACCTGAAACACAAAAACAAAATGACACAAACTACGAGTAGTTTGAAATAAATCCAGCTCATCCGAATAGAATGCAATCTTCTAAATGCATATGAACTATAGAAAGCTAAAACTCGATTTCATCAGTAGGTACTGGCAACATCAATACTCTCAATCAATAAATCATATCAAATCTTATAAATATGCAGTTCAATGCATTCGAAGCACAGCTCGATTGTTTTCAATTCCAATATGGAAATGTAATTGAAAACGGCGTTTACAAATTAATTGAATCCCAACTTGTTAGGCCTCCTGATAGGGTTTGATCTATTCTCCCTTGATTAAAGGTCAAATCAAATTTTAAATGGCACCTATACATTTAATCTAGATTCCTTCTGTTCCACTATTTTCCTATACTGTTTGAATACAATTCATACATTTCCACATTTTTTTTAATCTCTTGTGATCTATTTTCTATAAGCGAAATATACGAATTTTCAGGGAAGTTAAAGGCTGGACATTGCTATCATTTACAGAGTTACTGGTCGTATTAAATAATCTTGAATTTCCCTTGTCACTAGCCGGCGTTATTAAAGGGAAAACAATTTGCTGAGGTCCTCAACGAGGACAGAAATCCGTGTTGAAAAGCAATTTTGAATGAATGAGCGGGATACTTTGAGGGCGATGAGGAGAAAGTTGGGACAAAACCAAACTTGGGAATGCTGAAGTGGGACATCCAAAGTTCTGAATGGTCCTTTGAAGACATCTGGCAAGGTGAGCACTTTTTCGCGAACCCACCAAAACCGGCGCCGTTAGCAACTGGGACGGGGCTTGTCTAATTTGCCAAGTAGTGTGTTAAGGGGAATTCTGTTCGGTAGGAGTGTTAGTTTGTCGGCTGCGTAAACTTAGAAGAATTCGGAGATTGAAGTAGAATTGAAAATTTACTTTCGTGTGAGGGTGATACATGGGATGATGTATTTAACGCAGTAAATCACGATATGAACAAAGTGTTTGGTTGGACGTCCACTAACTCGCTCAGTCTTAACGTAAAAAACCACTCAATACACCCTCAAGACGCCACTTAGATGAGCACTCCATTAAGTTGCAATAGAACGAGTACGTTCTACGAGGTATTTGGAAATTATAATACACGATGACCTCAAGTGGGATTACCAAGTGACATCTATAGTCAAAAACATCCCATATTCCCTCTTCCTTTCTACAGTCTACGAGGATGACTTGATCAGAAAACTCTTGTACTTGTGTACGAAGCCCTAGTACAACGTGTCTTAAGCTTCGGTATTGTAGCTTGGGGTGAGGTATCGGCAACGATACTGAACCCTTCGAACAAAGTTCAGAAGCCGATTAAAAAAACCCCGTAGATTCACATATAATGATTTATTTAACACTGTTCGTATTTTCACAATCCTTCAGTTGTACATTAATCAGTTGTCAATAATGAACCAATGGAACCAATATGTGCGATAATGAACTAATGGAATGGCCCAAGAAAAGAAAAACCCTCCCCCCACCACTCAAAATTTGAGGGTTTACGTTTCAAGACACGTAGATTCTTTCTGTGGAACAGCTGATTCAAGCAACATTGTTTTGTCCCGAGATTTTTTATTTGATTTTCTGAATCTACGTATCTTGGGACAAAACAATGTTGCTTGAATCAGCTGTTCCACAGAAAGAACGTTGACCTGACTTGCCCCCGTTTGGTGCCTCTTTGTGACAATATTTCATTGGCTCAACCTTGGAGGCTTCAATGTAAACGAAACGCTTGTCGTAGAAACCTATGGATGGTCTTACAAAATTCTCTGAATTACAAAAGCTAAACCTTTTCATTTGAAATGAAACGGTTTAGTTTATGACGTTTTATATAATATTATGACGGTTTAGTTTATATTATGACGTTTTCAAAACTTCAAAATTCATGTTCAACCCCTTCCTATGGACCTAGGGTTATGAAATATGAAAAGTTTCAAGGATCACTTTGGGGCTACTTCACATGACGTACATAATCCGATCCCTCCCTGAAGACATATCGCCTGCCAATTTCCACGTTCAGCCTACTATAAGAAACTTTTCACTCGGCTGATTGAACAAGGTTCCACCAGCTGTAAAAAACTTCTGACGAGTATTTATTTTAGGTGATAGATTCATTTTATGAATAATATCATATTTTATGTATTTCTTCCTCTTTCCTTAATGAAAAAATAGCTATTCTTTATTGTATTCCAGGTCATTATACCCGTTATTTTATAGTTTTTTTCTTCCTACCAATGTGCTAATTATTTTAGATAACTTATCGCAACTAGTCCTATGGTTATTATAATAATGGAATATTGGTATATATTGTATATTTTCTGTATAATGTACATGGAATAAAATACATATTCATTCATTCAACTTCAGATAATTTAGGTTTTAGAGGAGAATGTATGGGGCTGCTTTTAGTATTACTAAACTTTTCAAGGATCGCAATGGTCAATCTCAATCTTCGTCAAATATGCTAAATTTAAATGGCAAAGGCTAGTTCATAGCTGTACGGTTTCTTCCTTACTCGAACTGTCTCAACCAATTTTCTCGCATGCTAACGTTGTAGGGTTTCGTTCAGATGTCGTTAACTTGAGTTTATATTTGAACTTCACTCGTATCCCTGCATTGGCATGATCGATGAAGCTCACTCCATCATTCACCCCGTTCATTCCACGAAATTATCGTCAAAAGCGGTTGACTCCGAAGCTCGTTTTGAAAATTATTCTCACGATCGGAGCCGACTCGATCGGAAAACAAATCTCTCGCCTGCGCTTGAACGACTTTCAGGGCAAAGACCTCGATTATGAGTCGGGGGTCAGGTGAAAATGCGACACTTGACGGCATTTGAACCTCCTCCCGTTAATTGCGCTCGACTCGAAACACTTAGAAGCGAGTTGGTCAACCGTTGGGCATCTGATACCTTGGCGGACACGCAACTTATGAAACCCCCTGTTGATCGATCCGCCTTTAAGAATGTTACCGAGACGATCAATACGCTTGGGTGCGTACGACTTCTACCTTTGATACTTGAACATAGTATCAACTCCTTTTTAGACTGAAGAGGGGCGTTCATTAAATGGTTGAACAACCAAAAACTAGTCTATAACGATTTTTATTCATGCAATAAATTAATTAATAAATTGGATTTGTTGTAACAAAAATAAACTAATGGAGCTCCTAAGAAATAAATAATATTTAAAAGAATTTAATAACTAAAAAGGGTATTCTGGACGAAATCAATAACATAACTTGAAATTAAACAGTCAGCCGACCTTCAGCAAAGTCACTCACGTAGGTGAATGTGGTTCTGCTTTCTGAACGGGAAAGATCAATCTACGACAGTCTGACTAGAGACGAAATGTACAAATCGTCAAGTGACAAAATGCTAGATTTCGGAAGTGAGGAATTCTGGCGATCCACCACACTCCAATCCAATAAGAGGAAAATGGTGATAGCTCGAGGAGGAAAATGTCCCACAAGAGCAAAAAAAAGGAAAAAAGCAAAAATAATCGCTCAGGTATTATCGTTAGTAATGTACAATAAATTACCACCTGTTGCCTCAACAACCGATCGTTCAATCGCCACGAACGCCAGACCCATCACATACTGTTTAACAGTTTAAAATTTACTGTTTAAACCCATCACATAATTTAACAATCTCTTGAGTTTTTTATATGAACTCCTGTAGGACGTTTAGGCTCGATAAGGGCTGTTCTTATGCTTGTGCTTCCTGTGATTGCAAAAACTTTGGTAGATTTGATGCTAAAATCGATCAATAAATACAGATAGCCTACCATCTAAAGGCTACATATCGGTCATTTCATAGGTATTCACAGCAAATTTTGGAATAAACATCCTGAAAATTCAGTATGACCCACGAGAAACAGTTCGGTATGAGCTGACAATTAATTTATCGTCTTTGTTTCGTTCCAGCCTGCTGCCATCAACAATCTTCGACGATGGACGTCTTCAGAGGCCCTTGGCAGTATGACTGTGGACCCAGATTGCACGCTCAAGGTCATTTCGATGGACCAGGATGTGACCGACCACACTCTCCCATCGCCCGAAGAACAATGTCACGCTGTAGCCCTCAAGTAAATCCACGATTTATTAATTTCATTAATGAATATTAATGAATGAAGTATAATATTATACTCAATTGAATCCCGTGCCTAATAGGAGTCAAACCTGAGCAAATACGAGCCATGTGTTCGGAGCGGTAGTTGGCAATACTCGTATGTAGGGGTACCGTTATGTACAACCAGCCCTTCTTCATTAGTAGCTTTGCGCTAATCGTGAATGTATTGAGATTTTCTTTGTGATACGGTAAAAGACGAAGGTTCTTCATTTTAGGAAGGTATTTCTTAAAACAGGATAATTTCGGTTGCAAAGGTTAATGTACCTGAAGCCTTCAACATGAATTTCGTTGTAATTTTCCTTTCCTCAGCTCAATTGTTACAATGCAGGGAACGTACGACGTTCGGAACCAGAGCGATGAGCGAATATCCAAAATCACAAAACTTCTCAGACGCACCTTGTAGATCCCAGGACTTGTGTGTTTACCTCATAACCACTCAGCATTCATTGACTGGACTAAATTAATAAATCAAGCAATAAAATTGTCTTGAGCAACGTATTGCGCACGTCTCATTCATACTGATGGGAAAATTTCATTACAGAACAATTTCCAGTCAGCGCGTGCACCGTTTCTCTTGATAAAGAATTTATGAACGTTGGGAGTTGGGGGGATTCGTGAAACCTAAATCATCAAACGGGTGCAATCCAACTGGAGAGAGTTTTCCCTGCTATCTGGCTCTATTTACAAACCAACGTGTTACGTGAGAGTGGATTGAATGAAACCGCGGAGACCAATTTCTTTCGAACGTACGTGAACACTGGCTGCACTCCTAGTCATATGCACTCCCACGTTATTTTCAACTCAAAGTTAATTGATTGTTTATATTATTATAAGGTCTCAAATATTTGAAATTAGAATAGTTTGTTGTATTTTGTCAGTAGTTACAAAACCCTTTCTGCATCGCTTCGTCACCAATGCCCTTTGGTAACACCCCTCTAAAGGGAAAAAGAACAGTTCCAAAAATAACTGGTAATATTTATTTAGATATTGAAGAAAATTAGATATTATCAAAGATATAGATATAGATCAAAAGTAATGGTCCTATCAAAAATCTATTTAAAAAAAACTTACAGACAAAACAGGCGTTCTTTATAAGAATTGGAACGTGAAAAGTATTCGAAACCACGAGTACTAACATGTAAAGCTCATTAACTGAGCTCAGTAACTGTTCACCCGGATTTTCAGCGTCGAAGTCATACAGAGCAGTGCAGCACAGGAAACGAGACATTTGAGTACGAGCTGGGGAATTTCTCACGTGGAAGTGGCGAAGCTGGAAAAAATAATTCGATTGTTTGGTGTTGTTTGCACTGCATGACTAATTTCATGATGAACCGATATTCAAAACTAAAAACATGGAGTAAGCTGGGAATCGAAACTAAAACCTTAAGATAGTCGAAATGGGTCCAATTTTGAAGTTAGGGGGTTTATTGACGCAGAATTTACCCCCCAAATTTAGAATTGGACCAAGTTATAGGGTAGTAATCAACGGCTGAAATTTCCCATATTGGCTAAAACGTACCAAGTGACGACTTTCTATCGTCTGTAGCATCAAAAGTACTGATCTTAACAAAACACTCTTTGGATCAATTTAACGTCAAGTTCAAATAACATCTAAATTTTAACATTTGACAAATTTCAACCATAGTTATCTGCCAAATCCAAAACTGTCATTTTGGAATATCCTACATCTTGCTTCCTGGCATGGCCATTCGCTTCTTGAACTGAGTTCAACATTTACAATTTCAATGAATTGTAATTACCAAATTGATTTATTATTTCAAGTTTTCATTAAATTTGACGATTCTCCTGGAATTTCCAGCGTAACTTGATTAGGGTGGAGAGGGGCTTCCAAAAAAATAATGCACAATGACAAAAACTTACATACATTTCGACAATACGCACATTTGCTGACGGATATATGCAGACGGAATATTTACGTAGGGATCATCAACTTGAAGTAGGGGCCATTGAAGAGTGATATTCCCATCGTCAGCTCTTACAATAGATTCCTTGACGATGAGAGTATCACTCTTCCATGATCCCTTCTCTACGTATGTAGAACCTACAAATCTACGTTAACCTACCACCGGTTGTGCTGTTGAACTCGTTTCAACGCATAGCATTAATACCCCTTTTCCCCGTCGATGAGAGGAACAGACAGAATTTAAAGCTCTTTAATTTGACTCGGTAAAGTTTTCGCTCGGATGCATTTTTTACGAGTTATACGCGAAAAACCGAAGAAAGTTCGACAATTTCGACGTTTTCAGGGCACTAAAAGTCAAGTTCAAACCCTGGAGAGGTACAAACTCAGATTACTCGTTTTCAAGACTGTTTTAAGGAGTTTCAACGATTTCCAGCTTTCCCCAAGTTACTTAGAGGCCATTTCCTGGTTTTACTGGACTATACGCCGAGTTAGTATCCATAAAGAAAACCGCCTGATTACGATGGTCAGCACGAAATACCCAATACGAAATCATAGTTTGGTAGACAAAAAATTAAATTAATACAATCACAGCTTGTATTATTTCACGCAGTGTTGATGTTTTGCCAAGATGTAATTTGTGGTGGTGACGTATCCGTATTGACGAAGACAGATTGAAGTTTATTTTCCTCCGGGCTCCATCCAAAAGGGAGAACCACCACTTCCTAATGACGGTAAGCGGTGAAGTTTCCTATAAGACATCAAAGTTTGGCAGAAAAGAGTTCGCTTCACCCTGCACACTCACCTCAAGCCATGTAAATAGTTAGTTAAGGCCTAAATACCGGATGACGAACCCGTATTGGCGTAGACAGATGAAGTTTATTTTCCCCGGGTCCTCTCCAAAAAGGGAGAACCAGCACCTCCCGCACTTTAATCAAAAGGGGAGAACTAAGGGTTGCTCCCTTCCTTTCCTTCAAACGAGGGAGGTAGTTTCATATCCAGTCACGGCTCAGTGCGGGGTCTATGCGGATATCACATCACTCTCTATCTCTGTTTTCTCGTATTGGTTTACTCAAAAGTGATTTTGTACGTAGGTACGTGAATCGTTCAGTAATTAAGTTTATCCCAACCAACGCTGTCAGTATTGTATACAATATACTCGTACTTGTTAACCTCCAACCAGTAATGTTCTGCAGATCCGTATTGTGTGATAAATAACGACTCATTTCGATCAATCACCAAAAGAATACGACCACAGTTTCATCATCTTTCGGACGAAAATCATTCGACTACGTCCAAGGTAAGTTACACCAACAGCTGTTGCGCCTGAAACCTCGTGATTCGTCTCATCCTCGCCACTCATTCGGACTCCGGGAATTGATCACCGGTTTTGATTGATGATCTAGAATCATGTGTGTCAAATCATATACATTCGTGCAATATAAACTTGAATCGCCTGTAGTTAATACGAAAGATTTTCATTTGGTGAATTAACTTCGAAGCTCAAAGGCCGAAAAGCTCACGAGCAAAAGGTTTCTCAAGTTTTCACGCTACAGTCTGAAATTTGATGCAATTTTCGCAATAGAATCCTGGGTATTATTTATTTTTGTATTTGTATTGGGAAATCGATACAAACCATATAATTTATGTAATTTGCTACATGTGTGTACATATTTGTGTGCCCAGAGCAACACTAAGCACCCCAACTGAAGGATCCGTGTATTATCTGGGCAGGCGTAAATTTCATTGAACATTATTAGGTAGTTATCGAATACTGCCAACAATAGGTATATCCTTCTACAGTTAAATCCACTAATTAGAAATTCGCTTAATAGGAATATCCGCTTATGAGCATCAAAACACGCTGGAACGGACCGGATCGGGAAAATACAGTGGGTTTTATCCGCTTATTAGCAATGAATGTTCGGTTCAAGGGTTCAATTATGAACGGCCGAATGAAGTTTTGTGAAAAAGAAGGAGTATTGGTAAACAAACACTTTCTCCCTACGCCACCCCCCTTATTCAATGAAGGCATATTACTGCAGATAAATGAGAGGTAGGAGGTGGCCCTAGTTCTAGTCTAAAACTAGTATTCTTGATGCACTACACCTATGGGTGTAGTAGCCAAAGCGTGGAACACGGTTTCTTCGACAACAATCACCAACTGTTTTAAGAAAGAAGGATTTGCAGTGACTGTGAGTGTGACCTGGATGAAGACATTCTATTACCCCTCAAACTCACGGAAGATGAGTTCATCCAGTAGATGTCAATTGATAACAATGCACCAGTAACTGCAATCTTCACCGAAGATGAATTTTGTGCTGAAGCAATGGGATCCAACCTGCCGACCACACTGATGCTGATGAGGAGGGATCTTCCGAAACTCTCGGTCCACTCCATGATAGGAGCCCTGGCTTTGCTAAGAAGAGGCGTCCAACATTATGGTGAGACCTTCGCCGATCATCATAGATACGAGGGTTACATTCGAAACGAAGTGAAATTGACAAATATTTATAAAAACCTTTATTTGTTTAATATAATTGTTAGCGTGTGAAACATAACATAATATGTCAAATAACCACACAACATAATAATATTATGTAAAATATATTATGCCAATACACATATACCGCCGTGAATAGGAAGAAGGCATTAACTCGACTTCAAGACGTTTTCAGAAAATCGAGACGTTTCATACCTATTACAACGGAAAAAGGCAGCAATTTCAGGATTACTGTTTTCTATCGTTGAACGAAGTGATGCTGCTTTCTACTATTGAACCAACCCCTAAAATAGAGAAACAGCCTAACAATTATTTGAATTATTTAATTAATAATTATTTTTTGTTGCATTCGATAGAAAAAGACACGACGATACCAGCGGTATAATCTCAAAATTTCAAAATTCTCAAAATTCAGAAATCTCAAAATTCTGGAGTTACTGCCTTCTTCCTCTGGACGGCAGAATAGACATGTCATATATATGTATAGACATAAATAGTATATAGAAGTGTACATATAGCTCATTGGCTGCAAAACCCATTTCAACTATGAAATATTCCGCCACGAATTTCACGAAGCGAGTTTTTAAAGCTCTAATTTCTGGGTTTAAAAGCTGGCTTCGTGAAATTCGTAGCGGAATATTTCAAAGTTGAAATGGTTTTCAAAGTTCGATTACCCTGAAGCATCAACTTTGGAGATATGACCCAATGAACGATAGGTACCTTTATTATGACGATATTTTGACTTACTTTGTTCTTATTATGTATGACATACATTCTACCTCGATTTTTTAAAAGAAAAATTTTCATGTTTTTCATTCTCATGCGTACCTAATTTTTTGACATTTTATGTCTTTACTCTGGCACATAACTCGAAAAACGTTACACAAAAGCGTTACACGAAATCGTCACGAAAATTTCTGATGATTTTCGCTTACAACCGATTCGGTGCTACGGAACTTTATCTTCGCCAGTTATCATCGTACAAAAATCGTTCACCACTCGTTGGATAGCTCTCGATTTACCTAACCATATTACGTTAACCACTGCGGAGTGCGTGGCCGACAAGCTGCGGTATGAGCGTGATTGTTTAAATAATTGTTTACACACAGGTGATCATATAATTTATATTGTCTATACGAATGCAAGCTTCATAATTTATGATGAACCCTACAATTACGTATCTAGGAACGCGGTAGCGTTCCGCCCCGCCAAGCAAAGAAGTTGAGAAAACGAACGATGCCGAGTGTATGTTTACCGGACGTCACGAAACGCGTTTTCGATAACAACTGCGCTACTGGGGTAGGTGATGTAGCATTGTTCGAAGGTTCTTGAATCACTTCTTTAAATACAGGGTGGGGCAAAACAAACAGTGCAGTTTAAAAAGGGCTATAAAAAAAAACGGCGCAACATAGAAAAATGCGGTTTGTTTTATTTGATTCAGTATTTCACCCCATTTGTTTATTCAAGTTTTAAAGATTACATCAGCAAGATGATGGCCTTCAGCAGCAATGCACTGATGGAGGCGATTTCTGAAACTTTCGACAGCCTTCTGGCACATATCGACTGGAATTGTGGCGATTTCCTCTCTAATTCGTGTCTTCAGCTCTTCCAAAGTGTGAGGACGATGTTTAAAAACCTTTTCCTTGAGGTAGCCCCACAGGAAAAAATCGCAGATGCTCAAATCTGGTGATCTCGCGGGCCACCCCAGGTCACCCCTCAGAGAGACGAGGCGCGCAGGGAACATCTGCCGCAGTTTCGTCATCGAAATGATCGCTGTGTGGGCCGTAGCCCCATCTTGTTGGAACCAGATATCCCCCAGATCTTGTTCTCCAGCCAACTGCTCCAATTCTGGCTCAAAAAACGTTTCCAGCATGGAAACATAACGCTGAGCATTGACAGTTGTGGTTCGCCCATCCTCCTCAAAAAAGTAAGGCCCAATCACCCCGAATTTCGAAATGGCACACCACACAGTAACTTTCGGGGAGTGGAGAGGTCTCTCGTGAAGTTGTCGTGGATTAGTGTCACTCCAATAGCGAAAATTTTGTTTGTTCACGGCTCCAGACAGATGGAAGTGAGCTTCGTCACTAGAGAAAAAAGTTGACCTTGGTGGGATACGGTTTAGCATTTCTTGGGCGCGATTAACACGGTTTTGAAAGTCTGGGGGCATTAACTCCTGAACAATCATCATCTTGTAGGGATGGAACGTTAAATCTTCATGCAAAATTCTCCTTAGCGAGCGGTTAGACATGTTCAATGCTGTTGCATGCTTACGGGCAGAGCGCCTAGGCGAATGTTCGACAGCTGCTCTCACAGTAGCCACATTTTCTGGTGTTCGAACCGTTTTTGGTCTTCCCATACCCCTAGGCCTTGTTGTGGATCCAGTTTCTTCCAATGCACGAACCCAAGCCGCGATAACATTGCGATGAGGGACGGGATCTCGACGTGGAATGTTGAAGTGCAGCCGGAAGGCCCGCTGGGTGGCGATGAAAGAACGGCCGCTTTCGAAAAACGTGCGGACAGCGAAGCCTCGATGCTCTCCGGTCCAAACCATGGTAGTGACTGAAAATGGGGTGAGTGGCCGGACACAATGAGACCCCTCCCAGGTTCCTACCACTTCCACGAAGGATTTAGTCACCCTTCAAAACTGCACTGTTTGTTTTGCCCCACCCTGTACATAAAATGTCCCAATGTGTTGCAGGCTCGTATGCAAGCATTTAATTCTTGACTGTATCAACAACAGGATGGAGTTGACATTCTTTTGACATTTTCATGTCTTTGCTTTGGCACATAAACTGAAACGGGAAAAATTTGTTTCCTTGATTCACCCTTTCCCTCAGATCACGTCAGAACATAAGCAACAGGCGGGTCACTACGTCAGAGCCTATGACGCACGAGCGTATGACGTCAGACGGCTGGCCGGAGGTCAACTAGAACGTTAGAGCCTATGACGCACGAGCGTATGACGTCAGACGGCTGGCCGGAGGTTAACTAGTACGTCAGAGCCTATGACGCTCGAGCGTATGACGTAAGACGGCTGGCAGGAGGCCGACTGGTACGTCAAAGCCTATGACGCACTAGCGTATGACGTCAGACGGCTGGCCGGAGGCTAACTAATACGTCAGAGCCTATGACGCACGAGCGTATGACGTAAGACGGCTGGCAGAAGGCCAACTAGTACGTCACAGCCTATGACGTCAGAGTGCTGGTTGGCTAGGTGATTGGGTTTTAATAAGCCTCTGGAATTCCGCGCCTTCATTTTGCATTCATTTGCATCTTCACGTTGAAAAATCCTTCATCTTGTCGCTTTTCCGTGTAACTGATATTCAGTTTAATCACAATATTGCCTGGTGGAGGGAGTGGTGTTTTATCTACTGTTTCTCCTCCCGCGTCCGTCTATTAGAATCGCCCGTTTATCAAGTTCAAAGTACGGTGGTCCCGATATGATTCGAATAAGCAGATTCCACTGCGTATTGGTATTTTATATAGACGTAGAAATTGAGTTGATCGAGCACCAAACTAGTTCTTCGTCATGACTCGTTCATAAAAATGACCCGTCTCGAATAAAAGAGTCGATTGCCTGTTGTCTAGAAGAACCGTCATCAGAAGCGCATTAGGTAGAGATAATTACCTCGGGATATAATTCTATTCAGTATCGGAACTCATTAGTTTGGATGTTTTCCTCCAGTTCGAGAAAGCACAGTTCGAATTTGGTGGCAGATGAGTTGATTAGTCGTGCAGTTGTCAACCACACAGGAAACAGTCTTGATTCTTTAGGTTTCCACGACTAGTTCATTGTTCTTGAGGTAAGTTACAGAACCCGAAAATTTCTAATTTTAATCTTTTTTAATTTTTTGATAAGATCCGATCCAGCTCGATAACTTCGCAATGAGAAGACTTACTTCCACTGAGAAGACATACATAAAACGATTCCTGTTCAGAGTTCCGACAATAAAAAGGGTTAAGTGAGCAATGAAAAATAATAGAAAGGTAAAAAACTGATGATAAAGGTAAAATCTACTGATTTGTAATAGAACATAATGCAGCTATAGCCCGCTCCTCATAACTCCTACGTGTAAGTGCATAGTCGAAGCAGTTGAAAAACCTCGTTATTATCAATATCGTTATCACGTATCAGTCGGAGGTTTCACCCAAACATACTGGATGGAGTTTTCCCACTTCAAGTAGTAACATCTCTGTTGTCAATCTGTCGTTATGAATGAGGGAAATGTGTAGTTAAACCAATGTTCATAATGCGGGTTTATAATGTGTCAATCTTGATATAGCTCAGCTCTCAGGTCGTTTGGTATTGGATTTGTTTGTATTGAATTCAGAGTGAATAGTGCTTTCTGAATGTTTTCCGTGCATCGAATGATCACCCTGCGACATCATATTGACCTACATTGTTTACACGTATCTCGTAAAGAGGGCACTTGATGATCGGTTAACTACGGAGGGAGTGAGTTTGCGGAAGCTGAATTATTTAAATCCTACACTTTCAACCGATTGCTGATTCACGGATAACGGCATCAACATTGATGAGACGTTTGTGCTCGTTTTTCTTACCCGGACGCAGAATATACAGGTTACTATTCATATTCACTGTATCGTAAATTAATATTGATTGTATGTTAGGTTAGGAAGGGTTTTGTAAAACCATGCTAAAAGATGCTGCCTGGAATTCATCCCGAAACTTGATATTGAATAAGTAATGAAGAACAATCACCAATACCGCCGGTAATTGCTCCGCTATCGTGTTTCAGTTGAAAATAATTACTCATCATGCTGAGCGATAACGATTAGAAAAACCTCCGTCCACATTCCTTACGCCGCAGACGCTATTCGGCCCTTTCAATTTTTGTCGGTTCACCGTAAAACGCGGGGACGAGTAATGAATCGCTATTTTACTACCGACATCGACTCGGGCGTTTATTAGATTTTTAATGGTCGAATTAATGTCGCTTCTGACTTTTGTGTCTTTCCATAATATGATCGAAAACGCAATTCATTTTCTTTTACTACTCACGTTCCTTTTTATACATGTCGTAATAATATTTGCGGTTATACGATCAGAAAATATACAAACAAAACCACTGCTTTTTTAAATTTCGTAATATCTCGCGTTATACGAATCGTATAATACGATTGGAACTTCTCAATAAACCTAGAGGTGGAATTACATAAATCTGGGTAGATACCAAGCCATCCCAAGGTGTCATAACAGCCGTTCATACGATATAACGACATACTTTTCACTCTAACAACGTACTACCTATTGATGACAGCTCAACTCTCGATTTTCTTAGGCTTAAGGCGGTATAGTTACTGCACTTGGTTCAGAAACGTATCAAGTCCTCTGAAATAAGATCAGTAGTATTATCCTAGAATTTTTCATAGCAAATTTCTTAAACGTTGTTCGAATAGGCTCGGTATTACACCCGTATAATAGACGATAAAAGGAGAGTAAATTTTGTAGTAGGTTATAGGTTTTCGGAGAACGCATAACACCAAAGTTTAAGGAGGGTAGATAACAAACCTTTACCTGTAATACATTTAATACCTATAACCAAACCAGAAGTTTCAACTGTCAATAATGAACCAAAACAATTTGAGTGTTTCTTTCGCGTCATGCTCAGTATGCCACTATTTACTCCAAGAAGCCTCTGTTTCTTTTACCTTAATTCTCGGGATATTTACTTTTCGCTGGAGACTTTTTCAAGTATCAGTCTCTTCGCCCTAAACGCTTCTAATCTACAGTCCTCTTTACTGCCCCCCATAAAACAAAATAACTCGATGGCTCGAAACAGAGGTGAATTATCCAATAATTGGTCTGGGACGGACATTAATTGAGCTCTTTCTCCGCAGGTTCCCACCAGAATTGGTGGCAGTTGACGTGACGGGCAAGAACTTCGAGAGGATGAGCAGCCTCAGGCGGTCGCTGATGACGGGGGACGACGCCGTCAAAAGGCGGTCGAACAAGAGGAGGCCGAGAGGGAAGCGGAGGAACACCATTGCTGGAACGGATACTACTAAAGAACTCGCTGCTATTGTTGGGTTAGACAAGAAAAATTCGCATCATTATCCATAATAACATACAGATAATTAGTTTTGGGTACCAGCCTCGCCCAATCACACTGAAGATGACGTATATTATGCACCTTTGAGGCTTATTCATTAATGTAATTTCCCTTATTCTGTCGATATTGCAGGGAGGATTCGTCCGATGTCAATTTGGGCAAAACCACTCCGGACGGCACGACTTCCAGCAGCTTTGAGAAGAAGTCACACCTGGAGAACCTCAAAGAATGGGGAAGATCACGGTTGAGGTTGATCAAAAACTCAGAGCCGGCGGTGAAGTTGAGGAACGCCAGCCAAGGCGGGAGGCGGAAACTTGACAAGGAAGAACCTTATCCTCATTCGTCCAGTGGAAACTGGAGTCAGTCCAGCGAGAGTGGGCACTCCACAGCCACATCCCATGTTCCTAGGTATGGTATCAGGCAATACGGGTCTTGTTCGCATTTCCCAGACGCTCGAAAAATAATTGCTGGAAAAGTTGAATAAGTGTATGTTTTCCAAGTTTTTCATTTTTGTTTACACCGATTTAACATGTATTTTGGTTGCAGGTCTAGTATCAGCAGTGGTAGCGTGTGCCCGAAGCACAAGCGGCCTCCACTGACATCAGCATCATCTTCAGTAACTAGTGAGAGCACAACTTTAACACCCGACGATGGAGAAACGTGTTCGATGTATTCTTGTGACACTGAAGGCTACTATACGTCGTTCCATTTGGATAGTGGGCTCAAAACATTGAGAGAGGAAGAGCCTCCGACGCCAGCCCACACGACATCCGCTCTTTCAGTGAACAGTCAAAACAATTCCACGCTGACTGCCGAAAGTGAGTACGAATTGTTTGGGAGAGGATCGACATCTACGACTGCCAGTTCAGCTGGGACAGTATGCACAACACTTCTGATCCCGCCACCACCTTTGGTGCCAGAGAGAATCTGCAGCCAGCTTTCTGGAAACAAAACTCTGCCTGAAAGAACGCAGAAATCGAATCTGGACACGAGAGAAACGCAAAGCCTCAAACTCAACAAGAAGACCGACATGAAAATGCTCTCGTTCGACGAAGTGAAGCAAATTAACGAATCGAAATCGAATCTAACGCACGACAACGTAACGAAACACACTGACGCTGAAAGGAAAAACTGCATTATAACAGTCGATGTTCATCACGAACACAGAAAGACTCCGGAGAAATGTGGAGATTCGCCAGACTCGGGGCACAACACGTGCAGCTCACCTGTTGATTCAATCGCGAGTCCTTCGTTGGATTTGGAAATGTCTGAATGCTCTGATCTGGAAGGCGTTGATCGAGTTGAGAGAATACGCGAGAAAACAACAATTAATTCAAGTAGAATTCCATCCATGTGTGTTATTACTCCTCCTCAGAGTGACGACGAGGCCAGCCTTAGCCACTACAACAGGAGTATCGATTCTGGCGATTATGTTACGATCGCGGAGGTCAAAAATCATCACCATTCACCCGTTAAATATGTGCCCCCTTCGGGAACTCTGACTCGAGACCAGGAGTACATTAGTTTGATAGATTTTCCTAAAACAGAAATAGAGACTCGAAGGACTGGCGCAAGGGTGACGTTGAATGCGGAAGGGCGTGTAGTTTATTCTTCTGATAGTCTGAGGAGAAGGAAAGCTGTCCATACGACAGGAACATTCGAGCCTGGTCCTTGCGTTACAGTCAGTACACAGAGCCCTGTACCACAGAGGAGCGTCGCCGTGAGACCGTTAAACACAGCCAGTCCTCTATTTGCTAATAGGAAATTGATAACGCCAAACCCTGTGTATAGATCTCCAGTTAAATCACAGTCTCCCGTGGCTGAGAGGAAAGAAATCAACACGTCCAAACAAATTAGACCAAGTATAGTAGCCAGCAGGACTCTGTCGCCTCCTAGTTCTCGTAAATTGAACAATCAAAAACAGTATTTCTCGCCGAATTTAGAAAAACCTGTAAATACGAACGTATCGAAACCGGTCTCTCCTCTCGCGTCGCCGACTTCGACGAAAACTCTTCCTCTGACGAGAGCCACGTCGCCGAGGATGGTCGTGAGGGCCGCCCCTGGGCGACCCATGAGCCCTGTGGCCATGAGAGGAGCCTACGTCAACATCAACCAACCGACTCAAGAAGACAAATTCGCCGTCAAAAGAAGTGACAGCTACCGCTTGGCCAACGACGACGTCTACGGCAAAGGTGTCGGAGCGAAAAAGACGACCTACTCGCCAGGAAACAGCATCTTCTCTGCGGTACAAGCGGCTCGAACAACGAAAGGTAATAAGATCAAAAGAGTTGACAACACGGACATTTGGTAGTTGTATCGTATTATATTACAGTTTGCAGTACTACTTGTGAGAAAGACTGTTTTATTCGCGCCCAGTGGCATGAAATTCAGTATTGGCTGAGCGAAAATTTGAACAACGTCAATCGGATAAGCGAACTTTCGGAGGACCTCTGCATGTACTTAGTGTCCTTCCAGACGATTTCTGGGATTGGTTGTATGAATACACATCCAAATTTTCACAAAACGTTCTTAATTACGTGGAATATAAAAAATATGTCGAATTTCAGTTAACGATTGCGATTAACAACTCCTCAAAGCCAACTTTCACCCCGCGCTTTGGATCGTTTGAAACTCAAATGATGTCTTGTTGGTGTTTCTGTGAATTTATTAACGACTATATTGAACTCGTAGATCTTGGTGAAACTAAAATCTTGTTGAGTTTTTGAAACACCTTCAAGCCTTTTAAAAATTGATAAAACTAGATATTATCTACTCAATTTTATGAAGGTTTTCTGATTCATTAGGGGTGCTCGAGATTGAAACATCTTCATAATCCTTACTTACTGATTTTTTTCGTTTTTCAAATTTTGGCCAGCCAGTTCCTATTGCCACTTTCATCCACTGTGCGCTTTAGTGCTTATGTAGATTTCGTAGGTGTTGATTGTCGATCTTGAGAGAGTTTTCCCCTGTTATTAAATGAAAATGCAATGTTGTTTTTGATTAAGGTTTTGAAAAACGAATTTTCACAATGGGGAATTTGCTTCAATTGTCGATTCCGAATATCATCCCCCTGTTGTATAGTACGTCCAAGAATAACCTGCATTCCCAGCGATATTCATTTAAAAATATTTATTTGAGGATAAAACGTCAAAAAACGCAGATTGAATCAAGTCGCGAAGGGACCGTATGACGTCACAAACAGGAACCCGATTGGGGCGCTGACATCGCCGGGCTTCAGAATGGAGGGGAGTGGCTTCTTTTTCAAACGCGGCCATCTCTCCCTAAATTTTCCCTGAATTTTTGGGAAGACTTTTCAGGCAGCTGACCATCATTTTCGTTACTCTCCTTGTACTTTCGAAAAAAATTAATAAATAAATAAATAAAATTGACGCGAATTCCCCTCCGAGTATTGTTGGCTGAAATGACTTTTGATCCACTTGCTTTCAAGCTTAACCTCTCAACATGGTGATTTGAACAATTTTTCGTGCCTGGAGATTAAATGAGTGGGTTGGTTCTGGTGGTTTAATCAAGTTTACGTATAGCTTTGAAGATTTTGTTGTATAGGTTCACTACGCATTTCATCATCTCGAATTCTACAAAAACTCAAGGACGTTTTCTATCACCTCATAACACAGTTTAATACCTAAAATAATATTAATAACATATTATGTAGGGTTAAATTCGGGTGATTGCAATATTTAGATGTTAACCTCACTTATCTCTCTCTTCTCCCCCTCCCCTCTCTTAGAATGTAGGTATTTTAACAATTAATACGTCATTACAAACTTTCAATTGATTTTGAAAATATATTTCGTCCTCTTTGAGTACACATTCCTGGCATGTGATTAGGTTCCTAGCTTTAAAAATTCTCCCTTATCTAAAACTTGAGTATTTTAAGTTAATACCAGAAATTCTATTTGGGTTCATTTGGAAAATTGTTCACTAACTTCACATGGCAAAAGCTTTTCCTTGTCGGACTTGTCATGGCATTTTGATGTTCAGATTATCGTGTTACAACCAGCACAATGTTGCAAGTACCTAGCACTTGGTGTGTGACAATGTGTGACTGGTAGGCGTATGCATCTCGCTTCACGTTCACCAGATTAGTCGGAGTAGTTTAGTCGTTGTTGAGAATGAGGAGTATCTCGGTTAAGTCTTCATTGACATTCTTCTACCCCCCAAGCACTTTCACCTTGTTCCTACTACATCGGCCTCTTGAGGGATTCTCCTTCCTGTGCTGTGTCCCTATATTTCCACATCGCAGGAACTCCTGGAAGAGGAGGTTGATGTAGTACAAGTTAGTATTAGGTGAAGGTACTCAGGAGCGAAGCAATCTTCACGCTGGTCAGTAATAATTCAGCTCGGCTCCTCCCCCATGTTTAGGCTGTTTCAAAATTAGGATAAATTAATATTGAGTAACCTAGAGCTACCAAAATGAGTTCCATTTCAATGTTGTCATTGAGCAGAAAAATTGGGTGAATAATTAAGATAATTTCAGATAATTTGAGGAAATGCAACGTATTTAGTACTTGTAGGAAACATGTAATTTCAGAAAATATGAATACTCTTCTTCTATAGCAGGGAAGTGTTGATAACTGTGGGGTGATGCCATCTCTGTCAAGAAGGATGAGCTGTAACGTTACTATCATGTTGATATCTCTAAATAGATTCGTTAGAATGCAAATGCTTCACCAGAGCTCAATCATTATACGAGCATTATAATGAATATTGCAGCTTGTCGAATGGTGTAAATCACAGGATCTATTAGATTAACAAATTTTTGTTGTATCCTGTAGGTACCTTCCTAATAATTTTAGGATAGTCAACGTTCGGATTTGGATTTGGAAAATTTGGATTTTCGCTTCATCTTCATATTTACCAGTTTATTGGAATAAACTGATTATGGAGAATGAAATTGAAGCTAATCTAATTCCCTCAATGAGATAATAGTAAGTCTCCTGTTACAGTGTCAGTAAGTTTCCTGTTACATATCAGGGGAAGAGAGTTCTATAATATAAAACTATCTTCCCCTGATATTTAAAAGTAAACTTGAAGACTCATATTATGACATTATTTGAGTACCCAGCAGTTCTCATGATCCTTACAATAAGTCGTTGGTTTTCTCTGAAGAGGGAGAAGTCCACCACACAGTTATCATAACCCTAACGATGAGTTGAATGATGTAAAGACTACAAAGTTATTTGAGAATTATCTTGTTTAACCCAACGCCTTTAAAATCAGACAACGTTTTTTATTTCGTACCCTCGTATTTTCACTTCAGCCAATAATAAAAAATATGTACCTACTTTCGTTTTCTGAACAGTGCCAACATTGTCACGTGTTAACCCTAATTTGGATGCCATTTTGCTACAATCAGCTAACCTCAAATAACGATTTGTAATTTTGGATTCTACAATTCCCCTACCATTGTCTCTAAAATGGTTTCAGATTTGTTCCACACATCCCATTCAGCATATCCCAGAGACACTTCATACTCGATAACACTGTACAGATCCTGTACAGCCTGACATACCGCCTACCCCAAAGATGTTTTTTATGACTCCATTACCGGCAGATGTGCATGATGAATTGATAAACTGAAGGAAAATCCCATCAATAGCCAAAACGTAGAAAATAATTAGAAAAACGTAACACTGGAAACACTGAAGTTTAAAATCTCATCTCCATAACTGAATCCAGGGCCCACAAAATATCCATGAGTAGACGTAACCTTTGCAAATTTTACAATATACCTACACAGGAGGTGGTTCATGATGCCAAAATGAAACAAAATGCGCCAAATCGATACTTTGAGGGTTAGCCATTGTTGCGTAACGACATCCACTTATTGGTCATTAATCATGCAGTACTCCTAATGGTTTCAAGTTCAAAGTCACTATTGAATTTTAGATACTTGCAATATTGTTCACAGCTTATGTTATTTTGTATTTTGTCATGAAGTTCGTAGATTTTGTTGATAGATGTTAGTATGAATGTGTTTCCACACTTCAATAAGTTTACAGTACGTAGATAGAAGTAAGGTTCACACGTTTTCGCTACCTTTTTTGTTTTTGTGCACAATTTGTTCACTTATAGTGTAAATAATGTAAATATCCACTTCTAGATTGATGTGCTGTAGATTGAGCTTATTCTTCTTGATGTATTGTACTCCACTGCATGACGTCATTTTATCGGCACACAAATTTTATAGCTTTTTATGTCTGTGATTAATCGCTATGTCTAATTCACTCAATTAAAATCACTCATCTAGATCATTAGAGCACTTTCTTTCACACTCCGAATAAAAGGTCTTGAAGAGCTGGAAGGCAGTGGGTACTAATCGGGGCTTTGTAACGGACCCTTCTATCCTTCCTTTCCGTCATGATCAAACGAAATGTGATGTTCCTCTATAACCCGAAATATCACTGCGTCAATTCATTGGTAATAATTGGTCTAGTTCATCCTCTAAACACATATATGGGAACGCACGTTGGATGGAACTAAACTGTAACCCACCTACATGGACCAGGTCCCAGGTTGTGCTTGTCTGTGATACGTTGACTGCAGCTTGTAATAAGGAGGAGGAACTTCACAGAATGCCGGGAAAAACTTAGCGTTGCCACCTATAGTAGACTGTTGATGGAATGCTCAACGTATGGTGCACAGAGTACTTAGTTTGTGTTGTTTGTATATCATAGGGAACCAGTGGTTTTCCAATTCCTTTAATAATTCCTTGTACGTGTTGCATACGATACGTCACTCTTAATTGACACACTCCTGACGTACACACCGCACGGTCCACACAACTTATGTCCCAATTATTCTTTTGTCACAAGGTACCCATTTCTGGCGTACCAACCGAGCCCGGCGTCCACCATTTTATGGGCTCCCCCAAACCGTCCACACATCAACTGCAACTGCCAGTTCAAACGTGGAGACCAAAACTCCTTGTGTTTGCAGAAATACGAGACAAAACTGGACGGCTTTACTCAAACTCCTTTCTATAGCTCTCAAACCATTGCCAAAGATATTACTAAAGCTAGAAAGCAAATCCCACGTGGCACATTATATTCCTTGATGTATTACCCAAGTTTGTAAACTGACAGATTGGTGGACTGAGGGAAATACATTTCCCTGTTGACTGCAGGTCATGGGTGACACTCAAGCTGATGCGCTGTGGGGCTGTCGGGGAGCGTTTCAAGTTCTCTGTTTGCTACTCCAGTTCCAGTTATATAGAGACCGGTAACCGGAGCCATTTTGGAGACGGCGCTTCAAAACTAATCTGATTCAATTCCCATGGGAGTACCAATACAAACTCTCCAGATGGCCTCGTGCCTTGGATACTTCAATACCATCCAAGACACCAATCACACCCTGAGGGTGTCAAGAGTCAACTTATCACAGACAAGCTCTTCCAAATCCCTTCTAAAAAATAGGAAAACCTCATCCATCATCATCAATTTAAATCATTGACTTGATATCCAACTTCCCACGCACCCCTTGATCCCCGTGTTCAGAGCCGAAAAAAGGAAGAAATAAGTTGGTTTGTCGACATACAATTCTGAAGTTCTTTTACAGTCCAGGAGAAGCATGGGACCATCATCAGAACCACATCATTTCCTTGTAACTTGTGACAATTTTCAATAAGGTTACTGGTCCACACAACCGCTTCTAACAGTGTACATATTCATCGCTGTCACACACAAACCTCCTCCTCCCCCCCCCCCCACCCCGCACGGCTTTTTGTGTTTGCACGGAAAAGTACACGTTAACTCCTCGTGGAATGGACCTGTGACGAGGTGAGCCGTTTCTACATTATCTGCATGCTGCTTGATGTGTTTAAATCATGACAAATTTAGCGCATAGTGCACATTCAGGGGCAATAAGCTCGGGGTGTGGTTCAATTCGATATGTCTAAAGACCGAAACGTGGTATTCTGGGTTTTGTTGAAAATTCGCTCAAGATCATGGTGCATGAGTGAAATATTTGAACCATTCCTGTAGTTGATAATAACAATACTTATTGTAGATTTGATTGAGATTGTTGTATTATTTGTGCAGAGGGAGACGTGCAGCACTACGCAGAGCCTAGGAAGAGTTGGGGGAATTCGCCGAAGGAAAGAAGCGGGCAATCAACATGGCCGAGATCGACGTCGACGCCGACCAAAAGCGATTCACCATCTTCGCCTATGGACTTCACTCTGGTGCCGTCGCCCATCCAGAAGACTAGCACTCCACCAAAGAACGCAAGATCAGCTATGGACTTGTACGCAGTCATCCACGAGTCCAAGAAACGGATACAGAATTTGCAAAAACCGCAGAGCCCTCCTGTATGGCCAAAAGCTATACCTGCCAAAGCAGTTAGTCCCATTCCGCCAGCAGTGCTGGACTCGAGCTTGATAAAAGGGATGCCCCAACCAATGCCCCCGTTGAACAACATTAACCAACTGAAATACACGACTCAAACAACTAATGTTGGGTACAACTCATTACCAAGGCTGCAGGTGCAGAAATTGGACGAGTCTCCGCGGAGTTTGAGCAGAAAAGTGTATGCAAGGAAGGAACTGATTCCGTCGTCTCCTGCCATGGCGAGGCCTCAAGACAGGTCGTCTCTGGCCTCCGACCGCCTCGGCCCCGTTCAATCTACATCCAGAAACGACTTCAAACGTCTACTCCTCCAAAAAGGTTGGGGCCACAACTCCCCAACCAAAGAATCCGCCGTCGAGAGGCTCAAAGGGCGGGCGACTGCTCATATCAAACCCATCAACTACGACGTTCTCTCATCCACGATACCCGAAGATCGCAGTGATGAAGACGAACTCAATGAACAGAGCCGCCTCACCAGGACGCCGCCATCTTTAGCCTCTTCCCAGTTGGTCAACAACCAGAATAAGAAGTTCAACAAGAAAACTACGCTTGAGACTGCACTTTAAAGACATTCTAACTTGCTAAGTGAATACCACACTAGACGGTGCGCATCATCATTAATTCCATCACAATTTTTTTGAACAAAATATCATCATTCCTTCAGCTGTTCAAATGTTCTCTTGCAGCAGTGGCGGCTGGTGATCTAGGATGACCTGACTGGGGATGACATTCACCAAAAAGCTCATTTGTGTCCAGACGCTGTGTCCCCTTCACCTTTTACTTATTTTATAGAAAATTTACAAATCCCAGATGATGCTCCCGAAGTATTTCATTAAAAGTCTACTTTTCCCTAAAGGAGTTGAAGAGGCCTTAGATTTGGAAGCGTGCCACAATGTTTGTGTATGCGGAGAGTTGTATGGTAGCGATAAACAAACTAGCAGAAAAAATACTTGAACCTGAGAAATGAAATTAATGCATTTCTACCAGTATATCAGAGTAGATGTAAGACCCAACGTGCTGAAGATACCTTCTTTGGCCTCTTCATTTTGAAGATAATTCATGTTCATGACATTTTCATAAGGAAACACTGATTCCCAAGTGGAATTGTTAAGAAACACTTACGTCTAGCATGCATGCGGCACTCAAATGTGGCACTATGTTTTTGAAGAGAGCCATACCTACTCACGACGCCCAACGACCAGCCGCCTATGTCATCTAATTAAACAGCCTGCACCAAAATGATGGGTATCGTCTTATTTTAATTTTAATTATTATCATATTTTATTTATTGTATTTAAATGTTCCTGCTTGAGGGGGTATTAAATAGCTAACTTCGTTTTAATAAACCCCCTGACGGGTGATTCTTTGAAGAAAGGCAATTGTCAACATTTAAACTAAAAGTGCTCTGAATGCTCCAGCCCCAATATTCGCCCAAGTAAGGCGATTAAGCCTAAATTTATAAATCTTGAATCAATCATATCAACAGTACATCCATTTCACTGAGAAAGTACTCTCCTTTAATATTTGACTTTTGACACTTTCAAGTGTTCTGACAAACAAGCCGCTAATGCCAATTGGTGGAAATTATATCACTTTTTCACTTCAAAGAGAACAATAGTATCGGACATATCGTCGAGAAATCAGCAACACCACCAAGCTCGTTTTTCACAACTTTTCAAGAGAGAGAAAACCCCGATTTTTTCGTTCATCAAGGCCTAATTGACTGAAGTTTTTCTCGATATCTATGATGAATGATATCTATTCATTTTGATAAAATATAATTCTGCTAAGTAATAATAGTCGTTAGAAAACTGTCAAAAATTCCTTTGTGCACAACTCTGCGATGTATACAACAATATGGTGCGTCAACATGGAGATTATATAAATCGTTTATAACATCCATAGTGCGTTTCTGACTAATCAGGTTGCAGAACGCACAACCCCGGCCGCACCAAATGCTCCATGTGAACCAGGCTTAAAACCAACTGGACGCACTCAAGTTTCTACTGACTTCGTTCATGTTCAACCTACAAAATAAACATTAAACACAGCACATTACCAAAGGAACAACTGAGTTTGTAAGATGACACTCACGTGCCCCATGGAATTCGCCCTTCACAGAATCACCCTGCTATCATCCTGAGACTTTTAGCGAACCGTTCAACAGAACGTTGGCCCAACTCCTAGGTGGGTCTATAATAACTATTAATATGAAAGGAAAAAACAACAAACTTGTGTAGTATTTGTACAGTGTGATATATTTATTCGTAGTGTTATGATCTGCTTGATGAATTTTATACATTTTATATAAGCAACATCTTGCCTTGAAAACGGGAAAAAAACATTCCTTTTTAATTATTTATTGTGAATAAGCTTAATTTATTTTTGTTGGTGAATTGTTTACATACCTTTGCATAATATGTATTGCGAGCGAAATTGTTGATTCTGTGTATTTTTTTTTAAATAAGGAAATCGTCAATTCATAATGACTCCAAATGTTTGTGCCGTTCAGCTTCTCAATTTGTATACTGCATTTTGTAATGTAAATGGAACGTCGGTCAGTTCTAGTCTTCATTGTTTCAAAATGATAATTAGGTCGTAGGATTTTAATAGGATAAAAAGTGCCTCTAAGGTTAACGTTATTGCCTGTTATGATATTGCATCTTGGAAATAAATTACAATACCTTTGAAGACTGTCGTTGATTGTACACCTCATTCCGTATTTTAAATCCAAAGAGCGGCATTTGGTCGCTTCTCAGTTGGGAGATCATGTTACGGTATTTTCAGAGTAGAATGCCATCAGATTTCGTACACATCACCGTTTTGATAACACCGGCAATTTTGGTGCAGAAGCAACATCGATTGACGTTTTCTCTCAAATCCGGACTTCATCCGGAACATTAGGGCGAAAACATTAAGACCTAATATGTTAACCAATATTATGGGTTGGACAAGGCTTGCATAAACGTTTTTTAAACCTGCGTTATTTAGATCTTGTAGATCCTTATTTAAACCTGTATCGATGTTTAGATCACGATACATCGGCTCAAAGTCCTGCGATAAATATAAATAATATAAGCAATAACAATAAACAACTTTAAAACTAATTAAATTAATACAATAAAGCTCGTTAAGGCAAGCTTTATTGTATTCATAATATGAACATTTCAGTATACTATACTGAAATGCTCATATTATGAACATTTCGTACATATCAACGGTTTTCTCTTTGCTACAAGGCAACCCTTGTAATCCTTTTTTGAACCCTACACCGTATTTAATTTAATCTTAGGATGGAGGTAAAAGGAGCCAGAAAACCCATCTTTAGGGGTGGGGGGGGAGTGGTTTTGTGAGGATCAGTGTGGCTCCTGAAAAGCAGTGACAATTTACCTACTGGTGTTGCCACATGAACGAAAATGTTAAAATCACTAGTCAAATGAAATGCAGAGACACTAGTGACTGAGTCAAATATCGTTAAAAACTCGGGATAATTCTTGGTTTTTTCGATAATTTGGCAATTTTATTGGGATGTTACCGTCATACAATCTACCAGCCACGTAATATTTGAGGTTTAGGTAACTATTATTGTCGATTATTGAATGGCCGAGGTCTAGTAAGTAAAGTAAGCAACCATTTCAGGTTGGATTTCCGTCCGACTGCCGTTTTTTAGGCGTCGCGGACGTCATCGGCTGTCCACCTAGGTCTAGTTATTACGAGTTTAACAATAGTGAAAAGTTCTAATAAATAGTCATCTGAAGGTAAGTTGATTCGGTTATACTTATTAAAAATTCGCTCTTGGGTCATAGGAAACTGGTCGACCAGGTTTCTGAGCTGGCTTGAGTGTAAATGAGTAGGGTATCAGAATCAATGTAAATCTTCCCTGAAGGTTATTTCTTTGGGAGCGTCTGCCTCTGCGTTTAGAATTGGGACCAGTGCTGTCGCGCGTCTAGAGCTATGTTAACGTGCACCACAGGAGTTGAAAAAACAGTGGATCACAACAATCAGGCTGGGATTCACAGAAAATTGGCCTGTTATAAGAGGAGGGAACTGTAGATCACAGGGGCAAGACCTGCATGTACATGGAAAGCGTCCCTGTTCAGTGTATCATTTAAACTTCTCATCGTTCCCAAAGTGGTACTGAGCCACTGACTACCGCCCCTCCTCACTCCTCTTCTCGAGAGTATAACGAATCCTCATCCTCTTCATCAGAGAAGGATTAACAACAAACAGAGACAATGGTCGACCCACACTTGACAAGAAGAAATAATGATTTCCATGTGTATGCAGGTCTTGTAGCTGTGATCCACAGTTTCCTCCTTTCTGACAGGCCATTTTACGGTGAATCCCAGCCTCATTAAGATAGATTCACACCAACAGTCACGGGACAATCAGATCACGGTCGAATCACCGTCGAGTCAGGGGCAACCCAATTCACACTGCACAGGCAGATCACCGTCAGTATACTCTGGGCAGCAAGTGAATTCAATCGGGATGTCGTCCAACAGGATTAATTTACTGTGTGAAATCGCTTTAATTTTTGAGGAAAAAGAAGTGAGGCCTCGTTCTCAAAGACAAGAGTGGGTCCATAAACTTTTTTGTCAAGGAGAGATGAAGGGGACTTCGCCAAACTGTACCCACAGCTCGTGGATGACGAGACGAAATTCTCTCGCATTGCGATTTTTTGAATTTGCTGTCCCTGATTGAAAAGGACATAACAAAGGGAGGAAGAAACTGGTTCCTCCTATGGAAAACACGTGACTGACTGACTGTTTCATATTCACATCCCCCAGGAAGCCAGGTATAGTCAAGATCAAGTCGCGGTTTTGATCACTCGCAGAGCGACCTGACGGGCAATGACTTGACGGTGCCTGTGAGTCGGAACACCCCCACTGGAAACCCACGGAAGCAATCTTGACTGGACTGTCTCTGACTGTGATCTGATCGTCCCGTCACTGTTGGTGTGAATCCACCTTTATTGTGATCTGCTGTATTTTCTGTGGTACACGTCAACGTAGGTCCGCGACCGGACTGGTCCTGGGAGAAGTCGGGACGTCCCAATTCTAAACGCAGACGCCAGACGCTGTCAGTGAAAGCAGTCCTGTTAAAAAAATCTTGAAGCAGTGGTGAGCTTCCAGACGCCAGGACGTGGAAGCAGACGAACACAGCGAAGGTTTGCCGCCAGGAGCGCTCATGCCGCTGCACTTCAGGTCAACGAAGAGCCTCTCGTGATTTGAAACCCCTTGAACCAAACCTACGAATGTCACCCACGTCATCTCATCATGTAAAGGACAATGAAACAAATTACGTCATCTCAAATAAGCGCAATGTATTTCTCAATTTCAGCTCAATATACACAATACAATTACTACCCACGTATTTATTGTCGGAGACTTGGGATATTCTTCCTACTAGGAGTCTTAGAAGCTTGAACTTCAATTAAATAATAAAATATACACAATAAACAATAAGGTGCACCCTTTCAATAATTCATTTCAACATTACTGTACATAACATTTTCAAATACCCTGCATTTAGCAGTTGTACATCCGGTGTATAACTCAACTCGTACGTTGAATTTCAAAGCTTAAAGTTATACGAGTATAAAGAGCCCCTGTAGAACACTAAATTACTATCTTAATCACATTCGTATTAACCCAGTGCCTACTACCTACACTGCTAAAGCTACTGTGAAGATGTATTTGATGAAACACTACGGATTAAGTATTTCATAAGGTTGTTGGGCCATAGTATTAACCTTAAATATCTGTGAGAACGAAGCGAGGACTAAACTCTACATCTAGGCTGATTTGGCATTGACGAATAGTCTACAAAGTTTTATTTCAAACACAGGTTCTCCTATAACTATGAAAATATGTAGTATATAATGGTTTAAACTGGAATTATTAAGGGAGGAGTATTTCTATGTTCCATGTTATAGTAGACAGGTCCCTTAAACACTGGAAGTAACGAGTGAACTATATAAATTAAAAACTTCGTTGTTAGAAATATTGAGTTTTGCATACTGCCCTACTAAGGAAGGCTGTTGTGTCTACAATTGACGACCATAATGACAAAAATGGTCGTTCTCTGGGGCTTTCTTGGGATTCATTTGTTCGTTCTTCATAAATCCTTCCAATTTTAGTTTTAGTTTCTTCTTCATGGTTTAAATGTTCTCAAGGTGCTTCCTCAAGATATCAACTTCAGATTACTTGTTAACCCAGGATAATGCTCAAGTCCCTAGAGGAGGCATCTGTATATCATGAAACTCATAAGCACCAGGAATGCTGCGCACAAAGAAGATGGTGGAACCTTTGCCATCAGGACAAGGACCGTCCAGTACGTAGTGTTCATTTTCACCACGAGGGGAGGACACTTCCACAGCGAGCTTTTCTGACTTGGTGAATCGCCAAGAGATATCAACGGCCAAGAACGAACCAGGGAAGTCCCTTGATACAAATTTGATCACTTTCCCTCACATTACTGCTAAATTCCCTGGGCATCATGATGAACATTTTTCACCTACCGTTGCTTGGGAATGATGCTTAGAGGTGCAGTGCAGGCAACTTCTTTTGAGCTTCCACATTCCTCATTCTCTTATTAGGACCATCCAGACAGGGTTCCGTATAATAAAGGCGTGAATACACTTGCATCAACGCTATGTCAAGCAATTACCATGCAATAGGGGAGATCTCAAAATTGGGGCTTAATTGTGGAGTCAGAGGGTTGAAACTTTTGGCTGGGCAGAAGGAGTTGCAGCTCTGAGTTCATCCCACAGGCTGACCAGAACTAAACTCTGCTGCCATGAATTACAACCTGGCTTCATGCCATAACAAATATTCCAAGTTCCAAGCACAACATCTAAACAACTAAACAAAAGAAACATCACCGTTATTCACCTATGTAAAGCGATTACGCTGTATCTACTATCAAGTGCAGCTCCTTTGTAGAATTACATCGCTATGCCTTTGGATCAGGGTATTTTACATGTGAACGTATTTGGGTCTGATTACTATTTACAAACGATTACTAGCAAGATGAGTACGATGATTTCATCATAATTGTATTATTTGTCTTAAAACACACAGAAGAGCCTCGAAAACCGATTAGGTGCCAAAGCTCAGTTTTCAAAAGACATTTTTGATTTTCCTTAGGAGAACAGGATACAAATCTGGGAGCAACGCCTGTTTTTCATTGCGAAAATACATTTTCTGCGTATGATATAGGTACCTACTACTTAATTTCTTTATCAACTAGAAGTCTCAAGTCTTAAAGCTTATAATAATCTGTTAACAATAAAATATCTGTGTAGGTACATATACAACCGTATCATTACAATTATGAGTGTAAAATAAAAGTAAAAAAACGTATAGTATCACAAACGTTACATACCACAACTGATATCGACAAATAGAAAGGACCACCTAATACAGTAAGGAAACCAACGTATTTGGACAAGGTTAAGTGACGGAAGTGCAGGACCTACCTCCTATGTAGACATGTCGTGGTATCGCCCCAAAACGATGTCACAGAGTAGCGGTCCGACTTCTTCAGGGTCCCGGAGGGCGTCCACTAACATCTTTTCGACGTTGCGCATGATAGCCATCTTTTGAGGGGCGTTCAACGGGTAGACGATGGCTCCGGTGGGTTTGGCCTGGAGAAAATACGATGAGTTAGATGTGCAAGTGAGGCAAAATACTCAGAATCTTAGTGAGTCAAACAAAAAATGACAAGATGTTTGATTTTTTTGGTTCATATGAATATTGTCTTGTTCTGAGATACTTTTCAGTTCTAGGTGGGAATTTTAAATATTTGTAGGTAGGTTGTTCTTGATGACGTAGGTAGATGGAATAAAATAATTATATAACATCAGTAATTACTCTCTACAATATATTGAATAACGAGCAGTTGATGGATCTGATTTGGGAGCGCCAAACTATCTAATTTACTGAGCAGACAGTGGACACAGCCCGAGCACTCCGGTATTTGGGAGTGACGATCGATGGGAAGCTTGATTTCTGGGATCACATCTGCAAAGTAGCGGATAAAGCTGCAGAAGTGGTCAGAAACGTCGTTCAACTGCTGCCAAATGTGCGTGGCCCATCGCCTTCCAAGAGCTATATGCCATCATGCTATACAGAGCAGAGAAATGGCCTGATGCAATGAGGTAGACCAAATACAGGACTTGGTAGGAATCTGACCAGAGATGCTCTCAGGCGTAGCTCACTGTGTCTGGGCTGGGGGTCTACTTAGTAGTCGGAGTTACACCCACTGGACTTGTGGCTGAGGAGCGAAAGCGAATATGTCTGAGGAAGAATGAAGAGGTCTAATACTGTAGAAAAATACTAATCAGTCGCAAGGTGGAAAGCTGCCTGGACATAGGAGACTCGTGGCCAATGGACTGCTCATCTGACATTCCATATAAAACTATGGACTTGGGGAAACCACGAAGGTGTGAGTTAAACCAGTTTCTGACAGGGACACGGATATTTCCGTTCCTATCTGGCTAAGATTGGTGGAGGAGTGGAGAAGTTCTTCACTCCTTCAGATGTTCTCCACCCAAGATCTAAGTAGTGAGGGATGGAGAATAATGACGAGCACCACACCTTCTTTGTTTGTGTAAAGAGCATCAATGCAAGTGGAGAACATTGGAGATATTTCTACTGAAAATATCCCTGAACAAATTATGAGAACGGAAGCCTGGATATTGAAGGTGAGATTGTGAAGGTAACAGACAGTCCCATATGTGCAGGGATCAACAGGCCAACAAGGGAATACTCGAGGCAATCAGTTTGTTCTTACGTATACGGTTGAGAGGAAACTTCCTTTTGCCTGCATTTGCCCTGCACATTGATCAGAATAACTGAAATTAATGTTTCTTTTCAGTTTATGCCATTCGAAGACGCCTTCTAATGTTTATCGGCAGAGTCCAAATGAGGTCCCTCACATCACAGAAAACTGGTATTTGTTCATGACAGGACGAATCCCCAGGTCACTGTACAATTGGAATCATACTATCAAAATTGCATGCAGTAGCTACGTACATCTCAAAGTATAGCTAACAGTTTAAAGGCCGTAAATTTTACGCCAGCAATTTTCAGCTATACTCTGGGATTTAATGTTTTTAGACCACAACTGGGCATAGCACTTACCTTGAACCAGAAGTTGACTGATATTGTGTAACCTCCGTTCATCAACGACTCCACATGATGCCACCAGTAATACGGGATGTACAGGACGTCGCCTGGACCTACAATAGCTTCAGACGCTGAGGCATCGGCGAATTTAGGGAACTTGGCAAGATCTGGGTCGTCGAAATCAACCTGAAACATATTCCGACAGGTTACGACTTGTATCAAGACTGCTTCACATGAAGCATTTGGTGCAGCTGGGGTAATGCGTTCTGCAATCTGATAGGTCGAGAGGCAGTCACAGTAATGGCGGTTATAACGAGGTATATTACCCATGATGGCCTGTCACATTGTTGTTTATATCGGTGTTTGCAGTTACTGCTTCCAGCACTTATTGATGGAACAAACGCCATACCGCAGCGTCACTAAATGATCCATGTGATTTTACCTTCAGTACTGTCCATATCTTCAGTACTGTATCATATTGGAACCCTCTACTCGCTCCTCAGAAAATCCCGTCATATTCACTCCTTTCTCATTCTTTGGCTCCATTTAGTGAAGAGCTAGTCAAGTTTGATTTTGAGTTGCCTGCCATCTCTGCCATCAATCTGCAGGATGACCCCCGAATCCATCAAAACCTCCCAACAGGTCAATCCTTCCTCAATGTGGTGACTCAATGAGCGGCAAACCTCTACATTAGCATATTTACAACATACTGAGACCACGACCTTTCAACCCTCAAAACCAGCAGCAAGTGTGATGACACCTCTTCCTAAATGCCAATAAGGCCACACAAGTTTCCCGCACCTTCACGAAGCTCCTCTAATATTATGTCTCCACACATTCAAATACATTTATCCTCCTCATGCCTCGACTCTTCACTTGGTAAAATTATTGGTAGACACATATTGATACATCTGTGGAGTAATCACCTGACTCTGTCGGTCATGAGGATGCCAAGCAGGATGGGGATAGAGACACCCAAACTGCTCAGGAGGGAAGAGAAGAACCCTTTTATAACCTCGCACTTGAGCAAAAAGATTTTCTTGTTCATCATAGTGGCAAGGCGTAACATTACCTGAAAAATAATTGTCAATTGTAGACGAAATGAATAACATACGATCATCCAACATACATTTTTCGTCGCGTCTTCAAATATTTGGTCTTTTACAGGAATTTAAACGGTATAAACGCTTAAACCCCCATCAAAGTATGTTGTGTCAGAATCAAAGTGACGAGTATGACAATGATTCAAGGTTTGCACATGCGGGAATTGTATGAAGTCATATATGACCACCTTGCTAACTGACGTGACAAGGATTTGTAGCCACACTCAAATAGAAATCAACTTCATTCACTGAGGGCTAATACTTAAAATTTAAATTGTCTGAGGCAATTTCCAATTTGGAGAACAAAAATTATCACAGGGCGCCCGCTAACCGCACTCGAGATATATGACATTGATATAATGATCGATACCTTCCATCCCAACTAGTAGCAGGTTCGACGTCAGAGTATTCCACCCCATCTCTTTCTGAATCCCATTAATCCAGTCCCATTTGAAATTGATGAAATCTTTGACGATTTCAGGACCAAGGGAGCTGTTGAGAGCTTGTTGGAGATACAATCTGAAAATTACAATAACCGATTCATACAATTAATTGAGCGTTACGAAGGTAATGAATAGCTGACGATTTTTTAAAAACAGTTAAAACACAGCAAAATACCAGTACTTTTTACAGTCCCAACAGCTTAGTTTACGGCCCCACTCAACACGTGTGTGTTTGACGGTAGACCCTGAAATAGCCCCTCTTTTATAGGTGGTACTCGCCCAAACTACCCCTTTGTGCGAGTATTGGGTAAATCAAAACCGAAGTGTCGGCACAAGTAGTCTAATATTCAAATAACTGCTTTCGAACAACAAGTCGCCTCCAATGGATGACCCTCCGTCGCCTCGTAACGCCTGTCAGGTCGCCTCTTATCGCGCCTCGTTTAAACGCTTCCAGTGGAGCACTAAACTAACAAGACATCAAGACTAACCCTCAAGATGCGCCTGTGTAATACATTTAGCTTCATAAACACAGTTTGAGAGGCTCCATCCCAAATGAAGATCGCTAACTGCCGGGTAGACTGTGCAAGTGATAGGTATATCAGCACCAAAAGCTTCTAGAGACAGCCGACCTAATATTTTCAGCATTGGAATACATTTCCAGAGTTTCCCGAAGGTAATCGACGTGCTTGGACCAAAGTATTTGTACAACGACACTCTAGGTACGGGCATCTACATTGACTAGTGCCAAAGAAAGCAAAGTGCAATTTTAACGCTGGATAAGGGAGAAGGAAGGCCATATTTCCGAAAACTATGTATTTGGTTTTCTTACCATTTAGTGTTAGAAGGCTTTTGAGCCATTCAATTGCTAACCATATTTAGAAGAGCTTGCGCTAGCGAAAGAAGATTGTGTCATTTCATTCATGCCTCGGACAGGGGTGCCTATCGGTGCGGGGGGGGGGGGATCTCGCCAATGGCGTCATAATAAACATATTTGGGGGGATTTTTCTTAATTAACCTAGGACCGACCATCTTTAATTGAATGTTGCAAATAAATACCATCTCGTTGGTATACAAGGCCTCACACCACAACATTGACATCTCTGATTTGGTGCCAAAAAACCAAAATCAATTCGATTTCCCCCCAAGAACAAAGAAAGTAGTAATAAATTAGACCCAGAAGATTCTAATAATGAAGAAGACATAGATGATGAAGAGGAGGACAACACGCCGTGGAGTAAATGAGGTTTTATTAAGCAATAGGTACAGATGTTTACACCAGCTCTTTGGAGTCTCTAACTTGAAAGGGCTCAACAAAATTCTGCTTTCCGTCTCTGTAACCAGTTGCTATGGAAGAGCTATGAATCAAAATAGTAAAAAATCGCCTCAGAATATGCATGAGTGGCACTTGGATGAAATCATAGATCAATTTTCCATAACCACTAAACATAGGCAAAAGTTGTTGTCAAAATGTTGAGTCGTTAAGTTAATTTTCCTTGTATTTACTTTCATGAGTTTCCTATTGAAATAAACTAGTTACTACACTAAAATGTTCAGCTTATTACATATTCAATAATCCCACAAATTTGGGGGATATTTAGTTCTTCCGGGGAGGGGGGGGGGGATTGGAGTCATTGACGTGGGGGGGGGGGGGATTGGCTCCCCTGGCCTCGGCTAAAGAACAGCAGCAGAATTATAGGAAACACAGATTGAAGAGTAATTGAGCGTTATTTCGTCGAATCAACTGACGAGAATATGGAAACGTGCCTACCTTTCACCACCTGGAGGAAGTGTCTTGATTTTCTTGGCGAAGTCCCCGATTTTCATGGTGACTTTCTTATTTGGAGGTACAAATTTCGCTCTAACGGACGCTAGGACACATTTGTCATCGTAATATTTAAATTTGTGGTCTTTTGACACGATCACAGTTGAGTTTGTGTTGGAAATGTGTTTCGACAGGTAATTGAGATCCCACTTTTTGTACGCCGGCTCCACCATTTCAGAGTCGGTAATAATCACAGGTTTCTACAACAACAAAAAATGAATACGAGAGTAGTTACGTGTTTTTACAGATGAAAGCGTCATATCTGTTAAATTAGTATTTAGAATAGAGGGCCACCATAAGGTCTGGATGCTCTGTGATACTCACGCTTGCAGCCATAAGTTCTTTGACTTTAGGGTCATCATACCGGTACTTGGGGACGGATTTCATCCTAATGTCGTACTTCCGGATCTGGCTCTCATCCCACGTTCGCCTTTCGGCATCAAACTCATCAGTGGTTGAATGAAACATTTCGACTTCCTGTAACAAGGCCGAGTAATAAATGACGAGGACCGTACGTCCTAGTACATACAGGTGTGGTCCAGGGGTTACTGCATTCCATCACACACCTCATATGTTTTATTTGAATCAGGATATACCTATCCTGTTATTGAGGAGATCGTGCACTCTGATCATTATTGAGAGTACAATGAATGGATTCTAGATATATTGTGATAAATCACTATCACCCTCCTTCATCCCTAACCAGACTTCAGTATCAATTAAACATAACAAAACTTCCATAAATTGTTATCACAAAATTATTAGGTATAGTGAATACAAGGTAAATGCTTACGTTCGAATCGGTGAATCTTGATGTTTACATTTAAACGATTAACAATAGAAACCTCGCTCCAGGAGCTATCCAAGTGAACAATACTGTTTCACTCTAGTAGATCGTAAGTACATGAAGCTTGACCCGATCAAATTACTTGGGCAGCAGTAACATAAGTCGAACTCTGTATAACAATGGGATAACATTGAAATTTGGGCAATTCAAAATAGTTTTTAATAGATCAAGAAATCTCTTAACAGGGGTGTTTTTTCGAGTTATTCTGTCCGGACTTCAGATGGACTGTCGCGGCGGACAACTGTTTGAGAGTTGTCGCACTTTTTGCTGCTACCCTTATTATCACAATCATAATGGCCCATGAGGATCACATGTTGAATACGTCAATAAAGTCGTATATTTATAATATAAATGTTATCGTATCCAGACTGACGTTTTGGGTTCAATAAGTACCTACTAAAACAATACACTCAACTGACTTTCCTCAACTGAGAAAAGCAAGTCGGCATTAACTAGGAGAAGAAGAAGAAGAAGAAGGCTTCTCTCGTTCTTATCACTACAATCAGTCATTTTGGGATTTTGTAGCAGTGCTTGAGGTATTTGAGTTGTGAAAATCTAGTATTTTGTCTTTCCTCGAAAGTATTCGATCCACCGTTGGTTTTCTTCGTCGCAGTTTGTGATGTCAAGTTGATATTTCCTTCTGTGCTTATTCCAATTGATAGCGTGAAGCGATGTTGTCTTCGATCAACTCATTAGCGAGGTAAGCATTTTGTTCTGTCTTTGTTGGGGCCCTCGAGGAACTTTTTTCTTTAGAATTTGAGGAGGATAACAATCCAAATTTTGGATGTTGTCGAGTCCCTAATAGACAAGGGCGTAACTATAACAGGCTGTATCAGATTCATCGCCTGTTGTGTTTCAACTTCTTGCGAACTACACGCCGGTTCCCTTCTTCAACTTTGGCAAGGAACCATTTTCGGTTACTATTGAAGAATTCACTTTACTGTGTAGTACTTGGTACAATTTAATGACGTACCTACTTGGTACATCAACGTAATGTTAGGAAGAGTAGGCACTTGCTGCCGTAGTGGCTATTAGGCCGTAGTAGCTATAAAATGTAGGTTGTGCCTAGTTTTCTATTAACATGTTTTAGCCAAGTCGTCATCTCCCTTTCTGGTGAACGCAAAGGCAAAGGTTTCTTTGCATTCAATTCGCCTGACATGTTAGATGACATCTAACTCATTGTGTTACCTGAGGTTTTGAATACCAGGTAGCCGAGTTGAGTCCAGTTTTGGTGAAGTACGACCATACTTTACTTTTACGTGGCATAGTCAATGTAAAGACACACACAAGTAAAGGCAAACTCAAACAAAACAATTCACAAGGTTAATGGCCTGCAGGACCTAAGGTTGGAAGGTCTTTGAAGGATATCTATAGTTTTGAAATAAATTTTTAAATTCACTATAATATGTTATTAATGAGAAGGCCCCTGAGGGTGCGTCGTCGGTGGGGCCTTTTTGGGAGGCCAATAGACCACAAAATGCAAACATCGCAGTTAAAAGATTTAACATCGGGATTTAACGTTTTAATATCTTGATATCGATGTTTTGATGCAAAACATTAATTATGCCATGCAATGTTTTTGTCCGATGTCCCAACCCTAGTTTTGCCTTATGCAGACGCTCTTGTCTATGATTCTAACAAAACTACCGTTTCATTACAAACCTACTTACGTGGATTCTTGATATCATATCCTCGCCCCTACGAAAAGACTCTTAAAGACTTGCAAACATTTTCAGGAGGACCCGCCTGTATGACAGCTTGAGGGGTTTTTCGGTCTCCAGTGTACGATGTAGCAGTAACGATTCAGACGGAAGTGATGACAAGAAAAAAAGAGCCAAAGACAAATTAAATTCACTTCTACAAACCATTGTAAACGTAAGACCAAGTTGTTGTCCTATGTACAATAAGTAAGTGAAAAACAGGTAACTAAGTGAATTTATTCAAGTTTAGGAAAACTGGGATAAATCTATAATCTACTTATCTCCTGGAACTCTCTATCATTAACGAGAGTGATGACGAGTATCGGGCGATTCCGATTGATGTTATGTACATTTTTGCAAATATATTTTTGACAAATGAAAGCCAGATGATTTTCTAACATGATATTTTCCTTCTCATATTAATAGGTACAGCACAATAAAGTAAAAGATAACGAAAAATTATGTTCAAAATCTTGGTAAAATGAAGTTAGAATGTTTGTGAAACTAATTACTTATAAAAAAGGAAATTTAGTATGGCACTTAATTTCCACTTAATTTAATTGGACAAATTAAGGGTTTGTTGAGTGTTAGAGAAGATGTAAGTAGTTTACAACCCGTTATACTTCCAAAGAAGAAGAACTTTGAATTCTTACTTTCCCCTGATGGCACATAACTGATTGTTACCTACACAATTTATTTTTTCATCCAAACCTCTTTCTAATTATTTTTCTTTCTTGATTAACAGGATGATACGCTAGTGAAGGAGGATAAGAAAAGATCCGTGGACGCTCCAAGACCGAAATTCAGGGAAAAAAGTGCTCAAGCCCAAAGCGAACGAAATTTAGGTATTTTCCAAGGAGTATGGGTAATTATAGTTTCAATTTGAAAATTCTTGGTCGATTTCATTTCCGAAGGTGAACCAACAAATGAACATGTTGTTGGGATCATCAATACGTCGATATCACGCGGGAACAAGGTACTGTATCACTGGCTTTGACGCAGGGTTGGAGTTTCGACCAAATGGCAGTCGCTATGGATAAAGCAGAGTTCACAGGCGTGCGGAAATGCTGAAACGCGCTCTGCCCGCTGATTGGCTGGCGCTAGGAGGTGGTGGGTGTTGATTTTTTCCAGAGAGGCACTTTTGAGACAGGTTGTACACATCAGAAAAATCAGATATTTTCCGAAATTCCGCAAACCCTGTTTTAGACCATGCACTGTCGCCAAGAAGGTTTCTGACGTCATCATTCCCAAAGCGACTCCAAGTCGCCAGAGGAAGGTGATGCCTGCCGATACAGTCAGGCAGCCTATCAGATCCCGGTACAGGCGTCTTCGATGATGGAGGGGGAATGATTTTGGGGCCATCAACAGATGATATTGACGTGGCAACGCTTTCGGTTTCCTGACATTTCCGTAACCAATAAAGTTCGCAATATAAATTTTGGTACTTGGTTTCATACCATTATGAACAGATTCTTGTTGTGAACTATCGTAGATGATTCACATAAATGGTTCAGTTTTGGGAACTGCACATGAGTGGTAAATCGGGACGATTATATGGGCTGATTTTGTTTTTCAGTCACTCGTGTGTTTCGAACTCTTGTACAATGTCACAGATCCAAGAATTCATTGGAGCAAGGTAATTGAGAATTTGCTCATCAATACTGCATCATTTTGAGTTGTGTTTGGGACTCCAATATTTACCTAAAAATACCTCTGAGCATCTGTACTTGAGGCATTAGTAGAGAGTTCTTGTAGGCGTGTCTGTAGGCCCTGTAATGATGTCTAGAGGATGCTTTCCATTAAAAAAAAAAGTTAGGAATGTGAAGAGCTTCAGTGTCACTCTGCTGCTTGGCGTAGAAAAACTTAGATGGAGCGTTTTCCCTCCACCAACTGGCTTCATCATATCGTGGGTCTCACGGCAACTTCCCACATCGTCATTTGGGCGACTTTTCAGCAGAGCCAAAAAAACCATCTGCCAATGACCATGTTTACTGAGTAATTCAGTAAAATAAATCGTGAGATTTAGTGTTGCCTAACTTAGGTGCCTAACTTATACTTATACTTAGATCGATCCGCCGGGAGAAGACGATTCGAATGGTATGCATAACTCATTTTGGCCAAAGGGACGATGTGGGGTGTTGAATTTTGATCCAACTTTTAAAGTTTTATACCAGAGAAGTCGCTTGTTTTTGGAGTTGTAGTAGATTATGGTCTCCCTAATAGATTATGGACCCAACTTATGATATTTTCGTCGAGATTGTAAGACCAACAATTGAACCAAAATTATTTCACCCTCTAGGGAATTATTGTACAAAAACACCCCTTGGATTAAGGTCAAGTCAAACGAGGCACTGCAGTTTCACGCTGTTTATTATATTGTGACAGACTTATTATAAGTCTATAATAGAGAGTAATAATTTATCAAGCGATCCCCACCCAAACGCCCCTGCAAAGTCCTGGACTGCCACGAAAACTGACTACGAGAAAGGATGAATTGGTGATGTTCACTGATCTGTCTTCCTGGTGCCACTCCATAGGCCGAGTACCTCTTGGCTGTTCAGGGAGGACAGTAGTTAAAATGGGTCAAAAGCGTCACTCTTTCGTTTGTACTAGGTACCTTGTCACTCGATCTGAACCTACAGTCTTGAGCATAACTCTCTTACTTGAATATGCAGTGTTCAAGCATCCACAGCTTCATGTTAGTGCTTGGAAATGATATGCAACCGATCAAGGAATCGCCTCCTTCTGTTAGACGTTTATTGAGGTTAATTCGTATGTGAATCAGAATCGGTGATTGGTGTAGGTCACAATTAAGAGTCCGTATCGATGTTACAGGTGAGAAGATAGTCAGTGCAGCCAGTCAAGTAGCGGAGACAATTGAAGGTGATCGTGAGAAAAACCAAGCCGAACTCCTGAGTAAAGTTGTCGATAGGAATGAAGCGCTTAAGAAGAGTGTGTTCAAAGCAGCTAGAAATCCAACTTTGAAGTAAGAAAAGACTCAGGACCTGTAAATAGCCTTAACAGGCCTACACCGACTACTGACCTTGTAACCTCGATCCCATTCATATAGAAATGTTTGCATATTATTACTATGAATCTGCAGAACTGGAATCTGTCAACCTTCAACACTTCTCAATCGTTAGCTCTTGAGGTGGTTTGCACAGCAATGGTGTAACATTTGGTGCATAGTAATCTGTGGCCGCAACCTTCTCTGTGTGTTGGAAGACCACGTTACCCCTCCCCTGTTCATTTCAATTCAGGCCATTGCGATGTTGTTTTTCATAAATTAATTTAAAAAGAAGCTTTGGCATTACATTGTAGCCGTTGTTGCTAATTTGACAGCAGTAGAAAGTTTCTTTATAAGTTTAATGTTGGTCGGAAGTATATTTTTTTCTGTATGGAAAAGTTCATATACCTAGTACCTAAGTGATGTCTTTTCAAATCCTGTTATTGCCTACTTATTTTATGATGTCTATGGTGGGGTTGATGAGAGCTTATTTTAGACCATAGTTTCATCTTCCTTACTTATTCAGCAGCTTCAGAGCGGGTTTCCAAATATTGATTGCATTTAAATAGGGAAACTTCGTGTTTGCAATAACATTACTCAGCCCTTTTCATCATCTGCAACTCTCCGTTTTCCAGTTTGCTTTTGTCCGAACTGAATGTGGAAAAAGATGAAAAACAGTCACCGCGGTCCACGATGGAGGCATTGAAGGGTTCCGACAGGAGTTTCAGCCGAGCAGATTTGATGAGATCCAGATCCGGTTATCAGATGCCTCGACGTAAACCTGGACAGACGTAAGCACATCTTCTTTATATATATTCCTTCTTCAGACGAATAAAGTAATTGGGATTATTCAGTTGAGGCGTTAGACTCTGATATATGCTCCAATTTCTGGTTATTGACGGATCGTTTCACTCTTGTATTGACTTGAATGGGCTAGTCCAGTAGCCCTTATGTACCTAACTTCAAGATGTGTAGGTACAATAGTTCAAGAAAAATTGATTTCAATCCATCAGCTGCCCTCGTGAAGCTTTTGGAAGCGCTAGGAAGATGAATACTCCCTCTACTTCCAGCAACAGTGCTTAAATTGGTGCGCCCATCGGGTTGTTAGAAGGTCCCTCCTCCTTTTTTAGTGAATTTTCGAAGATAATGAAGCTATTGTTCTCGGTCCAAATTTCCTGTTTGGGACAGGCTATAGAGTCCTACCAGAGGCAAAATCCCCACGTAGGTGGATGTTGTGTTGAAAGCAATGGAGATGAGATTCTTGAGGAAAATGGAGGGCATGACTCATCGCGATGATTCTTGGAAGGTTGATTGCACAAGAGCTAAGGGCAGATGGAGAAAAAGACGTCCCTGCAGAACTGAAGAGACGACATGGAGGCTGCCCGTTCCAAGTGGAAAACCTTGCCCGAGGCTTGTATTTGCAGGCCTGAAAGCCATTCTGGAAATGACCGACACGACTAGGTTGATTTAGACACGAATAAATTGGTCCTCTTCATACGTATCATGTAAAAATAACTTGAATTCATTATTATTTAATTTCTTCAGCTTATTGAATATCACAATAATTAAACAAATATAATATTTTTTTCAGTGTGAAATCACACACCGTCGTCGATCTGTACCAAGGAAAACCACTGGGAATTTTCAGTCCAAACACTGTGTATGAAGCGGAACCAAAAACAACTGCTTGGGATCAATGTGCTGCTCGAGAACTGAGATTAACCTTCTCTCACCCTCCGCGCAATATTTGGGAGCAGATGATAATGTGGACTGAGAAAGGGATGCTGTGGAAATTCCCTATCGACAATGAACAGGGTATTAAATATTTTGATCTTCCATTTCTATTGACCACTTCAAATTCAACCAAGACAACGATGGCATCTGATGATAACCTTGTAACTACAAAAAATGGGTAATTTTACAGTAGAACCCAAAAACTGATTATTTAATTCAAAAAATAGTCATTTAATTATCCAAAGCTACTTGTTATAATTTAGGTCTATGAAATAAAGTGAGATACGAGGTTATCACAGATGCTACCGCCTACTTGATCAAAAAATGGGTTACTCGGGCCTCCAGAAGGCAGAAAACTCACTTCCCGCTTAAATCTGAACCGCCAGTCGTTAAAATACGAGGTTTTCATTCTAAAAAGCCCAATAATTGAGGTACGAGGTAAACATTGAATACCATCCCATAACCTTTTGTAGTTGATCCAAACATTTAATTTAATAAACCATTTTTCAATCAAAATCCACGTCTTAGAACCTAATGTAGTCAATTTGGAAGTCATCTGTTACGTCCAAATCTGTTACTCCAACAAAAGGTCACTGATAAAATCAGCTCATTTGAGTCCTTATTATGCCTTCGACTGTATTACATTGAATGCAATTTTCACTTTGTTTATGAAAATCCCGGGCAGATAGGTAATGTATTATATTTATACAATATTCTCAGAATAACTCTTATTTCGTGGCTCGGTTTCTATCCACAAAAAAAAATCAATCTGTCGAAAAATCAACTTTTAAGTTTAATATTGAGGGGAAACTAACAAAAATAGGCGCAAAACCGTAGTTTTTTGCAGATTTTTTGACATTTTTGTCAACTAACTTCACCGACCTTAATGAAGTTCATGTGGCTCTCAAATCTGAAGCACAACCTAGAAACCTTCCGAAACTCATATACCAGAGACATTCAGAACCCCCATTAAAACGATTTCCAGCTCTTGAGTGATTTTCAGAAGCCCTTTTTTGCACTAACTTTCTTGGGCTACTCTGGGGTAAAAGTAGATCTTGAAAATACAAATCCAGCCGTATCAAAACATCAAAAAAGGGCCAAATTCATGTTTGCGCCTGTCCCACTTTGTATTAGACACTATTCAGCTGACTGGATAACATAAGGTTACAAGGGAATCAATGTGATGTCATGGAAGAGTCAAAGAACTTCAGTAGGTCCATACATTATGAAATCTCCACCTCATACTAGAGAGGAAAGTGTCAGATAGAGTAAAAATAGGTACTTTATTATTACATAGGGCAGTTTTAATACCACATTGCATACCAATATACACATGTTAAGGGCTGAAAATTAATAAAACGAGAACAGGACGAAAACACAACAATATAGAATGGGAGTACACTAAGTTATAAAAATGAATAAAATATAGGATATGGAAAGAGGAAAAATATGATTTGAGGCAGAAAACGTAGCAAATGCAACTATTGAAAGTAGTACGGAGACGTTTAAGGGATAATGCACCAATTCTGACTTATAACAATTTGTCCACCGTGTGTAGTGCTCCGAACTTACTCATTGGGCGTTTTCTATTGATGAGTCAGTTTCTTAGTAATTCTTGTTTTTATAATTTACGACTCAAGAGCTTTTTACCTAGCATGCTCGCTCAAGTTCATGTTTCTATCCATAATCCTTACACGTCAGAAGTAGAGTTTCTGGAACTAGACAGTATATTACCGCTAATCTATCACTGGGATGGGTGAGTTTGATTCTCGAATGAGTTTGTATCGTTTCTTCCCTCAGGGCTAGAAAAGGAGCAAGAAGTATCTTTCGTGGATCACATATTTTTGGACGCCCATCTCGAAGACTGGTGTCCGGGAAAGGGACCAATTCGACAATTTATGGACCTCGTCGTAGTCGGCCTCTCGAGAAACCACTGGTTGAGCGCTGAAGAGAAAAAAGATCACATCATGTGGTACAAAGAGTATTTCCTATCCAAGAAGGAACTTATTAAAGAACTTGGGGCCGGTGAGTTCGTTGAGTCCAGTCAGTCCACTGCTGCCCCTTAGTAACTTCATATTTTGTTAAAACCTTAACTAGTATTTTGTAAATAAAATATTACTCACAAAGTCGTTTTTGAATGGCTTTTCGTCGTTCGCTGATTCATCTATTGTTCAACCTATAAAGGTGCGTCCATACTATGTCGAATCAGGCTGGTCGACACGTTCGATTCGACAAGTCGGTTCGACATGTTCGACATTCAACAAGATGTCCACACTGCTCTGGTAGTGTGTACGTGACGAATTGCCGATCAGTATCGAATCATCGTGAGGAACAGATTTGCGATTTCGGTAATTTCCAATGCCAATAATGTTGAGTGATGATGAAGAAGTTGTTTTAGCAGCTTCTGCTGCAATAGTTATCGCAGTAGTAGCAGGAGAACAACGTGCTCGACGCCCTCGGCCGCGATGAAGGACCCTGTCGCCCACTATTCTGATCTTTTCTGAAGAATGTTTTTGGCGCGAATTTCTTAGGGTTTCGAGGTAGCGAAAACGGTTAATTTTTTCACTTTGTGGGTGGAATTCGATGCAAATTGAGTGTATTTTCAGTTGGTGTTGAGGGCGATCCTGAACGAGGGTCATCTTCACACGATGCTCTGCTTTCCTTGAACCTCTTGAACCACTCGTACACCGTGAGCGGCTCATCACATCAGCTCCATAGGCTTGTTGAAGAAGTAAAAAAGTATCCGCAAACGATTTGCCAAATTTCAGGTTAGCAACTCGCAGAACACGAAAAAGTCACTTAACGGAAACAGCTGTAACTTCGGTCAAGAAAGGGCTAGAAAATCAAAACAAATGACAAAAAACAAAAGGAGCGCAACCGCAGCCTTCTGCGCTCACTTGGTGCCGCGCAATGAACTGAAATTTTGCCCGAGAGTGGAGTTTTTCAAGTTTCAAAATTCATTTTGTACCCCTTCCCATTGCCGTAAAGTAATGAAAACTTTCAAAGTAATGAAAACTTTCAAGAATCATCGTGGGTGTTGTCCAACCCGGAAACCAAATTCCGTAATTTTTACTCAACGCCAAAGTGTTGCGGACGGATGATTTTTTCAATTCAATTTTTGGAATCTACCTAACTTGAAACGTAAACCCTCAAATGTTGAGGGGGTAATTTTTTTTCATTGGCGATTCCAAAGGTAGATAATAATCCATAAGGGGTGATGTCACCAATTTTGTCACAAATTTGACAAATAGGTAAGACCGCCATGTTCGAAAACTGAACAAAAGCCCCTTTTAGAAGACTAATACGGTTCGGAATCTGTATTCAGTTAAATTATAATATTTTTTTTTTCAGCCCGAACTAGGCAAAGTTGGAGAAAACGGGGATTTCACCCATTTTTTCACAAATTTGACAAGTAGGTCCCTCATACCTTTTCAAAAATATGAGCGATATATCGGAAATTTCGAAAATCGAGCAAAAGAACCAAAAATCGATAAATTGTCAAATTTTCGAAATTCTGTTAACTGGAGTTGACAGTTTGTTTTCTCATTATTTATGATGTATCCGGTGTTGGGAGTAAGCAAACTTGGTAAGAGATGCATGGGCCACAAACCTCATGTGATTTCTATGATTCGGTTTGCCTGTCTACTTGACGATATCTGTGCTAGTACGATTCAAAGTTTTTCATCATGTATAATTCCCTAGATAACGTATTCAATTTGTAAGTGGTTTCATTGACATCATTTGAAAGTAATAGAAATAACGTTGACTAGGCCGGACATTCCCGAGGCCTGCAGCAACCTGGTTTACCTGCCTATTACAAAGCCTTAAGTAGATTCAAATCTAAAAATGAGTACATACCGGCCACATTTCGACACCTTCTCATTATAAATTCTCGTTAGTGACCTTCCACAACACAACTTGACCGTCGGTGGGTTTTTCAACGCTGCGGAACGCTTTTAAAAAGTGAGAGGTCAGAGGGTCACGGCGAGGAGGCCCACATCTGCTGGCCGGTCCCACACTTTCGCAAAAGATCCGAAACAGACGGTGGCAATAAAAATGTTCAAATACACTCAAATCGTCAGGAACCCTCTCGCTTAATGTTGGGGTATTAACTAAAACGGCGACCCACACGCCTGCCCCATCAACCCATCGGGAGTGAGAGACATTTTTCAAGGCTGAAAAGGCGTTCAGGACTTGAACATAACTTCATTGTTATTTCGACTCTCCCGAGCGCACTTGTCGCAGGTAACCCACAAAAAGGCGGGAAATGAGTTTTTGGTACTAACGAGTACTATAGGGTCTTGGGTATAATCACCTGTGAATTTCATTCAGATTTGACTACGTCAAGTACCTACCATAAAATCAAGTTTCCCTGTCCGCTTTTCCTTTATAGAATAATAACTAGATATTGGATATTGAATATTAGAATAATAACTAGAAAAAGGCGGCTTGAACATACAGTCCCACTTTTCCTTGAACTAAAAATTCTTTCATTTCCTAAACTAATTTTGTTCAATAACATTAAACAAAACACTACAACTTACTAACTCACAATGCCACCACACGTTTCAAACATGATTGAATATCCGCTCTATCGAACCACCTTTGCCCAAATATCTTACAAATACCAAGGGATAAGATTCTTTAATTCCCTCCCACCATCGTTAAAGCAGTTTTTATTAGGTAGGTATATAATAAAACAACTAAGAGTGTAAAAAGCCGTATCGTACTGTATCTAATGAGCGAAGTCTAATAGTTATTTTACTTCTGTTGTACGATTGCATTTACTACGAGCTACTATTACTATTGCAGTTATTATACCTACTACCATTGTACTCTTACACGGTTCACTCTGTCTGCCGGGAATCATAGCTCATCCTCCAACGCAAGCAAATGCGAGGATTAATGGAGGATTAATTTCCTTGACATGTCTGGCGGAGTGGGTATCCTTGGGAATAGGGATGCGGGAAGCATTTTTCTGCTACTTTTCCCAGGAATCCTCACTGCTATGTGTATATTTACATATGTAATTAGGTGTAAGACACCAATTCATAACAATATGCCATTAATAATTTTGTACCATTCTCTATGGAAACATACTCATTTCATTTCCTTCATATCCGAAAAGTTTTAAAATTCAAATGAGTGAATAACATTAAATGTTACACAAATTTTGTCGTAAGCCACAAAGAAACCTTACTTGAATTATTGGTTAGGTACTACTTTGATATTGCATTACTACTAACATGCATTGAAATACTTACTAAAATACTGTATTTTTTCAAATTTACCGATTATTTTGCTCAATAATTGAATAAAAATAGCGTATTTTCGTGTTTAAAGTTTTGGTTCAATCGCTCAATTATTAAATCATGCCAACGTACGCATCTCACTTCAATCGAACTGTTCCTTCAAGTTCAAAAAAATGAGCTGCTGCAATTATTGCTGCAGCCCATTTTTTTGAACTTGAAGGAACAGTTCGATTGAAGTGAGATGGACTAATTATTAGTCCTCAAGTTTTAGAGCATGCTTTGGGTTTGGTCGAATTATTTGGTCAATTATTGTCAATTCAACTCCATTTTGTGGCACTCATTCCATCCCAGGATTTTGTATTCGTTTCATATGAATGTATACATGAATTTGTACTTGAATGTGGCCTTTCTGACAATGAGAATCTTGGAGTTTTTTAGGTGTGGAGTTCAAATTGAATAGCATCGAAATTAATTAACATTTCAGTAAATTAAGTACATACTAACGACAGAAGAGATGAGCTCAGATCGATTTTGAAATGGATGAAAATTAATTCAAAAAACGAGGGAAAATGTCAGTATATCTTAGTGAGCAAAACTCAAAATAACCAATAATGTCGTTTGGATGATGAAAATGTCAGTCGCTTCACCTCGATTTGTATATTTAACCGAAACTACGAGCCAAAAACACCACTGTGTTGTTACAATAGTCGAAAATCGATTCAGCAATCCAAAATCCCCAAAGTCTCTATGCTAACTTGGTTCCAAACGTAACGGAGTAACTTTGAGGTCTTGTTGGAAACTTTACGATGATCGCTAATATGAAACTCATTCATAAGTGCACTGGTATGGAATCCAGAATGAAAATACGCCTAATCGCTTATGGTAGAAAATGGAAAGACCAACTTTGAGTGTTTATTAGGAGTTGGCTATGGCGAAAGCTAATCCCAAACTTGAACATTTAAAAAAACGGAGTATTATTTATTTATTATCAAATTGTGGATCTTACGGGTTTTTATGTGAAAATGTTCAAGTTTGGGATTCAATAATCATCCAGCTAATAATTTACAGTTCAATTAAGTGGAGAGCTCGCGTACATTCAACAAGGTCTTCCGTGTCACGTTTGTACTCCGCTTTTTGCGTTCATATGAGGGATGCGTTCGATTAAGGAATATTCCTTGTCCGTGACGGGTATTTCACCCGCGAGCCGTTATTTTTCGGTGATTGCAAAACCGAACAAACTCCTGCCCTTGAAACTCCTCAAACGTGCTTCGGACGGCGCAGGGATCCTGAGATCCTTCCTGGTCCGTAAATCTCATGGAAACTGAGTCAGTCTGTAGGAGGTTCTCGAAATGAATCTTTGATTGAGCCTTTCACGTCAGTATCCTCCCGTTAACGTCAACTTCATACATCATGACCGAAGACTACCAATTCAAATCTATAAATTCATAGTTGCGTTCTAGTAAATACATTGCTCGTAGATATGACCAGTTCAGTTCACTAGTTCCGTGAGCTCAAACCAACGCGGAAAACGCGTTCTTCCTAGAATTGATGGCTCTCTTGGAATTAACTCGTGCTATGAAATGTTTTACGACCACCTGGTAATAATCCGCTGGGTTATTCTTTTATCATCTTTATGATGACAAGACAAATTCAACGGAAAATACCGTGAGTATTGCACTGTTCCAATCTAACTGCGTCACTCAGTTCACCTTCATTCGTCGAAGAAATCGTCACTTTTTATGAATTCAATTCATTCATCCAGATTTTATCAAATTTGAAGTCTTATTGACTAAAAAAAAATAATAATAATAATAATAAAAATTGAAACAAGAATGCATTTTTGTTTCCTCATTGTACAAACTAGTCCTTAACCATCCCCAGCCAGTGAAGTAGCCACGATTTCCATAAGGGAACCCTAGCCAGAGGTATGAGGAAAACCGAGAAGGGGGAGGGGGATTTGGACCCCCTAAACCCAGGCCACCACCTGGCTACGCCCCTGGACCATTGGGGAAAAAACCACAGTCATGCAGCTTAACTATAAGAGCCTATGTTCGAAGAAATTACTGGTTTTATGAAAAATGTCTCCATTTTACAGGTTTTATAACTAATTTGGTCTCCATTTTGTTTCGAGGAACATCTCACTTTATGGATTTTTCAACGCTAAACACGATGGTGAAGTCAGAATTCAGATTAGAGCAGATGAAACGTGAAGATCATCTCGAGTAACAACCACGTTTCTTCATTTTCAAAGTGCTCCAGTTAGAGAACGGAATAAGATATCGCAATTCTGACTTACCCATCGTGTTCAGCGTTAAAAATCCTTTAAAATGAGGTTTCACTTGTATACTGTTTCATTTTAGAAATTTTTGGGCAATCGCACCCCACCCCTAAAACTCTTTAGGGTGGCCTGATTCTGCCCATCTACGAACTTGGCCTTTCGATTGCCAAGACAGATTTTTCGTGCTAATTTTTATCTCAATTCTATCTAGAGTAATCGTCTGGAATGACATTTGAATTTTGGTATCAAATTTCTTCGGATATTCGAGTTTTTAAAATTTTGGTCCGAGAACAATAGCTTCTTTTCTTTCAAAAATTCGCTAAAAAGAAGTTTCCCAACTTCTTTGGGTAATTTGTATTCTACAGAAAATAAAATCCTGAGTCAACACAATACCATAATTGATTGATTACATTGCCTTATTGATTACAGGCTGAACTGGTTTGGCCAGGTGGCGTTAGGATAAACCAGATTTGCCTGCTTTACACCAGGCCAAACTGTTCTAGAGTATCATAAAAAGTTTAAAGGGAATCTGTCTGTGTGGAGAAAGGGTAATAAATAAAATTTATTATAATAAAATTTATTATAATTTTATTTAATAAAATAAATTATTTATTATAAATAAATAAAAATTATTTAATAACATCTCGATGTTCTGAGGAACAAAACTAAACGTATTTATCGTTTACTTATTGTTACATGACAAACTGGAATGCCAGTAAAGTTTTATTTTTGCAAAGGCATTTATTTGTTTTGCAGACTGTTTTACACGAACATTTTACAAATTCTTGACCGCTACCAATGGAATGTATTGTTGCTGCCGTTTTCAAAGAAATCTCACGCTCCATATTCACGTCATTTTCAGTACCTAATGAATCTTTGGGCGCTTACGTCAAACTAGTTTGGCCTAACAATTCAATCAGGCTGAACTAGTTTATCCTAACGCTATTGGGCCCATCTAGTTTAGCCTTGGGGGGAAAAGGCCAAACTAGTTTATCCTGGGGCGGTCAGGAAAAACTAGATCAGCCTAGTCCAAACTAGTTTGTCCGGTAACATACCCACCACCAAATATTCGAAAGTACCTTCTTTCCGTAGACACGAAAAGCATCTCAAAAGAAGAAACTCAAAATCTCCAAACCATGTGCTCCGATCGGCAGATATTTTTTATAATTATATTTTCAACAGCGACGAGTCAAGTGGAGATCCTGCGCTACAGAAGACCTTCTGCCCTCCAATCAATTCGTCGAGCTGGTAAATCTACATACGTAGTTAACCAGCGGTGGCGTATCATGAAAACATCTCTTCACTCCGCAACGCAAAGACGGGCGGATGAGGAAACTTGGCCTTCGTTTCGGTCAACGCATTTGTTAAAAATGAATCGAACAAAAGGTCGTAACTTTTAAAAAGTTGTGTCGAACCGCGGGCCATGTCGACATCGAGGCTTGTTTGCCTCTCCCCATAACGTCGCGTATAATGAACGAAATCAATGCGTCGATGACAATACAATGATTCATTTTTTTCCTCGTCTCCAAGACGAATGTGATGGCAAAAAGATCGGACGAAAATGGAAAACCGCGAGCTCCGTACGAAAAATTGGGTCAATACCTCATTCACTGTAGAGAGTAACAGGACAATGGACTGGCCGCGAAATCCGACACACGCAGAATCCGACTGTCGCCAAAATTGATCGAACGCCTCTTCGGAATAACTATTTTCACCTTCCAATTGGTTACGTAAACTTGTTCAACGAATTGGAGGATACGAAAAATAAATATTACGCCTTATTGTAGCTACAGTACCTATAATTAGTTTGTAGAATCTAAACAAAATTTACAATACAACTCATAATGCTGTCTTATCAACTTTATCGTAGTAGTAATTTTATCCTTGAATAACTACAGGTAATAACGATAGTATTCACTGTATTAAGGGATGTTTGATTTCACTAAATTTCACTACAATAGTAGGTACCTAGTTATTAAGTGACGTCTGCTGACACTGAATTACAAATTCTATGACTGCGTATGAGACTAATTAGTCTTCTGAACTGAATCAGAGTTTACCTTCAAATTCTATATGCACAACCATAGATTGTATGCACGTCATAGATTGTAACTAAACTGTGTGATCGGGCTGAACCAATTTCCACTGAACTACCTGACTGGTACCAACCATATCCCAATCTCTAACGGTCTCCAACCCCTCCCACAATTGTCCCTGTCCACACACAATACTGTCCAATATCATCGGTCCAAAACTGTACAGTCCTTAGAGCCCTGTATAAACTCTGAAGGTCGCACTCCCATTAACATAGTCAAAGCCCATATTTTCTTGCACAGATTATTTAAATTTACATTAAAAGAAAACAGCTTTTGTATTCACAAAGTCATATGAAACGCCAAAGTTAACGCTTGCATACGAGTCTGCAACACATTGAGACATTTTCATGATGTGTGCAAACAAACTTCGTATCAAGTCATGCGCATATCATAATTCGAATTTAGAGTTCCCTCAAGAGTTTGTATACCGAGTATCAGCTTTCTAGGATGATCAGGGCCGAAACTGGGAAGTAATATCAAACTGTAAAGTACCTACCTAATTCCAATAACGAACAACTTCACTTCTGATGGTCATAATCATCATTGTGGCGACTTGGGACAATTTTCGTGAGCAAATTTCGTGACGATTTTTTTGTTTGTGTGCCATAGCAAAGACATAACAAACTGTAAAGTACCTACCTAATTCCAACTTCACTTCTGATGGTCATAATCATCAGTGTGGCGACTTGGGACAATTTTCGTGAGCAAATTTCGTGACGATTTTCCGTGACGATTTTTTTGTTATGTGCCATATGAAAGACATGAAAATGTCAAAAACCAATCTGTATAACTATTTAGAGACGATATCTGTATAACTATTTAGAGACGATATCTGTATAACTATTTAGAGACGATATCTGTATAACTATTTAGAGACGATATCTGTATAACTATTTAGAGACGATATCTGTATAACTATTTAGAGAGTATTTTCGTGTTCCTTGGGTATTTTCGACCAATTTCACTACAGTTATTCGTTTCGCGTGAAATGGAGTCGAAACATGTCGATTTTGAATTTGGTATCTGTCTGTCCATCAATCACGCTAAAACGGCTCAATGGATCGAACCCTTCTTCCGTATTTAAATGTTTCTGTGACCAGGGAAGCTCATAGGGGGGTTCACTCTTCGATTCGATGCATATGGGTGGGGGTTTATGAGGAAGCCGAAGTAAAATAAATTAAAATTCCCAAAAACGGCTCAATGGATCGAACCAATTTCCCGTATTGAGATATTTCCGATATCAGGGAAGGACATAGGGGGGTTCACTCCTGGATCCGACGCATTAGAATGGGGGTTTATAGGGAAGCCGAACTATTCAAATTTTAAATTCTCGAAAACGGCTCAATTGATCTAACCCTTCTCGCGTATTTAAATGTTTCTGTGACCGGAGGAGGGCATAGGAGGGTTCGCTCCCGGATCCTTTGCATGGCGGTGGGGGTTTAAAGGGAAGCCGAAAATTTTTATATTTAATATAAAAATCCTAAATTCTTCCTTTCTGTGAGACAAATGAATGTTATTTTTTTTTAAACTTCATTGTAGTTAGTACACAACAGTTGTGCTTATGTATGTATATACAACTTCAAGTGAGACGTGTACAGTGGGTTTCGACCCAGTGGTGGGCCACAACTAGATTATTTTACTAGTAGATAAATTACACAGTAGAACTGGTAGGTGGATAATTATAACAAGAGTCGATACCAAATATAACAATAAATAACTTCATTTTTAACAATCTTAATACCAACTTGGCAGGGATTTACTATTCATTTTCCGCGAGGTCTGAGTGCCATTTTCTCTTTAAGCTTCCATCATTTCTCGGTGGAGGGGGGTTCTGGAATATTTCTCTGAGCACTGAGTTTGAATGTGAACACAGTCTTTGGTGGTGCATATTGTATGAGAGCTGGAGAACTTTAGGAACCTCAGGTATGTCCAGATCTTTGTGTAAGGTGCTGTTCCTTACATACCAAGGTGCTCCAGTAATAAGTCGGAAAATCCGATTTTGCACAGTTTGGATTCTTTATGTGGGAGGTTGCTGCTGCAGACCAAATCATGCACCCGTACAGCCATACTGGTCTAATTAGGAGGAGGTACATTAATTTCTTTGAATTTAGTGGTATCGCCGGGCTGGTCAGCAAGTGCTTCAACATGACATGCATTGTGCTTGTGAGAGTCTTTTGGACAACAGAGGAATTATGAGAATATTATTTTTGGTATTTAAGATTATAAGGGTTTGTAAAGGGACGTGTAAGAGGTATAATCCGTAAAGCGACAGGCGAGAGTGGCAGATGGATCCATCCCGAGTTCTGCCCGTCCGGGACAGGTAACAGAGGTAGATGGACACCCCCCGAGTTCTGCCCGACAGCTAGTATATAATACAGATTATAATAATAGATATTATATCATAATATTTGTATTGAAATGTTATGTCCTTACTTTGGCACATGGACTCGAAAAGCGTTGCGTTTAAAAAAACGTTACAGTTGATATTCTGCTGATTTTTGGTTACAACCTATCGCTGGTAAGCATTTGTGTTGCCAAAGAGAAAGAGAGAGTGAGGGAGAGAGGGAAAATTCTTTATTGACGAAAACAAAACAAACTGAATATCATAAAAATACACCACATAAAACAAACATAAAATGTCAATAAAGACATAAAAACACAAAACATGAAGACATAAAATGTCCCAATGTGTTGGAGACTCGTATGCAAGCGTTATAAAACGGACTCTCGTACAGTAGGTAGCTCTACTGTTTACACGACCGCGCCACGGAAGCGGCATCGTCGTCTTCAATGCGTTCAAAAGCCACAACACCCTTCAGCCAGAAATCCCCCAATTGAGCCTCCCAATAATTCTTCACGTTTGGTCCACCGAATTGTCCGTAACTCGCATGCCACACCTCCCCCTCCACCATAAGTTGTCCGTAACTCGCACGCCACCCCTCCCCCTCCACCATAAGTTGTCCGTAACTCGCACGCCACCCCTCCCCCTCCACCATAAGTTGTCCGTAACTCGCACGCCACCCCTCCCCCTCCGCGACAAGTTGTCCGCAACTCTCACGCCACCCCCCGGAAAAATGAAGTGTCGCCGAAGTGTTGCCCGCGAAAACGAAGTATCCGTGATTTGTGACTCATCATCAACACTTCAACGACACTTCGTTATCAAAAAGTAACGATGTCCTTTCGACACCGATGTCTCACTACCTGTCGCTTTCGACTTGAAAGTGGTGCGAAAACCGGAATGCTGCCATCATTCGACGTCGAATCGTCATCGTTTCGACGTCGTTCTATACGACACCTTCTCTCTACAACCCCTTACCTGTGACCGCGCTCCCGAAAACCACTCATCACGCGCGACGCTGCGGAAAACCACTTCAATGGCTCGGAGCTAACTTTGCAGGAGACCAAATTGAAAGTTTGAAGTCTTAGGACAACTCGAATTCACTTTTATCGATCAGAGTGATGCTTTTAAACGATGAACCATATCCTAATCTGCTTAAATTCTATCTACAAACATAAATATAATATATTATGTATAATGTATTATATGTATATACGATGATATTATCATCGTTTCAAGGTAAGAATGAACCGAAATACGAAGGTGGAACAGCGTCGCTACGTGATGTTTTGCACTTAAACCGACCGATCTTTGAAAATTTCATTTTAATTGTCCTGGTTTTACTATGTAATGTAAAATATCGAGGGTCTCACGGCAACTTCCCACATCGTCATTTTTGGCCAAAACGAGTTATGCATACCATTCGAAGCGTCTTCTCCCGGCGGATCGATCTAACTAAGTATAAGTTAGGTACCTAAATGTAAGTTAGGTAACACTAAATCTCACGATTTATTTTACTGAATCACTCAGTAAACATAGTCATTGGCAGATGGTTTTTCGGCTCTGCTGAAAAGGTGCCGAAATGACTATGTGGGAAGTTTAAATCACCATCAGATGTAGTAGATTCTACCACAATCCCCACCCTGCAACTCCCGAACGTAGTGAATTTTCTCACCGATGAGGTCATACTCGCCCTTATGACAGTGTTCAAGTCGCTCTTCTGGTACCAGCAGTCGCTCTTTCGTCCACAATTTCAAGTTCACTCGCTCTTTCGTCGTTAACTGTTATTTATGTAATTTTTAATTAACACCATGTCCATACATAGCGCCATCATCGAATGAAGGTGAACTGGCTGACACAGGCAATTTGGAACAGTCCGATATTTACGTCATTTGCCACGCTCAAACGAGGGTTGCCTATTTATCCCACAGTAATTGGAACAATAGGGGCTTCTGCGCATGCGCATGCGCAAGCGTTAATCCCTTGAACTCTAATTCGTCCCTTACAAAGAACGCCCCTTACTGGTTATTATATTCTTCTATAATGTTGGAAGCACTGGTTGGTGTTTATATTTAATTGCCTTTGATTGACCAACTTGAGGTTACATTTTTTTTTCGTTTTTTTTTTGCGATTTTTTTTTTTTTTCAGACCATTACATCAAGTAGGTAATATACCTCAATGACATAAGTATAACACTTTTCAAGACTCTCTATCGCTTATTCAGGCTTGCCCTCCTGGTGACAGTCCTTGGGTGAGGAGTATTACACTGTTTTAGAGCGGGTTATAATTTCTTTAAATTATGATGTCGGAGAGGTATCTTGGTCTGATGAGACGTCTTGATGTGGGTGGTTGAAAGCTTTCAGTTACGAGGGTGTTGAAGTGGCCTTCATTCCGTAGATGGAAGCTGATTGAGTGCTTTACGAGGTACTGTTGCGGGGATTCAATGTGTAGATCGTTGTAAATAGTTTCATTTCGTACAAATGGCGGTGTTTGAACGATAAGTCTTTGTAGCATGTTGTTTTGTTCTTGTTCCAGTCTCTTGAATTCAGATTTTGATCAGGTTCCCCATCTCTTGAGAATACAAGCTGGCTCTTGATTTTGTATTTCGTATGATGGCTCCTGGGAGCTGGTTGTTAGTTTCACCAGAAGAACCTATTATTATTATTTTTCTCATTTTTATTACTGTTTTTGGCCCTTTTTGTAATGATACATGTGGGCTGTGCAGTAGAGTTCGTAGTTGCGAACATCGGTTCCTAAGTCTCTTGATCAAATCCTAGACATATTGGTGACATGTGAGGCGCTGGTCCAGAGTTACACCAAGGTATCTGTGAGTTGTAGAATTTGGGATGGGCTGCTGAAGGTATTCCAGGATTGGCTCAGTGTAGCGTCTTTTGTAGGTGTATGACGCCGAACAGGACTTGGATGAGTTTATTTTAACTCGCCATTTAGTACTCCATTGTCCTAGTGTTTCGAGCATGGCTTGGAGTCGTTGAGCCACAACATCGGAGTCCGGACCACTCACGGCACATACCCCTGAGAAGTCGGACTTGAGGTTACAGTCGAGTAGTATATTTCGTCCAAACATAAAATGACTCGGACTCGCCGAGGAGGCGCTCAATAACTCCTCACACTGCAATCGACGCTACTTACCGTTTATCATAAGAACTCTCGAATACAAATTCCCGTATGAATATTTTATTTGACGCATTAAAAGGTTCTCATTGCCGATTCAAGGACCAGTAACGAGCGACTTGTCTATGAAACGGAAAGCGGCGATTCAACGTTTTCATGGGCGCTCCTGAGCCGGTCATTAGCTACGGTCCCGATGCTCACTCGGCAGCCTCGATCCTTCTCATCCGAACAACAACCTTCCTTCATCTTCCGCAGCGGTGATGTCCCTCCTCGAGTTGTCGCAACGTCTCCACGCCCCATTTTACGACTCGTTTCAACACTTCACTGCCGCCAACACGTCCTGGACCTAAACCATCGTCATTTGTAATATTGGTTTTAGTCAACACAGGGAACAACAACACAGGTATTTAAATTCACACAAAACAGTCCAATCAACCTTATAAAACCCACACAGAGATTGAAGTTCATGTCCTGATTTAGTGTCCTAAAGTTTAATCAGTTCAAATTATCGGTAACTTCAGTCCTTCAAAACGATCAAATTCATAACTCGTGAACGGAGGGTCATACGAACGTGAGGTTTTCACTGAATTTCTGCTCGAAATTCTGAGAACATCAGTGAAAACCTCACGTTCGTATGACCCTCCGTTCACGAGTTATGAATTTGATCGTTTTGAAGGACTGAAGTTACCGATAATTTGAACTGATTAAACTTTAGGACACTAACTTCAGGACATGAACTTCAATCCCTGTGTGGGTTTTATAAGGTTGATTGGACTGATAATAGAATCGCTTTGAACGACTGAAGGGTAGGTACATTGACAAACTATTAGTAGGTGATGAAGGAATTGAATAGAAGTTTTCAAAGTGATATAGCACCTTAAAAATTATGTGATACCCCATAGTAGTAAAATCAAGGTTTTGAGCGTCTAAAAGTCGATATTTTCGTAAATATTTAAGGTATCGAAAGGCGGTTTGTTGCATATGTTTTGTCTTTTTATGCCCTTTAAAGAAATGTGCATAAACATATGGGTCATCTGGAAACCCCAACTTTCGATCTTACGCGGCTGGAACGTCAAGTGGTTGTCATTTTTGGAAAGAAAGACTCAAGGGTTACAACTTTAGCCTTTGGCATTTTTTGTCCAGATCAACCGTTTAGGCAGGAAATGCATTTGAGCCATCTTAAAACGCCCTGTATTTATACAGGAATTTTGGGAAAAAATTGTTAGCTAAAAATAGATTTTTTTAAAAATTGATTTAAACGAATCGGTGAAAATAGGTGTATATTGTATAAAAGTTATTATAAAGGAAAATGTTTTGTTTATTGTTCCAGGAAAAAACACCTATTTTCACTCCCGATTTTTTTAAATCAATTTTTTAAAAAATATATTTTTAGCTAACAATTTTTTTCCCAAAATTCGTTAGCTGAAAAGTTCGTTTGTTGAAAAGCAGCGCTCAAAAATATCTTGTGAGGGTCGACTCAAAACGGGCATGTATTCTCCAGTTGAGGTCTGCGGAAGTGTTATTATTTTGCAGACTTTTTTTCAGCAAAATGCTAGTAAATGTTTTCTGCTTCCAGCATGTCTATCGTGGTATTCAGTAGATATTAGTATTTTATAACTACAAATAAGTTTTGATATGATTTCTCGAACGTATCAATAGATATATAATATATGTAGTGTATAGAGTGTTGATCTTTGTGTATAAATCTATTGATACGTTCGAGAAATCATATCAAAACTTATTTGTAGTTATAAAATACTAATATCTACTGAATACCACGATAGACATGCTGGAAGCAGAAAACATTTACCAACATATTATGTTTTCCTAGCTTTCATTACATCAAAACTATCATATAGGTTGCCCAAAGACGTATGTCTACGAGATTCGGTTGCTATTCGTAAAACCATATTGATCGCTATGTCCAGACTATGGAAGTTTATGGCATAGGCGCCTCCCCATTATACCATATATTAGGATACTGTATAATATACAGTATCCTAATATATGGTATAATGGGGAGGCGCCTATGCCATAAACTTCCATAGTCTGGACATAGCGATCAATATGGTTTTACGAATAGCAACCGAATCTCGTAGACATACGTCTTTGGGCAACCTATATGATAGTTTTGATGTAATGAAAGCTAGGAAAACATAATATGTTGGTAAATGCGTACATATTATGTACGCATAGTATACCATTATAAGATTATCACGGGACATCCACTCTCTTAGGACAATAAACGAATGAAAGATTATGTTATTGAATTATAATTATATTATCAGTAATTTGTCGAACAAAAAGATTACCTATCAAAAAGTCTTGACTAGTATACATCTTAACTGGAATTATTACAGTCAAAACAGAGATAAAAGTACTGAAAATTACCACATGTTCCATGAATAGGAACTTGACTATCTATTCGTATTGAACATTACTTATTTTATCTTTGTATTAATGGTTTTGTTGCTCCAAACTCTTTGTTTTATATGTATAGAATCTATATCTGATAGGTAGTCCACCCACCAAATTCCGTAACTAACGTGCTAGTGGAATGAAGAAAACCAATAAAAAAATAATAATTTAGGGATCTGGGGCAGTTTGCCGCACCGCGAGCGCAAGTGCACATACTTTTTTTGTTTACCGATTGCCCATCTTAGCGGAAGTCGAATACGAATGAGATAAGTGCAGTCTGACCTCTACGGCAGTACAAAAAATCTTATTTTTCAACCCTACACCTTCACTATACTTCAATTGTACTGTTATGGGACTTACAGCACAGTGATTTAGACTGGAGAGAGATCTATAGAGAGTACCTACACTAAACATTGTGGCAGAATTTGCAACAGCTTTCTTCAAATGAAGCGTCAAACTCCCAAACCATGTTGGGAAAGAGAACATCGTTTGCTTTTCCATTCCTACTTACACCATGCGTAGGTATGAGATCTCGATCAGTAGGTACCTAAGTGTAAGTGTGTCCCTGACAAGTGACCAAGTTGGTCCAAGGAGGAAGTTGTGAACAATAGGAGTTAGACATCTTGTAATAACGTAGAAACCTGAAACTGCTCTAAAGATGGTACTTACCAGCAATTCATTCTAGCCTGCGTTACCGTAATTGCAGCGAGAAAAAAAGGCGGTAAAACGCTCGACTCATCTCCTCCCAGGCAAATAATAAAATTGCAACGTCCTCAACCTGTTTTGATAGGCACAACTATACAAACGAGTATCCACGGTGATTTCTTAATCTCGGAGATTACTTAGCTCTGGGAACTTGAGGCTGACCCTCACCCAAAGCTCAATTAGTTTTGGAGATCTCCCACTTCGCGTAATCAAGATCTTCCTGCGTCCAACATTTCACTTACTTCGTTCGCATGGCCTTTCCTTTATCCTCGGATCTCCGTTCGTACAGTCGGCTTGTGGATCATCTCGTCTGATTGCTGCGGTCGCTGAACGTGTAGGCGGTCATTAACGGGTTCAATCTCAGAATCGGGTAAATTAAAACCTGATGATTACGAGTGATAAAAACTGTAATTGTGTAATGCTAACTCGTATTTGGCACGATCACTCAAAATCAAAAATAAATGCAGGGGTTGTGGACGTTCCTGTATGACTAGGCGTAATAATTTATTGTTTCCATATGTCAAGAAATTATTCATATTCCCAAATAATGCCATGGGAGGCTAAAGTTACTCATACTGACTGAATTAAGATTTGAATATTTCATCATCATACGATGTTACAGAAGAGGCGCCAACGTTTTAAATCATTCAAGAAATTGTCAAAAGTTGGATTTTCGAGGAGAAATCATAGTTTGAAAATGGAAAGCAGAACTCAAGACCACCCGGACAGAGGTTTAATTCGTATGATTCACTCGACTGCAATTTTCTCAAATAAACAGCTAAGAGCCTCCTCAGGGGGACGTTACACAAATATCACATTATCCTGAAAAGCAAAATAAACCAAAATGTATACCTACGTACTTTCATGTAGGTACAACTTCGGAACAGGCTGCCACGATCCCTGGAGGAGTGTCACGTAACTGCGTTGGTCATTTCTGTATGAGAGCTATTCCGTGGCGTCACGTACGTAGTTAACCTTCAAGGGTTTCACGTTATTTAGTCTGAGCGAGGAAAACTATCATTTTTGTTCAAGGTTCGGCCCATAACTCCCTAAAAGGCTGCGGGGAATAGGTAGGCAACTATAAGAACCATTGACATCCATGTCAGTAATATATCTAAAAATTTTATTGTTTAATCCATGAACTTTCATTGATATCCTTGAATGGTATCAGAGTGGTTACATCTATACTGATGGCATTACGATATGTTTCTTCTGAACTGGAAACTGAAAGAAGGTGCAGTACAGGACTATTTTCGGATTCCCTGAGCGCTTTCAAGCTATTGGGGGGTGGACTCAAGAGCGCATGCAACCATCGGTCGGGTCTATCCTTGCGAGGCTGTTGGAGCTTTGGATCATGGGACATTGTGGCATCAAGTACATTGGCAGGGTTGATAGACTTGCAAAGGCTGGAGGGATTGATGGTATCAGAGCAGGCCTACGAAGACCTAAGGAAGATTCGTTCTTTTCCATAAATATGTGTTATAGAAATCAGTGGACTGCTCTGTACAGCGATTCGGAGGAACGGTTACTTTATAAAACTATTCACCCGCTTCCTCCCTGAGCGCCTTGATTTTCAAATGTTTCCAACAAATGTATGGTGGTGTTGTTGATCAGACTGCTTTCAAATGAGGGGGTGTGCGCAGTTTTTAAGTACAGAATAGGTGTATTAGACACCCCATAACGTCAAGCTTGTGTGGAAAAGAAGGGTACGGTAGAACGTATGGTAATGGCATGTCAGGATAGTTACTACTGTAGTATAGGGAGGAAAGTAGGGGTGGGGAATATTTAACGTAACCGCTTCTAATAACCTAATACGGTCCAGTAACCTAATAGCAGATAACCTATTACCAGAAAACCCCTATTACTGGAATAACTGTTTTGAGAGATTGGGTGAAAGGCCTTTGAGGGCCTCTTTGTCGCCGACCGCATACCCGTCCCGGCCTGCACTATGGGATTCCGTGATATCCACTAACTACCTGGCAATAGGTTGGCTGGGACCTAATACCAGGTAATAGGTTACTGAAAACGAATGCGTGAAAGGTGTGCAATCATATCAGTCGACAAGTTATTTGAGTGAGTATTGAGTTAGTTATTGCAATCAGAGCTTCAAGAAACGTGCATCAGTACCTACATAGGATTTATAAGAACGTAAAGTTGACATAGGAGCTAATGATGAGAATTAAAAATTAATCTAAATCGGTTGTGAGCCTGAAAATCCTGTGGAAACCCAGTCCACGTTGGGCTCTGGAAAGGTTCCTGAATCGCTGGTAACCTATTACCAAAATATCCTAATGCCACAACCTATTACCAGACGGTCGCTGTTACTCGATAACCTAGGTATTACTAAGAAATAACCTGTTAGCCATGCCTATACGGTTAGGCATGGCTACGGTTACTAGAGAAAAGAGAGGTTTTATTGGATTGTATTTCGTCCTTCCTAGTCCACCCCTTCAATTACACAGACTTGTTGCATATTTATATACAAATACATTAGATACATAATATGTATCTTATATTAATTCTCTAAAAATGTGAGGGTTTATATTTGATTTGCCATGCAGAAAGAGTTTTCATTAATTTTTAAGTTGCAATTATGGTATATGTAGTGAGTATTGTTATTAATTAACGTGTATGGCTAAATGTATGTTTGTATAATGCCACAATAAAGAAAAAAAATTCGAAGTCTGTTGATAGTCACGATGATTCATTTTACCAAGGTACAGAAGGTGGTATTGGATGGAAATCTTTATAAAAAGCTCCCATATCCGATCTGTATTCTTTGTTTATGATGGGATATAGGTCCTCCTTAGGTATTTCAAGTCCAAAAGAATTGCCATTAAAATTTGTTCCTCCCTCCTTGGCCAACCGGTCCACCCCTTCATTGTATGTGGCCAACCTCACAGACAATTCCACTAAACTGGTCAGTAGACTCCCAATTAATGGATTACTGGCCCTCCGAGGTCACTCCCTTCGACATCGCTGAAGCACTCCACGAATCCGAAAAAAACGCTAGATTGAGGAACCTATTGCTGTAATGCTGATAGTTTATATATTTCAGAGCTTGCAAAATAGCAGTTACCTCCTCTGTGAAAGTGGAGCAATGAGGATTTAATTGGAATTCCTCGTGATGAGAGTTGGTAACGTCCAAAAAAGCGCATCCCATATGACAGATTTGTGTCAAACGATATGAGAAGGATATTTGAACACGTCGGGTGTTTCTTTCACCGTCTGGATTAGAGGGAAGGTGACTGGCGCAGCCTTTAAAAACCACCATCACAGAAATATGGGAAACTATTACCGTCTGCCACAATAAATACGCGACCTCAAGGCGGCTCCTGTCACTAGACGATGGCGTTCGGTGATTTAAGGAAACTCGGTTACAAAAGCGAACTTGACCTCCCGTTCTCTGACTCGTCACTTTTCTTTCTTCTTCCCGCAGCCTCTCACCTCACCCGCAAAGATCATCCCGAAACGTTTATTGCCACGAATTGCCGTCCCAAGGTTTTCAAAGGTGTGAGATAAGGCGATTTAGGTACGACGTGAAATCATATAATAAAATACGAACTTATATGTAGAGCAAACCGCGTTATCCCGTGTAGATGATCCATGGATGAGTCAATCAACTTACTGCACATTACTGTCCTTCGCGTGTGAATTCAATCCAGACGAAAAAAGCCTGCAGCGTTAATGTATAAAAGATACGCGCAATGATTTGTTTCTTCTTGCTGTTGATACAAATTTGCAAAACTAGCGGTGTTTCGTTCTTCCACGAACCGGTTACACTCCGACTATACACCTACCTGTTCGTCGAATAACTTACACCCGTCTGACATTGATGACATCTCATTGGCCTGGTGTTACAGCTCGCCCCTATTAATGGTCTCATCAACCCTCTTTTTCATGATTCAATTCAGTGAAAAGGTTTCTCGACTAAGCATCAAATTCATAAGATTCGACAAAACAAACCCTGGTCATCTGAAGGGCTCAGGGGAAAAACGACCTCAGTCCAGTTTCACTTCAAAATGAGCTTGAGATGCCATCTAGTAGCAGTTTGAGAGTAGGTACTATAACATGCGTTAATCATAAACATAAGTTACATTTCCGGTTCGGGGCAATCATACATAGAGTGTGATAGGAATAAGGGCCTGATTAATCATAAAACATAATATGTTAGTTAAAAACATAATAGTATATTATACTGAGACCCCAAATGACTGGAGAGCGGAACTTAAAAACTGTAGAGTGAAACCCAGTCCTTTTAAAATTATTGACTGTGGTAGGTAATGATTTTGATTTTATGAATTGGACCACCTATCTTTGCTCTCGTTCAATCGGCCCTTCTAAATGGTATATCTGCATGGGGTAGCTCGCATCCCACTACTCTTTGACCTATTATGTAATCATTGATAGGAAACCTATTGTATTATACTTTTTTATAATCACATGGCAACCAATCATATGGTCGCTATGAGCTGTGCCAACGTTGTGCAATAAAGATCACTTAATAATCACGTAATAATATTATTATGTTCCGATAATGTCATCATGTACTTCGTAGATTAGTCTATTTCATGCGTATAACACTTCAGAAGGGGTTTTCGGAGCATACGGACCCTTATTCAAAAGTCTAAATGGTTATGATCAGATTGCCCCTATTAATCGATATGAGTTGCATCAAACAAGTTTTGAAAGAGAATAGTTTATCCATGCCAACACATCTGATGTCGACCAGATTCCATTCAAGAAAATTATAAATGTTGCTTATTTCCGTACCACACTTGGATATAACTCTTATCGAGCAAGGGGAATACGTGCATTTAACTCTCTTCCGGAATCTTTGAAAATGGAATTTCTCTTTGAATCCTCAAAAATAAATAAACAACTTAAGGATCATTTTATTAAATTATAATATTACCTAATATCTAACACAACATAATCTCTGATATCATACATTTTCTCTACTTTGATTCATCTTATTGTTTTAAGTATAGGTTGTCTTAAATGCATGTACATTTAATAATTTAGGTAGTTAATTTTGTCTTCAAAAAATAGAATTTTTTTATTTAGATGATTGTTTGATCTTGTTTAAATCGGCGAGACTGAGGACTCATCTCCTTACGACGGGCATTGCCCACACATGGAATTACTTTTCAGATCAGAAGTGTTCTTATTATGTGTTATTATGTGTAATTTCGTCTATGTTACATCTTATTGTATTTTTGTACCTCCTAGCAGCGGTTATGTTACGGTATACCTACGTGATGTACCGCTACATCTTGGTGTATTCTGTATACCTATTGTTCATGAATACCAAATATATAACTGCACAATTTTGATTTCATCCCCAAAAGTTTACCTACTTGCTTAACATTAATTATTTTCCACACGAAAGGTATTCCCCCTGTAACACTGACTAAGCGCACTCTTGCGCAACTGAGGACCCGATGAAGTAATGCTCAAGCCAAGGTTTAGGCAGAAACCTTCTTTATTCAAGTGGAACGTGAACAGAATAGTAAGCAAAAAAACAAACTTGGGAAGAATATTACGCATTGTAAAACACATCAGCTTATCCACAATTCACATCCTTACTGTTGCCCTTGTTGTTGGAGCAGACCTTTGAAAACAAGTGGACTCGGTCTCAAAAGAAAACATGAGTAAGGCAAATCTCTGGTAAGTAGGTAAAACGCCGGAAATTACCTGTAACGAAATCAGTGGTTTGTTGGTGTGTACTGATTGTTACTAATATTGAATTTGTCCAGTTCTGGCTCCAATGAATTAGTAGGTACTTGCCAACCTATAATATCTGAAATAACGATATGATCTGGAATTTGTCTCAACTTTAAGTGATTTAATATTAAGTTAGTGAGTTAATTAAGTTGAGTTAAAAGAGTTAGTTATTTTCAATAATGAACCGTAAGAATCGACCAATAGACCTGTAAAGTTAGACCTGAAAGGGTGGGGAGGGGGACGTGCTCAAAGTGACCTGAGGAAAGCTGGGAATCGTTCTAAACCCTTAAAAACCTTGAAAAACGGACTTTTTGAATTGTATAGCGAGCATAAGGGAGTCCTGGATATGTCATCGTTCTATGGTTTGACGAAGTTGAAAGTTCGATAGGTAGATAGTTTCAAGGATCACCTCGGCCTGCTCCCTTATAGCTGGAAATGGTTCATTAAATTAGTCTTGAAAACGAGTAATTTGATTTTGTTACCCTCCATAAATTGAGCTTACTTTTTGGTGCCCCAGAAACGTCGACATTTTCGGACTTTCTTCAGTTTTTCGCTTATAACTCTTAAACAATGCATCCAAGTGAAGACCTTAACGAGAGACAAATTAAAAAGCATTAAAGTCTCCATCGATTGACACCCAAACTTTAATATTGAACCAATTTATAGGGTTGTAATCGACGCGTCGCGATTGAAATACGACAATTTTTCTCATTATTCTCTAAAATGTACCATTTGACGACTTGCGGTCATCAATAGCATCAAAAGTACTGGTTCTATCAAAACACTCATGAAATCAAAGTTGTAAAGCATTTAACGGCAAGTTCAAAGAACAAAGAAATTTTTTTAAAAGTGACCAAACTTATATGCCAAAATCCACAAACAGTTATGTTTGGAATATATCTACAACTTTGTTCCCTAGAGTGTTTTGATGGGACCAGTACTTTTGATGCTACAGACGACAGAAAGACGTCAAATGGTACCTTTTAGCCAATATGAGGAAACTTGTAATTATTCGAAGCAAAATTTAATGATCGTTTGGTAAGGTTTTTCCTCTCTGGGCTGGGATGCGGGTTTTAGGAGTTATAAGCGAAAAAACTGAAGAAAGTCCGAACATCTTGACGTTTTTGGGGCACCAAAAGTTAAACTCAACCCCTCGAGAGGTACAAACTCAGATTATTCTTTTTCAAGACTATCTTAAGGTTTCAGAACTTCCAGCTTTCCCGAGGTAACTTTGGGGTCTAATCAAACGTACCAAATTTGAAACGTGGAATCCGAATATCGAATTTTAAAGTAACTCCGTCTGAGCATCGTACGTAGCGCTTCAATCGTTTCGAAAAACTAAGAATTATGAAGTTCGACAAGGGGGCTCGGAGTAGACCAATATGATCTTGGCCTATACATATCCCTAAGGTACCGCCAGACCATAGAACTGCGACTGCTACACAATTTAAAATGTTTGGTCAAAATCGAAAGTCCATTTTTCCGACTCATGAAAACCCCCAAAGTTACGTGTCTCATTCTGCCTCTACGTTCATACCAGTTCTGTCTTCATACCCAAATCCACTTCCACCACATAGTCAAACCATTAAGTGGTACATTTACTCGAGAATTTCAATCCACTTGAAATAGTAGCAATTAAAGCGTGGAAGCAAATAATATTGCTGACCTATAAAACGTTGAATGATGTCAGTGAGCGAAACAAATAGACACCTTTCATTCCGTTTGATATACACGATTCCTCTATCACATAATTACACCTTGAATCCTCACGCTGAACCTGAGATTACGTGATCGAACAGAAACTACTCGTCTAGAGGAAGACTGAAGAAAAAAGGCTTCCCCGTGACTGCAAGGTGAATAGTGATTTTGCAAGGTTTCGGTGAAGTTGTTATTGTCTAAGTGCAATGACACGAACTTTGGATCAGAGAAACAAATCTCGGAAATGTGATTCCCTTAATCTGGAAATAGATTATTTTGATTGCGAAGTGTACTATCATGAATTGCTTAAATACTGAACACCATCAAATCAACCTGTTGAAACCGTAATATCAGCGTCCTCCGGATGTTGGCGATCATCTCGGCCATTCTGTTGTCCAACCGCCCAACGAAATAGTTCTGGCGATGTGACGCAGATTGGCCACCTAAGATATGCGTCTACTACAAGCTTGAAGCATCGACATTCAATCTTTGGTAAACCTCTGACAGATATCGTGATAGTTGAATAGGTTGAAAGAATATAGCAATGTATTTTGACTGAGACAAACGGGTCAAATGTTTTTTACCTCAAACCATTTACCAGGTACCACATGTTTGGGGAACTTTAAAATGGGGAAACAAAAATAAAAATACAAAAAACAAAAATATCCTGAACATGAAGAGCTTAGCAGTCGTAATAACTTCCCAGAGCCAAATTGATCAAAACGCTACCTGAAAGAGCAAAATAAAGACTTGACTTGGTATCACGTCTTGAGTGGAGTATTGAAGTCGAAGGTTACGTGTTGGAAAACGTGGTTTCTTATCTCACGAGTTAATCGTACGATGGGGCTGAGATGTGAAGTATTCATCATAATAAACCGGTAGTCTAACGAAACGAAACGAACTCGTGTGTCCGCGGATATGCCGTCTTCAGAATGACAGGAGCACAATTATAGTGAACGCACATCACCGGTGTCTAGCTCATGAAATTGCAAGACTTTCAAGGTGGACCCAGATCCATTTGGGATAAGTAGAGCCACTTCTCAAGTTCTATTAAGCGTTGCACACAGACAGTGCGCTGGAATTACTTACGGGCAAGGAAAGTGAAACTGTGGAACATCTCCGACCTTGAAGAGATGAGACCTTTCTCGGTGGTCCTGGGGAGCTGTACATTTTTTCACATAATCCATGGACGAGAGAACTCGCAATAGCCATCAGTTGGATTACCGAGCTGAATGAACTCTGATGGGATGACAAAGTAGTCGTCATTATGACGGCACCTCATCCCCCTGATGCATTATGATATTGCGCTCCTGACACGATTCTTTCTTGTTCCGTCATTTCGGTCAAACAGTCTGACTCTTTATTTGGCGAGAGAAGCTTTAACGGGGGAAAGCTTTAACTACTTACCTATTTGAATCTGTGCCAACCCCAATTACACCCGAAGAGGCACAAGGCCAGTATTTAGGATTCCTTCAATTTTGGATTCCGATTGACGAATGCAGTTAATGAAAAACTCGATCCTGTAACGAAATACACTGGACCCACATTGAAGGTGGTTCCTAAACTTTGGTAGTTATTTTACTCTCTGATTCCTCTTGGAAAAACTCTAATTTTGTGTGGGTTGAATTTCCACGAAGTTCCATAGATACCCAACTTGACGTACTTGGGGTACAACTTTGACGATAATATATTATATAGTGAGCGGACGATAACTACGGCTTTCACATTTTGAGGGAAATTTCCTCCATACGAAATTTCCTGAAGATTTCACCATACAAACTAGACTAGAGGAAGGAGAAGAAACCATGTTTATTAGGATTATTTCCTCAATTAATTACAATAATTGAAGAAGAAGAAGAAGAAGAAGAAAACATGTTTATTATGAATAAATAATTAATTACAATTGTGTAAACTAAATACAAGTTGTAATGCAGGTTTCATATACGTATATACACAACATTAAAAAAAACATGATACGGCATGGATTTTTCATCCGTCTGCCGGGGCAACCTGGGCTACAATTTTTGATTTTTTAAATTTAAATTTTCAGAAAATGAACCTTGGAACACAAAGCAGAAATGAACACAAAGCAGAATGAAATGAAATGAAAGCAGAAATGAACACAAAGCAGAAATGGGCAATTTTATTCAGTAATTCACTTCACCAATTGAATTCAGAGACCAGGGAATTTCTGTACCTCCACGCCTGACGGCCAAACTGTCCCACCCCCAACCAGTGCTCACCATGGTTCAGCAAGTTGACCATTTTTTCCATGGTCAAAACCACATCCCCAAAAAAATGCAGCCTGAATTCCCCCAGCACTGGGCAGCCTCCAAAGAAATGTAGGATATCCTCGTTTGTGTACTGGTTGTATAAAATTATGTAAAATTGTGTAAAATTAATTAATACTTAATATCAATTCATTACAATTATTGTGTAAATAAAATACAAGTTGGTATGCGGGATAATAAAATTTAATAAAAATATAATTTAAATAAAAAGAAATTACAGTCTAGTTTGATTAGTGAAATTTTCAGCAAGATTTACAGTAAATTGGTTTTGCTGCCCCTAGAAGTTATTAGAGGTAAATATTATTGTATCTTAGAAACCTACGTATATGTTCAACATTAAGTAAAATCATAATGAATGTTTCAAACAAACGATGATAACGTGACTTGCATACAATCATCATGAGCAGGGTTGGAGCAAAGCCAGTGGTTCAAAATGGATATTGCAGGGAACCGACTGGAATAACAAATGCCTGAAAATCGAGATTGAAAATGGAATCCTTGACTGGGAAGGAAAGCGCTCTGCAAGGTGAGTTTTTCTTTTCAGTCCAAGACGGCACTTTTGAGCTTCATTGGGTGAGGAAATGCGATTTATTCTGTACTATTTACGTATTTCAGCTGATGTGGATCCGACAGAGTTCAACGATTTACTTAGAACTGTCTGGACGATGTTTGAAGATCAGATTTGCGAAGACGACGGAGCTTCGAGTATGCTCAAATCCGCCGCGGGTTACATTTCAAAGAACGAAACGTTCAAGAAGATAGAAGAAGACTTCAAGCTCGGGGCTCTGGGCGAGTACGTTGTTAGCGATGCGGGGGCGCTCCCCTTCCTAACGACTGTCATGTCGCATTTGCACCATAAATTGGACAATCAGTCACCTCAGTCGGAAAACGAGGGCAATCGCAAGAAAACGACTCATTCGATGACGAGGTTTTGGGAGGAATTGGAAGATAAAATGGGAGCGAGCGACGCCACGAAGTCAATTGTTGAAGAGATTTCGGAAAAAGCGTCCCAAGTAGCTGAGAAACTTGCTGTTGAAAACCCTGATTTCGCCCAGTCTCTGACGGAAATAGGCGATTGTATGAAAGAATCGTGGAGTAATTTGAAGACAGAAGTTGACAGGTGTATTCGGCACGTTCGAAAAAGAAATTACCAGAAGAGATCCATGGAGAAGGTGTATTCTAGAGTGATTTGTAAAGGAATCAACGCAGCAAGAATTATTCAACAAAAAATTGAGGCTGTAAAAATAAAACATACTACTTAGCAATTTTTCTCCAATAAAGCGCACTACAAACTACTAATACTGTATCGTCACTAGAACCTTTAGGCCCTACATGTATGTGTACATTTAATCTGTACAAGCCAACAAGAGAATACTGCCGCCGTAAGTTAAAACCTCCTATCTCCATTTTTTTAATGCCGAGAAAAATGCAGTTATGTGAGGAAGGGGGCCCAGATCATCAAAATGGAGATAAGATAAAGTCTTTTTTCGAACCTTTCCAATGGAGATAGGAAATTCTACCTTGGCAGAAAAGACGCACCACGTCGAGATCTACGCAGCCATGTGCCCAACTCCAAAAACACCAAAATGGTCGATAGGGGACTCTATCTTAGCACGGCAGAATAGTGGGATCACAGGTTCGTTGTGGGCCAGTTTTAGCTCATTTCTCATCACTACATTGGACTGACGTGCTCCTGCACCCCTGAAAGGTAATTGTGAACACCGATTATCTAGGAATTCAAAAATGTATATCATATTGGTGATTTGACATAAGTCCTATTGAATATTTTGATCATTATGGGGTGAACAAATCCACAGTCATGCAGCATGGTTATAACTTATATAGTTTTTATAATGTTTTATTTTACTTTGGAACTTTCGAATCAATGTGGTAGGTGTTGAAGAAAATCACAGGTTTCCCACATAGCCGGCAGAAGATGGTTTTGCCATCAATTTTGAACGCGGGATCGTCCCCGATCCACACGTGAAGATTCTTGTGTGGCATGGAAGCACTAAATATTCAACAAAACAAACACCAACGAAACGACATCAACAAAATTTTGAGACCATATAATCCCCACTAAGAAGGATCAGCTGTATTTATACAGTTTACGTATTTACAGGTTGGGAGTAGACCTACCAGCACCTGTGCTGATCGCAGTGACATTCGTATGTCCAGGATTGAAGAATCAAAACTCCGTTGAGAATAAGCCCTCACAAATGGGTTAATGGGACAGGTACAGAGAAATTCGGAATCTGACAAATAGTTTCGGAAACTATAGCAGAATATGTGCCAAAAAACTTGGAGTACGCGGTATTTAGCGTTCTGGCATGAGTATGTTACGGGACTTGATCAAAAATTCATGTATGGAGTCTGATAGTAAATTGAACCAGCTTTAAGATGAAAAAAATTAATTTTGAATCGGACAAATATTTTCGGACCGACAAACGTGTTTTCGCAGAGAAGTATGACTTTCCTCTGGTTAGTCCGAAGAAAGTTGATCCAAGCGGTAAAGGGGCAATTGAATTCTCTAAAACTTTCATTCTCTACGCTTTTCGCTGAGACGAAGTCTTCTCCGAGTTTCTGTCGTGAAAAGAGGAGAGAGTTGAAAATTCGATATTTAGCTATTTTTGGCCGTTTTTCGCAACCCCGTAGCTTCGAAACGATCGCTCCTACGAAAAATGTCATGAAATTAATTTTGTAGGAGATTTTATGCTCTACAAGTTTTCAGCAAAACTCAAAAGCCGAAAACGCAATTAGAAGGAGCTACCGGCGGAAAACCAAAAAAAGGCCTGAATTTCATGGTTTTTTTGGACGATTGCGGAGGAAGCAACCGCGATCGGAATACGAAAACTTGGATTGTTTACATCCTAATACCTCCAAATAACACATCTAAAATCCATGACTCCCGCATATGATGTAGGGTACAACTCCTCTATTAACTGGACAAAGACGTCACACGTTTTGGTTCATCGAAGATAATAAACCATTGGAATCGCCCAAAGAAAAGGATTTTGCCCAGTTAGCTTTGAGCTAAAATTTTTGTTACGGGTTCCGACCAACCCCACAATGATCCTCGAAACTTTTCATAACCCTAGGTCAAGAGGAAGGGGTTCAAAACGAATTTTGAAATTATCAAAACTCGAAAAATTCAAATGAAACGGTGTATTTTTTATTTCATATTTAGATAGATTTTATTTTTTAGAATTTTTTAAGCCCATCCACAGCTTTGTACAACCATCCGTCCGTTCACAATGAGGGCTTAAAGTTGGAGCAGATCGAAAATCGTCAACACGAGAGTGAATCAAGAGGCAGCCTGCATTTTCAAACTGGCAGCAAACAACCCACTCATCAATCACCCACATCTGCTCGCTTTCCTCCTTCTCACCCACTTCCACCCACAATTTAAATTTATGTACGGGTCGGTGGGGGTGACCAGCCCCCCCCCCCACCGCTACTGCCACCCACTCATCAACCACCCACATCTGCTCGCTTTTCTCTTTCCCTCCCACTTCCACACACAATTATATTTTATGTACGGGTCGGTGGGGTGACCAGACCCCCCCACTGCCACCCACACATCAACCACCCACATCTGCTCGCTTTCCTCCTTCTCACCCACTTCCACCCACAATTTAAATTTATGTACGGGTCGGTGGGGGTGACCAGCTCCCCCCCACCGCTACTGCCACCCACTCATCAACCACCCACATCTGCTCGCTTTTCTCTTTCCCTCCCACTTCCACACACAATTATATTTTATGTACGGGTCGGTGGGGTGACCAGACCCCCCCACTGCCACCCACACATCAACCACCCACATCTGCTCGCTTTCCTTCTTCTCACCCACCTCCACATTCACATTCACCCACAATTAAAAGTTGAGTAGTTGTGCGAGGGGTGGAGACTTCCTTCCCCGCCTTCCTATCCCACAATCAACTTTGGTGGCCCATTCCTCCAATTCCGGATATTGTATGCAGATCAGTGTGATCTACAGAGAAGGGTAATCTTCACAAAGAAGATAATGAACCGTTGTGTCAAGAATTTGTAGAGTTTTTCATCAACCGGATCCCCTCAGTCGACTGAAGGGCTGATGTTTTGAGAACGGTTAGTCTTCACTTCTCCAGCAGCATTCATTCGTTGCGAGGGCAGTAAGGAGAATAATGCTGGGTTATGGAAGTGAAAGGGCCTCCCCATGGTGAAAGGAACACCCGTTCCTTTCACCATGGGCCTCCCTGCACTTTACCAAGTGCCTACCATCGGGATAGCAACACCTATCCCCCCTCCAGCTCCCCAAAACTCCCCCCCCCCCACCTTAGAGTGGCCCGATTCTGCCCATCTACGAATTTAGCGTTTCGATTGCCAGGTAAATTGTTTTGTGCAAATTTGAACTTTTTATCTCGATTCTATCGTACGTTATCGTCTGGAATGACACATAAATAAACATAATATATTATATAAGTATGTATGATTTTTTTTAGTCTTTTAGCGGTGAATTCAGGATGGTCTGAAACGGATTTTGGTATGAAACCGTTCCGGAAATTTCAGTTTTAAAAATTTTGGACCGAGACCAATAGCTTCCTTTTCTTCAAAATTCGCTTAAAATGCTCTTTCCACTTTTTACACGGGCAAGGGTAATAAGTTAGTGAATCACACAAATGTTGTTTCCAATGACCTCTGAACCAACTTGTACCTACCTGTTGTTATGTGTTTTTCTTCTGAATAGAATTGGGTAGAATACTGAAACCTCCGGATCCACTTGAAGGCTTAGTATCTTTATTTGGCATCGAATGGACATCTTCGTCTTTCACTCAGGTTCACATGTGTCAAGGACGCCTAATAATGGCCGGCGTTTCCTGCTAGGTCATCCAGAAGGTTTATATCGCACACCTCTCACCCTCTTCAGCTCCGCCGGATCCCGATTTGATCCTGGCAGTAAGCGAAGGCCCATTACAGCTCTCAATGAGCCCGCCCCGTGACTTGGAGAGACGGTGTTTTCAATCTTGTAGGTCAACGTACTATTGCACTCATCACTACCACCGAGCCGGAGCATAGCGTGGTAATTCGTAGAGCCGCCGTAAGAAGGATGTTCTGTCCTACCTACCGACCGACTATGTATAATGGGAGGTCGATGGTAATGCAGTGAACCGCTCTCTGCCATTCATTTATGAAATACGGCTGCTCGAGTTTCATCTGCATCATAAGTTCGAATTGAACACTTCAGTAATGGCGGTGAGAAAAAATGCTGAAGCAAATCGTGGAGCTCGAGGCGTATTTCTCATCTAGATAGACGTTTTGATGATCTCTCGGTTACGATTGCAAGTTCGCTACTACACTACACAATTAAACCTTAATTTAATAATCCATCAGCCAAAAAGTTCACATTTATCAATCTACACTCGATTAGCTTCGGGTCTCTTTCTCCGAGCCATTCGTTTTATTGTACACTACTCACTGGAAAAATAGTTTCGCTGTGACAATCTCGACCAAAATCGTCATACAACGTTACGAAATGAGTTTAAAAAGTGACAGCCTCACACTGTAATGATAAAGTGGTATATTATGCTCCTGTAATATTACGAAAAGATGCGTGACCCAGTTCTGTCACAAAAGGGCGTTTTAACGTTTAAAAGCGTTAATATCTTCAAGATTTACCCGTCTGGAGCTGATTGTGAAAATCGCAGTAGATTTGGCTCCTGTGTTATATTAGGTAAGTAATGAATCTCGACCAATTCTTAGTACAAATTGGTCACCAAGAGCTGCTCTTCAGACGAAATCCAATGATTGAAGATTTAAATCCCTTAAGATTTTGGAACCAAATGGACAAACAACGACTAAATGGATTTTGAATTGGGCATATTCTCATCCATCTACCTATAATTCTGGTTTTGGGTGTATAAGTCAGAAATTTGGTCTACCAAAAATATAATTATCACAAAGGCGATAAACACCCAAGTTATGATTTTGTATAGGCTACAGCGGGCCTACGTGTCGGCCATGTCTGCTCCCATAAGGAATCAATGTATTCTCCCGACATAAGGACTTGCCTATGTGTTACTTCAATCTCCTACGTATAATTTCAATGTTTACTGATCTAACAATCGCCATAACATACATAGACATTTTTGTACCTTTCCTAAGAGGACATTTCGTACATGCCATTTGACACAATGTGTCATTTCCTTGAGATATCCAGAACTATCAAGAACGCACTCGTAATATCGACGGTGAAGTGGTGAATCCTCTTTTCTCCACATTTAAAGATTGAAGATACGAGGATTCACCACTTCACCGTCGATATGTATGTTCCTAGGGATATAACCACATCTTATAATATAAGATCACCGTTGAGCTGGCTTTATCTCTAGGAACAGACCTATGTTTATGCTGAATAAGACAAGTGGGTGGCACTGCTTGGTCAATTTTTCTAAGATGTGCCATGCCAGTACAGAAAGTACTTAGTAATATTAAAGAATTTCCCAAGAAGAGGTAGGAAGCTATTGTTCTGGGTTCAAACATTTTTAAAACTCAAATTTCTGAAACAATTTCATACTAAAATCCGTTCCAGACCATCCTGAATAATTCAGGAATTATTCACTGCCAAAATGACACCAAAATCCTATGGATATATATTTATGTACGTGTCATTCCCGGTGGTAACTCTCGATAGAATTGAGATAAAATGGAAATAGATAATGTGGTGTTCCTCGGCAAAAAAGGAGACGAAATGTGTTATAAAACCAGTAAAATGGAGACATTCTACGTAAAAACCCTAATTTCTTCGCAAATTCGCTCTTATAGCCATGCTGCATGACTGTGTTTTTCATTTATTTCTAAATCCTCTGATGGACAAACACACCAATTTTAGAGTCCAACCTTATTCTACTTCCGTTTCCTTTTAGCGAATTTTGAAGAAAAGGAAGCTATTGTTCTCGGTCCAAAATTTTTAAAACTGAAATTTCCGAAACGTTTTCATACCAAAATCCGTTTCAGACCTTCCTGAATACACGGCCAACAGACACCAAAATCATATGTATGTACAGGTATACCTACCAGAAGAAAATTTTATTTATGTTAATGTAAGAAAATAGAATAGATAAATCCCGATCCTTTGGGAAAACTATACCCTTATACTCATACAATTTCTCATGCATTGTTCTGACTTGTGCATTTTCCAAATAAACTGATACAACATTCATACAAAAATATATTATTTATTACCAGATTATGCAAACACATACACTCTCATTGGTATGACAACCGGCAGAATGCACTATCGTTCGAACTGTCACCTTGTGACTTATGTATATCAACACTTCGTCACACATAAAAGTACAGACGTAATAATTGTCCACCAACGACTAACACTGAGATCCAAGTCCAGTATCCCATAATGACGTAGTACAAGACCATACACTGCCCTGAAGGCATTTGCGACCGCAGTAATATGGTTACAAAACCGATCACAATAACCGAAACCGCTAAATTTCTCACGAGGGAGATCATGTTCGTGAAATAGTTGACACAATAGTCGAGCGCTTGGCCGGTCAGATGGTTCGACAGGTTCCCGTCGGCATCGCTGACATCAGCCTGGAAATGCATAAATTATACGGATAAGTATGTATACTGAAGGTATCGGATAATCGTAAACAACTACATCAAAAATTGGTAATAAACATAGTAACCAAATGTTTAAACACAGCTAAACCGAGTTGTTTATAACTAAACTAATTATTGCATTATTTTACAAGCCAACACATCCTGGAATGAAAAAGCTTATATATAACGATTGAAAAGGTACTGATGAGATATACCATCAACAAAATCAGGAGGGAGCTCCCTATTACTCGGGGAAAGTCCTAAGAGCCAGGGGTTTACTGTGACCTTTGGTTCCAAAATCTTTAGTTCCTTACAAAATCTTTGGTTCCTTACTCTATCCTTACCCAAATCCTTACTTTATTTTGTTCACAAATCCTTTCTTTATTTGGTTCCAAAATGCTTATTTTACTAGGTTCCAAAAACCTCTCTTTATTTGGATCAAAAATCCTTGCTTTACTAGGTTCCACAACCTCACTTTTTTGGTTCCAAAACTCTCACGTTACTACGTTCCGAAACCTCACTTTATTTGGTTCCAAAATCCTTACTTCATTAAATTTGTAACGATTCATACAATCGTGAGGATTTTGTATAGGTACCAAATAAAGTGAGGATTTTAAAAGTAAGGATTTGAGGATCCAACTGTTGGTTCCCAAATCCCTACCTCTAAAATCCTCAAATCCTTACTTTTAAAATCCTCACTTTATTTGGTACCAATACAAAATCCTTACGATTGTATGAATCGTTACAAATATGGGTCACAATACTTGTAACGTTGCATATTATGCAACATTACAAGACTTGTACCATATTATATTATATTATTATTATTGTATTATAATAATATTATATTAATAGATTTAAGTAACATTTCATTCTCACCTCAGATTCCGTTGGGAGGGATTCCTCATCTTTTGCGTCCTGCAAACACGAAGAATAACCTCCTCTGGTATGAAGATCACCTATGACAACAAATCGTTGTTACGATCATGTGAGATACAACGCAGTGAAACAAGAAAGACAAACAAAGTCAATTTTATACAATTCATCTTTTTTTTTATAATTTTTTATTGGCTCAAGATACACTTTTACGCCATATTGGGTATTACATTTTCCATTAATACATATTATTATTTAACTGATAATACTAAATATTTTTATAGGTCACATTTGATTGCACTAAGGTATCTGTAAAGTTCCTTGTAGATCATTTGCTCTGCTGACGTCAGAATAGAATCTAGGTTGAATGGAGCTGGGATTTTATCACTTAGATTGTCCATAAGTAATTGTCGTTCTCGAGAAAATATGGGGCACTCCAATATTTTGTGTTGCGCAGTGTCTTCCTCTCCACAGTGATCGCAGCCGCTGGTTACATTTCCAATCCCAAATCGTTGAAAATAGGAATTACAGAGGATGTGTCCACTTCTTAATCTGGAGATAGTTTTTATAAAGTTTTTATCTTCAGATGGATAGAAGTCAAACCAAGTCAAAACAATTCATCTTAAACCTGTGTTTATTTATTAAATAAGTCATTGTTTCTTGTTCATGATTCAATCACTTCAAGATTTTTCAGTCTGCAACACGAACACTAATAAACACAGGTACGGCCTTCAATATCTTTTCAGTCTTTCATGATGTTGCGCGTGTTTCAAGAATCGCATAAAGCTCAGAAGCATTGCACCTGCATCGGACCTCATGACAGAATCCTCAATGGACGGATGGATACAGAACCAACTGCCATACACCACCAACTGCCATACACCACCAACTGCCATACACCACCAACTGCCATACACCACCAACTGCCATACACCACCAACTGCCATACACCACCAACTGCCATACACCACCAACTGCCAGCTCCTCTACCCACCGACCACCCCCGCTCACTTCTCTGCCACCCACATTCATTTGGCGCCCACAATTTCAATGAATGCGATAGCAGTCAGCTTGTGAATGACGGACAATACAATTTATTTTAATGTTTATTTTAAATTTATTTTAATGTTGTGATGCATTCCCACACAGAAAACAGACGTCTACTAGATCTTGTAGATCATCTGACTGTGGTCTACGTGATCTTCATTCGTCTACAGACATGATTTAGACCGTCTATTGTTTCTATAAACTTCATTTTCTCCGTCTACTTCTTCATCTTCTTCGTCTACTCATGAATGACTCTCAATAAAATGTATTGTTGTGATGCTTTAATAGTCCACCCCTTCCCTACTCCCTCCCCCTTTCCACACGTCACCACCAACTGTCCGCTCCTACAACGCCCTCCTCCAACCGCCCTCCTCCCCCGCCATCCTCAAAACCCCCCTCCTCCTCCGCCATCCTCAAAACCGCCCTCCTCCCCCGCCATCCTCAAAACCCCCCTCCTCCTCCGCCATCCTCAAAACCGCCCTCCTCCCCCGCCGTCCTCAAAACCGCCCTCCTCCCCCGCCGTCCTCAAACCGCCGCACAGTGGGGTGAAACGACAAAAAAGCGGAAAAAACTCCGTTTTTTCAGAACGGATAGTCATATCAATTGGGGAATGGTTTTATTCAATTCAGGAAGGAAAAATACATTAGAAAAATTTTAATACTACTTTCCCAGAAAAAAATGCACCGTTTGTATGCGTATAATATACGCATATATTATATTATATGCGAATATTCAGAAAATTCAATTTATAAACCAAGAATAATTAAGTAAACAGGCACCTGTTAGTAATTAGGAGTGCCTTAGCCCTATCAGCCCAAAATACTTTTCATATTAAGTTTAAAGAAAAATTCTTCATCTGAACACAATTTATTTTACTTTTATTCAACCGCACGCTTCATGAGAAAATTGTACGAGAAAAATACGTACCTACTTTTTCATTTTTGACATTTTATGTCTTTACTATGGCACATAACTCGAAAAGTGTGACATTGTGACGGTGACGGTGTGACGAAGAAAGCGTTATGAAACATTTATAATGATTTTCACGTACAACCGATTGTTGCTACGGAACTTCAACTTCGCTAGTTATCATCGTACAAAAATCGTTCACCACTCGTTGGATAGCTCTCGATTTACCTAACCATATTACGTTAACCACTGCGGAGTGCGTGGCCGACAAGCTGCGGTATGAGCGTGATTGTTTAAATAATTGTTTACACACAGGTACGATTTCTACAACAATGAAGTACGAGGTACGTGGTGTGGGTGTAGGTGTGGGTGTGGGAGGGGGCGCAAAGACATAAAATGTCCCTCGTGGTTGCGTACTCGTACGAAAGCTGTACCCACTTTATGGTTGCTATGAATCACGAATCCAATGGCTATGACTGGCATGTCTGAAGCCAAATCATCTAAGAAAAACTCTGCAAATTCTTGACACAACGGTTTATTATCTTCCTTGTGCAGATCACCCTTCTGTCTATACCAGACTGTGTTGCAAATCGGCACCATACCATATTCTCACCGTACTCATACCATTTCTTTCCTATCATACCGTACTGTACTATACTAAATCATACATACAATAATATACCATACCATAGTCATACCATGTCGTACCAAAATTCGTTTTGAACCCCTTCCCCTTGACGCTCGTGCGTCATAGCTTCTGACACACTAGTTAGTCTCCTGCCAGCCGTCTTACGTCATACGCTCGTGCGTCATAGGCTCTGACGTACTTGTTGGCCACCTGCCAGCCGTCTTACGTCATACGCTCGTGCGTCATAGGCTCTGACGCACTAGTGAGCCTCCTGCTAGCCGTCTTACGTCATACGCTCGTGCGTCATAGGCTCTGACGCACTAGTGGCCTCTTGCCAGCCGTCTTACGTCATACGCTCGTGCGTCATAGGCTCTGACGTACTTGTTGGCCTTTTGCCAGCCGTCTTACGTCATACGCTCGTGCGTCATAGGCTCTGACGTACTTGTTGGCCTCCTGCCAGCCGTCTTACGTCATACGCTCGTGCGTCATAGGCTCTGACGTACTTGTTGGCCTCCTGCCAGCCGTCTTACGTCATACGCTCGTGCGTCATAGGCTCTGACGTAATGGCCCGCCGGTCGCTTGTGTTCTGACGTGATCTGAGGGAAAGGGTGAATCAAGGGAACAAATTTTTCCCGTTTCAGTTCATGTGCCAAAGCAAAGACATGAAAATGTCAAAAAAATATGTAAATAGGTACCTAAGCCCAACTGTAATGTCAATTTTCTGACAATGAGTTTTCGACTATTGTTTTCATACCTTTTTACTTAAGTACTTATTGCAATTTGAGACTGATAATGAGCTGTTTGCAAATAAAAAGTCTGATAACTACTTTATTACATCTTATTAATCTATTTTCAAGTTCCGATTCACAGTTGAATGTATTTTATTTAGATGTCGTAAAATTCGAAAACGATGGAAAGACGAAACCTGTCGACTACTGACTCAAGTGATACTGTCGACTTCTAACACATGTAGGTCGACTACTAGTGCAAAACCATGTCGACTACTGAAGAAAATGTTGGTCACTGGTATCGACTACTACCTAGAGCATTGGGATTTTTTACAAAACTTGTTTTTCCCTTTTCAAACCATGTTGAATAATATTTCCCGCTGCCAGGTCTTTTAGGGAAGGATCTTGGGTACACAATGAACAGGTTTGCAATGAGAAATAGTTGATAATAATAATTAATCTAACATTTAGGATCTAGACATTTAGACCTAGTGATCTAGACAGAAGGGTGATCTGTGCAAAGAAGATAATGAACCGTTGTGTCAAGAATTTACAGATCACCCTTCTGTCTAGATCACTAGTTCTAAATGTCTAGATCCTAAAATTTAGATTAATTTAGATTAACATTGAATGTTAGATTAATTATTATTATGAATTATCACTAATTATTAATAAGTTTATCAAGTAGATACCTAGCAAAAATTATTATAATTTATTGTTAAATGTTAATAATTTGTATTTAATTAATACGATATAATTCTAGGGTTTTTAATACTTTTTAATTTTTCTATAAAAGAAATAAGTACCTACCTACCAACAAACCTTCGAAATTATCTTCATTTCCGTAGCACGAAACGTACCTCAGAACAACAAACTCGACATCACTAAAACCATAATATTGTTTTATTATATTATGATGTTCTAAACAGCTAGTTAGTATGAAAATCGAGTCGACCTGTATTTAATCGACCTGTATTTCAACAACAATCGCGTCGACAGGCTCAACCTTTGAGCCGTCATTGTGAACGAACGGCTGGTCGTACAAAGCTGCGGATGGTCTTAAAAAATTCTACGGAACAAACTCTATCTAAATATGAAATAAACCTACTGAAAATTATTATAATTTATTGTTAGGTATTGATAATTCGTATTTATTATTAATAATAATTATTATTAATTATGATTAATTAATACGATATAATTCTGGGGTTTTTAATACTACGTCGGTAATAATTTTTCTATAAAAGAAGTACCTACCAACAAACATTCGAAATTACCTTCATTTCCGTAGCACGAAACGCACCTCAGAACAACAAACTCGACATCACTTAAGCCATATGATGTTCCAAAGAGCTTGTTAGTATGAAAATGGACCTGTATTTCAACAGTTTGATTCACGATCGGGTTGTGAGGCACAATCTTTGAGCCGTCATTGTGAACGAACGGCTGGTCGTACAAAGCTGCAGATGGTCTTAAAAAATTCTACGGAACAAACTCTATCTAAATATGAAATAAAAAACATACCGTTTGATGGGAATTTTTCGAGATATGGAATTTTCAACATTTCAAAATTCGTTTTGAACCCCTTCCCCTTGACCTAGGGTTATGAAAAGTTTCGTGGATCATTGTGGGGCTGGTCCAAACCCAGAAACCAAATTTCGTAATTTTAACTCAACGCTAACTGGGCAAAGTGCCTCGGACGGCGGACGGCGTACGGCGGACGGCGTACGGCGGACGGCGTACGGCGGACGGCGTACGGCGGACGGACGGATTTTTTTTAATTCGATTTTCTGAATCTACGTATCTTGAAACGTAAACCAACAAATTTTGAGGGGGGGTTAAATTTTTTTTTTCTTTGGGCGATTCCAATGGTTCATTATCGAAGATAATAAACCAAAAGAATTCAAATAAACACCTCGATTCGATATGAAGTCTATTTTGTCTCCTTAATTCACCTCATCCACGGGCCTCTCAGATAATATGACGTCGCAACACAAGCAACCAACTACGTCAAAAGATATGACGTCAAACAGGCGCCGCCAAGAACACCTCACAGAATATGACGTACGTGGACCGGCAGGGAGTGGATGACGTCAGACAAGTGGCTTGTAAGAACACCTCTCTGCATATGACATACTTGGACTGGCAGGGGGTGGATGACGTCAGACAAGTGGTCCTCAAGAACACCCTACAGGATATGATGACGTACGTGGAACGGCAGGGGTGGATGACGTCAGACAAGTGGCTGGTAAGAACACCTCACAGGATATGACGTACGTGCACCGGCAGGGGGTGGATGACGTCAGACAAGTGGCCGGCAAGAACACCTTACAAGATATGACGTACGTGGACCGGCAGGGGTGGATGACGTCAGACAAGTGGCCGGCAAGAACACCTAACAGGATATGACGTACGTGGACCGGCAAGAACACCTTACAGGATATGACGTACGTGGACCGGCAGGGAGTGGATGACGTCAGACCAGTGGCCGGCAAGAACACCTCACAGGATATGAAGACGTACGTGGACCGGCAGGGGGTGGATGACGTCAGACAACTGGCTTGTAAGAACACCTCTCTGGATATGACATACGTGGACCGGCAGGGGGTGGATGACGTCAGACAAGTCGCTGGTAAGAACACCTTACAGGATATGAAGTACGTGGACCGGCAGGGCTGGATCTAGACTAGTGATCTAGTCAGAAGGGTGATCTGTACAAGGAAGATAATGAATCGTTGTGTCATGAATTTGCAGAGTTTTTTCTCTCTCCTGAAAAATTTGAAAATCCGGACTTACGTTGTTTCTGAACACACCGATTCAATTTCGGAAAGGCTTATTTAGGTAATTCGGATTTTACGAGTAGTTACGAGACTGGAACCATTATGATCGAAATCGCCGAATCACCAATATTCGTTAAGCACACATACTGAAGAACTACCGTGAAAATCACACCACAATTTTACCTCTATTCTTCTACCGGTAGATCATATGGAACGATGCGTATGAATCTTCCCAACTCACTGTACGCGGATTCACTCTCGAGACGTGACAGTAAAATGACGATATACTTTTACGATGTCCCAAATTGATTTTGAACGCAGGATTCAATCGAGAATTTCACAAGGACAGGTTCGTCGTAGTAAAAAATACATCAATACGGTAATCGAAATGAATGAGATGCCGTTTTGATGGGTTCAATAGATACGGTTGGCTAAGCATTTGTGCGTCGCTCCACTGTTTTCTCCACAAATGTTGAACACAGACACAACTAGGATTTCCTAAACCGTACGCGGAATCGAGGTCTAAGTTCAAATAATGCGTGATTTAGGAACACGGTAGCGTTCCGCCCCGCCAAGCAAACAGGTGTCAAGTTAATTACCTAATAATAATTAATAACAATTAATAATAATTAATAACCAACAATTATTAATAATTACATAGGTACACTCAATTACATTATACACTACTTGATAATAATTATGATTAGTGATGATAAATCATAATAATAACTAAGCTATCATTTCGTGATTTAGAGAGAAGGGTGATCTGCACAAAGAAGATAATAAACCGTTGTGGCAAGAATTTGCTATGATATAATCAACTATCTACAATCTGGAACGTAAGCCCTCCAACGTTGAGGGGGAAGGGGGTATTTTTTTCTTGGATAATAAACCAAAGACATACAGATGTCGGTATCGATATCGAACCCCAGGTATCGTGTGAAAATACTGGAAATATCGAAACCAAATATCGATATCGGTAAATATCGACAATTTGACAACCTCCCAAGTGGGGGGAATGAAGCAGAAATTCTGTACTCGTATTTTTCTACCAACAAATACGCCACAATCAGTGTTTCTTTGAGTGCACTGATACTACCTGGTTCTCGTTCAATTCTGAGGAGTCATTCTGTGTGGTTGGTACCGACATACGGAAGAAAATCTGAATGGGTACTTGCGTGAAGCGTACTTAATCAAGCCTTTTTCGGATCAAAACAAAGATGTCGATATGCTATTGTGTGTTAATATCGTTACGGCAAGTTCATACCTTATATTATAAAAGGAGTGAAGAATTAGCGTTCGCGGGTGTTACGCAAAATTAACAATTGGAACCGCAAGAACCGGTGTGCAACGAGAGGCAAAAGTATCCCAGGCGGATTCGAGATCTTCCAGCGAACTGCACCAAGTTCTACACGACACTAAATTTTATCAGGGCAGTCAGGTGTCGATAATTAGTTATTCGTGAAAACCCTGCAACCGTGTGAGGTAGATGAACAGTCAGCATTATCGGTTGTTTCAAACGTCGAGTGAAGTGAAGATAAGATTACACTTCCTCAGTCACAATTTCGTTATTGAGCGACCAACGCCGAGTATTTGAACAGAGTCTGATAATTCGTGCTTTTAAAGCGAACAGGTACACTAGTGCTCTTTGCTGAATATTCGGATGCTTTTCGATAAGATTAAAGAGGCGGGAAGTACAGGATTTCTGCCTTGTTACTGAGTACACAACAGCCGCGTTCCTCGCACAGTAGCCCAAGGAAATGGGTGCTCTAGCTTTGAAAAATGGCTCAAAAGCTGGAAATTGTTTCAAACCCTCTCGGGGGTCCTGTATAACGGGTATACTTATGCGTTCGCGGCGGTTTCTAGGTTGTGTTGCAGACTTAAGAGCCTAAAAACCGCGAATGTTCGCACAGTTTTCAGTTATTCACGTATACCTCGAAAGGTACGCATCCTACCGACCATGTCACTTTTCTTTTTTAAAGAGCATTATATTCCACGCCGAACGGCGTTTCAAAAATTGAAATCGGTCCAGCCGTAACTGCCCGTCAAAGACAATCCTCCACTTCTAACGCCTGTAGCTTCAAAATGACTGCTCCGATTACAAAATGTCATGAGAGCAAAGTTGTAGTAAATTTAATTACACAGTGCACTGGAAGTTTTACAGGAAGTTTCTGCGCTACGTGGCGTGCAAATCGGGAATCCCCATGGAAGTCGTAAATTATACTGCCCTCCTTCACAGATGCCACCTCGATACCCTGGAACGAAGAAGATGTTCTTCGGACCTCGTTCTGCTATTCAAACTTCTCAACAATCAAATTAATTGTCCCTCATTGCTTTCTAAAATTAATTTCGTCGCTTCCCAAACCCCCACTCGTTCATCAGTAGACATTATGCTGAATAACGATAGCATTTATTTTATTCCGTAAGCATTTGAAATTTAAATTTTGCATTGGAGGCTCAAAAATGTGTCTTGATCTCTAAGCACTAGTCTAAACTGTTGGGTTTTAACTAAGGACCGAACTAAAATCGAAAAAGATTAATTCTGAGTAAATGCCTTTTCCTGACTTACTGGGTGGTGGAAATTGCCCTTTTCCTGAGAATTAGTTAGTGGACTAAAATAGTACTCTCCACATATACATGTTACTGTTATTATTTGACCAAATGTTACCTTACTATATAGTGCAATGCACAAATATGTTTCTGCCTAATGAAAAAAAAAATTGTTAGGTACTTCGTGTTATAAATTATGACAGACGTAGGTGTAGTTGTAGTTGCAACTAAAAAAACCCTTGAATTACATAAATACAAATTAATTACCTACCAATAATTAATCATTTATTGCCTACATGTAATTACTTCGTTGAACATATAAATAGATAATAGACCATCACTGGGCAAAATACGGAATAATTATTAGAAAAATCAACATGACACGTTGTGTGAGTTGCCATGAAGATACAGTATGAAAATGGAACAGTGGAGATGTTTACCTTAGAGGTTTTTTAATGGAGCGAGAATGTATAAACGCTCTGACATCACCCTCTGCCATCAACTTTCACGCTTCCCCATCAGGTCTAACAAGACCGTGATCAATTGTGACCTTTTCTGTTCATCAATCTTTATACAACTTGGACGGTTGTTTCAATTCAGACGAGTTGAGGAAGTGATTTCTGAACAATGAAACTTAGTGGTTATGAAATGTGTGCTGTAGAGTCTGTTTCAATCATTGTCGGCCGTGTAGGAAGGAGTTATAAGCATCGTTCGGTTTGGGGCGATGAAATCCCTGTGAAATTTAAGTTTTCGTAGAAACACAAGAGGACGTCGGGGACAAATTCCTACGTTCTCATTTCAAAAAAGTTAAACATGTTTAAAAACCAGAAATGTCGGGTAATGCAGTAGCGAGGTACTGACAAAGGAGTTCAGTAGGTATGCACTTTGTACCTGAAAAAATTTCGAAGGTTGTTCGGGGTGGCTGTGGAATGACTTCGTCAAGTTATCCAATCCGATTGCCAAAACCTTCGATTTTCGGTAATTTTCGTCATTTTTGGAAAATTCCTCCAACTTTGATCGACTGTTAAAGACATTTTCTCAAAATGGCAAAAATTGGCAAAAAACGAAGGTTTTGGCACTCAGTCAATTACCATCGGTTCTATGTTAAACCATAATTACCGACGACGAGGACGCAGCAGCCCCCAACCGCTCCAAATTGTTGGTGGACTCATTAAGCATTTATACATAAATTGTATATATACAAATATATACCTATAGTGGAGGTTGTTTTGATTAGGAAACAGTAGAGTAGTTTGCGGGTGAGGATGACCAACACTAGTCGTTGTTATCATTCGGTTTATTACAACGTTTCGATCGTGGAACACGATCCTAATCATGTATCATGATAATTGTCCGATTGCTTTACTTTAAAAGGGTCAAACATTACTGTGTCGCGATAGAATGTAAAGCAATCGGACAATTATCATGATACATGATTAGGATCGTGTTCCACGATCGAAACGTTGTAATGAACCGAATGATAACAACGACTAGTGTTGGTCATCCTCACCCGCAAACTACTATATACCTATATATAGGAACGAGAATTATTGTAATTATTTTACATCAATTCCAACCATTATCCTTATCCATTTGTTCTTTAACTAGTTTTTGGTTATTATTCTTTGATTTCCTGTTTATTGAGGTTCAAGATTTTAGGTGAACAGGAATTTACAGTCACAAAAGCCTTTTAATAACCACACCTAACAGAAATAGTGTTCCAGCATGTCGATATTGAGGAGTGATTACCATAATTATGGACTAATATCTTAGATAGAAAGTATTGCTAAAACTCGTTTCTTAGTTTTCAGGCAATAAAACGCTAAAACTAACGTCGCCAATCAATTCAGCGACCTATTTGCTTTATGGAACCACCTTGAACTCCACTTGACCAAAAATGAATTATGTCATGTTGCCACTTCAACCTCGAATTCTATTATCATGTTAGCCAACTCTATACACGATAGCCCAGGCAAATTGGAGCTCTGCGTTCCAAAAATTGCTCGAGAGCTGGAGCTCTTGTGGGTCCTAAATAACGAGTATATGAGTTTGCGACGGTTTGTAGGTTATGCTTCAGGTTTGAGAGCCTGAGAACGTGAAATTTTCGAGTATAACGCGAAAAATACGCATCCTGCAGAAAATGTCACTCGTATTGTTTTTTGAAAAGCATTAAAGTCCGCGCCGACTGGCGTTACAAATACAGAAATGGCGTATCTAATATTGAAATCGGCAGCCGTAGAAGAAAAGAAAGAACAAGAACTCGATCCCAATGAAAACTACCCGAACAAGCCCGTTCAAGACGAACCAGCAACGTCATGTGATTTGGAAATGGTAAATTATTGTAATTCATCATTTGTAACACAGTAATTCCTGATAATCGGTAATCATACAAAATTATTCTTCTGCCCTCAGGATCTACCGAGACGAACTAGGCTGTGTAATGACCTGTGTAATCAAACCCCTTTTACTTTTGGTTTATTATCTTCGATAATGAACCATTGGAATCGCCCAAAGAAAAAATGTTTTTAACCCCCCCTCAAAATTTGTTGGTTTACGTTTCAAAATACGTAGATTCAGAAAATCAAATAAAAAACTCTGCAAATTCTTGACACAACGGTTCATTATCTTCTTTGTACAGATCACCCTTCTGTATAGATCACTAGGTCTAAATGTCTAGATCCTAAATGTTAGATTAATTATTATTATGAATTATCACTAATTATTAATAATTTTATCAAGTACCTAGTGAAAATTATTATAATTTATTGTTAGGTATTAATCATTTGTATTTATTATTAATAATTATTATTATTAATTATGATTAATTAATACGATATAATTCTGGGGTTTTTAATACTACGTCGGTAATAATTTGTCTATAAAAGAAGTACCTACCAACAAACATTCGAAATTACCTTCATTTTCATAACCCTAGGTCAAGGGGAAGGGGTTCAAAACGAATTTTGAAAATTTGAAAATCTCATATCTCGAAAAATTCATATAGAACGGTATGTTTTTTATTTCATATTGAGATAGAGTTTGTTCCGTAGAATTTTTTAGGACCATCCGCAGCTTTGTACGACCAGCCGTTCGTTCACAATGAGGGCTCAAAGATTGTGCCTCACAACACGATCGTGTATCAAACTGTTTAAATACAGGTCCATTTTCATACTAACAAGCTCTTTGGAACATCATATGGCTTAAGTGATTATGTATTGTTAGTATGGAAGGAATATTGGGGGTGTCGTCAGGTATATTGGGCTCCACCTAGAAGCTCGTCTGCACTTCTCCACTTTTTTCTTGCCCCGTGCATGCATAGGCTCGGAGGATGACAAATGCGATTCTGACGCGCACCCAAGCGCGCACGACACTTTGTGGGCGAGACCACTTGTCCGCCAGGCGCTCCGAGAGTACTTTTATTAAGGCCGACATCTGGGGTGCATAGTGGGCATCTACTGAGCATACAACGGGTGTGAAGGATGCGTGGCGTTGCTCACAGGCCTGAACATATTTTCTCTTTTTCTCTTCCTCCGCAGAGATGAGTACTGCTGCGACGGTGCGTGAGGCATAAGAGGGAGCATCAGTGTCCATGACACGGATATCAAACAATGCCTCCCTCTGAGGCTCCCACACACCGCGGCAAGCCAAATCACCTCGTAGACCTGGGCCCTGTTCTGATGTCTCTGTGATCATTGGCTCCCGTGTACAGTTTCCCCAAGCGCTCTCCAGTAGGTCTCCCATCACGTCTCGAATTTCATTGTGACGCCTGGTTATTAACCCGCCTGTCTTGCAGCTCAAGGCGTGCTCCATCGAGAAGGTACTCCCACATCCATCGCTACTTGTTGGCATTTCTACTGGCTCACGTCTGTACCGCACTACCAGAGCATCACGGAATTGGGTGGGAGACAAGTCAAAGTGCTGTCGTTTGATGGGGAGAACTGAGAGCCACCCCGAGGACTTAATCCGCGACACCTTACAAAATGCTCGCTCAACAGTCCTCCTTCTAGGTGCAGAGAACCCCTCAAGAATTGTTTGGAGAAGAACATCTTCCTCTGCATCCTTCTTCTCCCCTGCCTCCTTTTTTGCTGCTTTCAGAGTTGCCAAATGGTCACCTAGGGCTAGCTGTCTGCCTCCGCGTATTACATCTGCCAGCTCTGATGCTCCTTTCTTTGATGCCTCATAGAATGGTGTAGCTGTTACAATGGGATCATTCAATGCTAGGCCACCTTTCTTGACAGGAAGAGAAAACAACCTACATTCCTCTTCGTCCACAGTTCCTTTCAAGAGGGCCGGAATAAACTCAAACCAGATTGACCGCTTCAATTCCTTGTATGTATCCTCGTTTCCCAAGGCTACCCTTTGAGCAAACTGCCATTTAGGTACTTCTTTTATAGAAAAATTATTACCGACGTAGTATTAAAAACCCCAGAATTATATCGTATTAATTAATCATAATTAATAATAATTATTATTAATAATAAATTACTTACTTTACTTTCTGTGGCGCTACAGTCCTCTAGAGAACCTGGGCCTCCTCAACAGTCCTCCGCCATGCATCCCTGTCCAGTGCCGCAGTCCGCCACTGTCGAACGCCAAGCGATCTAATATCGGCCTCGACGTCATCGACCCATCTTGTGCGCGGCCTGCCTCGTTTCATTTCCACGCCTGTGTCCAAAAACCATAAAATCAGTCCGGCTCTTTCTTTGTTGAGGCTTCGTAACTTGAGGTTTTTTAATATAATAAATAATAAATACGAATTATTAATACCTAACAATAAATTATAATAATTTTCACTAGGTACTTGATAAAATTGTTAATAATTAGTGATAATTGATAATTATAATTAATCTAACATTTAGGATCTAGACATTTAGACCTAGTGATCTAGACAGAAGGGTGATCTGTACAAAGAAGATAATGAACCGTTGTGTCAAGAATTTGCAGAGTTTTAATGACTAATTTAATAAGTTATAAATTAGTTATTTTCTCGAAACTAAAAATTTTTGAGTTCTGACGAAGTTTCCTGTATTAGGCTGCCTTAGCTAAAATTTGGCGCTGCGATCTTTGGTGGTTTGAAATTCCTATCCCAGTACTGTAGTTATCGAATTTCAAATATCATCAAGCATCTGATTTAAAATTAAATTTTCTACAACTTTGGTCTTATGATATTTTCCAATCGAAGCAGTTATTTTCAACTTAGAGGCGTTGAGGGTTGCCAACGTTTTAGCGAAGGTGCGCTTATTTTTCACGAACGGCTACACCGATTTTGATGTTTGTAACGCCTTTCCGCGCAAAATTCAATGCTCTTTAAAAACAGATGGAATATTATTCTGTAGGATGCGCACTTTCGAGTTATAAGTGAAAAACTGAAAAAGTGCGACAATTTTGCGGCTTTTTAGGCTTTCAAACCTAAAGCACAACATCCGTCGCATACTCATATACTCGCTATTCAAGACACACAAGAGGGTTTAAAACGATTTCTAGCTCTCGATCAATTTCCGGTAGCTAGACTTTGTTTTTTGCACTAACTTTCCTAGGCTATGAGGTCCTCCTCATAGTTCTGAAGTTCTATAGCTGATCCCTTCAAACCTGTTTCGTTTTGTTTAATTATAGCAGTGCCTACGTTCGTACTTATGAAACGTCAGAACTCTTTTACTTACCACTTCCTCGTATTAGTGGAAAAGGCGCTACAAATCACCTTGAAATCTCACCTTGTGGAGTAGGTGAGAAACTAAAAACGCACTTTCTTAAATTATAAGAATTAAAAAACTCAGGAAGAATTAAGTAGAACGGACCATCATCGTTACGACCCAATTCAGTATATTCTTCAAGGTTCAGTTTCCACACCGAAGTCGTTCTAGCGGCCGTTTTGTTATGAAGGTTCGAGAAAAATTAACGCGTTTTTATTGAAAAAACGTTTTCAAGATGTTGGCTACTCTAGCGACCTACCTTCGGTTGAAACATTGTAATTTTACATGATTTAACAATTTTTGGGTTTATCGTTTTTCAGAACGGATCATTACCTTGAGCAACGTGTAATCTTCTTGGTTTGCAACTGACGCTCAATGAGATCGGAGCGGGTCACGTCAGTTATGTAGAAGGTCGCTCCTTCCGTGAGGGTTATTGGTCTCCGTAATCTTTTGAATTATACGATTTTTATGGAGTGGAGAAAGTGGGTTGCATCTGGTTATACTCAATTGTTTCAGAGGATTCAGTCTGGTCTAGTGGCGTTCGATACCGATCGATACCAGTAATTTATCGAATACTTCCTTTCGATACCAAGTACTTTTGGTATCGATTCTCATGATTTGAGTATGAGTACTCATATCGATACTTTGGTCCGTACCGAATGAAATGGGACGAAGTAATATTATATGGAAACGAAAATATTTATTTGGAACACATTTTGAAAAACTACAGCCTAGAGGAAGATTTTTAACAATATCTGGGTATTTAGAGGAACTAAGTAATACACTATGTATACTAAGTAGATAATTATAATTTAGGTAATATACTAAGGCCTTTTACAAGGAAATTATACGTAGGCAATATAAACATGTACAAGATACGAAGTAGGTAGGTCAGGAGCGTAGCGAGTTTCTGGTCATGGGGGCACCGCACTCAATTCAACCTCGAGTTAGCTAGACCAGATTTAGAACGACTCTGGAATCTCTAGCTATAGCACTTACAAGAACATTTCGAGTGTCTCGGGAGGTCTTTTTAAAAATCGTTGCCGTTTTCAAATGATCTTCCAATGGATGTTCGTAATCTTTCAGGAAATGTAATAACTCGTAATTCCTGTGGGTAATTCCCTTTACTATGAAAAGAGGATGACTCGTCGTGTCCCCTAAAAGGCAGTTCCTGTTTAGTCAAGAAAAGAATGCAGTCTAGAAGCCGAGCCATAATCTCCCCGTTTTGGTGATATCAATAATAAACCATTGGAATCGCCGAAGAAAAACAAAATACCCTCCTTAAAATTTGCTGATTTACGTTTCAAAATAAGTAAATAAAAAATAATCCGTCCGACCGCCGTCGGCGGCACTTTGCCCAGTTAGCGTTGTGTTAAAATTACGAAATTTGGTTTACGAGTTCGGATCAACCCCACAATCATCCTTGAAACTGTCATAACCCTCATAAGGCAATGGGAAAGGGTCCAAAACGAATTTTGAAATTTTGAAAAATTCATATCTCGACAAATTCAAATGGAACGGTATAGTTTTAAGTACACATTTAAATAGAGTTTAATTTTTAGACTTTTCTAAGACCGGTCGGAGCTTAATACGACAAGGCGTTCGTTTACAGTGAGCCCTCAAAGGTTGATCCAATGAAATGCCGCAGTGTATCAAACGGCGGCAAGTCGGGGCAACGTTCTTCCTGTAGAACAGCAGATTCAAACAATACATCGTTTTGCCCCATCGCGTTCTGAGATACTTTTCGTGTCTAAGGAATGTAGGATATTTCGACAATTTTGGTGGTAGGTAGGTACTTTGGTATAGAATGCATAATAATAATTCAATCATTGACGACGAAGGTAGGTAGAAGTAGGGTATTTGAACCCCTGGGAGTCTGGATTTTACGATTAACCTACGAGTTCAAATGAAAGCTGTTGACGAGGGGATTTGAAAAATTAATGTATTTTGAACCCTAGGTACCCCCCCCCCCCCACCTACCAATGGGGGAGGGGGTCTAGATGTTACGATTATAATCTATGAGCTCGAATGAATGCTGTTGACGAGACGAGGGGATTTGAAAAATTAATGTTTTTTGAACCCTCGGTACAAAGTAGATCAGATCATAAAATCTGGACACCCCACGCCACGGTAAAGTTCGGCGGGGGGGTATCTAGTGTTCTTTACGAACTATTCTCATACCTACCTAGTATAAATACTAAATTTACGTACTTTACATAATAATTATTATTCTACCATTTAGTGGTCTAGACAGAAGGGTGATCTGCACAAACAAGATAATAAACCGTTGTATTGAGACTTTGCAGAGTTTTTAATTCGATTTTCAGAATCTATGTATCTTGAGACGTAAACCAGCAAATTTTGAGGAAGGGGTCCTATACTCGTCATATACTTTTTGGTGGACACATACGGGGAGTCGTACATTAAGTTGACGGGGCTGTTACAATTAACGGCGACATTGTGATCGCCTTCTCTAAACAAACTATGTCGTCATCGGATCCTAGTGACGTCACAGTACCGATCCCAATGTGTCCCGTCTGTCCCTCCGTCAGTTCATTGAAACGTTCAAGTGAGGCGTTTAGGATCAAAAGCGGATAACTCCAAAATTTCAAACATTGATTTTTTCACATTTTTGGCACGTTCAGTAAAGCCATATTCATAATAATAGTTATCCGCTTTTGATCCTGAACGCCTCAAATAATCTATTATGGGTCCGATCGATTCATTTCTCCTCCAAACAAGTGTCTGTAATACGATACAGGAGTCATGATAATTTAGTGTCTGCACAAGTTCAAGCTGAAAGTTATAATCAAGTAACACATCAAGTAAAGTTATAATCAAGGGGACGGTTGTTAGACTTACCCGATACGGTAAATGATGTCTCCATAATATTAATTTTTTAAACTGAAATTAATTCAACACGAACGAACCGATTCGGAGTAACGCATAATTAAAGTTCCTATGCAGACTACTCGTTTAGTCGTTTATGCAACGATGAAAACGAAGAAAATTCTCACATGAAAATGATCTCGAACGAAATGATCTAAAGAAGCATCAGGGACAAATATAACGACCCGAAATAAAATTTCATTTGATCGGAAATCTCGACGCGAGAGACGCCCGGAATTCGATAACTACCGCGTACACAGTTCGATTCGGCAGTTTGTTAGAGATGATGTTATCGGAGCGGGTAGAGAGACACTGAAGGTGAAGGCTCCAATAATTCGTCACGCTAACATCATTGCGGCTATCAAAAAACCGCCGTTCAGCTCTTGAGATTGTGATACCTACTACACTATTAGAGCGTCCGAAACGTTGGCATCACAGTCCATGACATTTAGAATTCATTAGACCTCCACCACAAGGTAGACCTAGATAATGTTAACAGTAAATCTCACTTCTGTTGCTCCATTTTGACATTACTATTTGTACCCAACTATACTAGGTACCAAACAATATCAATAAAATCGTTATTTCTGTTCTACAGTTAGAAACTCTGCAAATTCTTGATACAACGGTATATTATCTTCTTTGTGCAGACCACCCTTCTGTCTAGATCACTACATGTTATAATTATTATCAAGTAGCGTAAATTATTACTAAGTACAGTGAATACTTAATAAGTTTTCTTGGGTATTATTAATAATAGTAATTATTTACTATTAATTAACTCGATATCTGATAACTATGTGCTGGGCCAGTATGAACATTGAACCGACATGCTTCACCCTCATGACGACGACTTTCTATCTGCACCAACTTTGAGCCCTCATTGTTACAAAGCTCAGGATGATCTAAAAAAAATTGTAAAAATTAAACTCTATTTATTCGTGAATGTGAACCAAAAATTATACCGTTCCATGTGAATTTTAAAAAAATTCAAAATTGGTTTTTTGAGGTTATGAGGTTCATAAACCTAACCTTACCTAAGTTTTGTAGCGATTTAATTCTTTCTATTGCATATAGACTGTTTAGGGAATCACTGATAATAACTGAATTTCTACTCAACTCCTGCTTGTACATCAGTGACGTTGCCAGGAATTTCGTCCGTGGGGGGGTTAACACTTTGTATAATTGTAAAAAATCATTTATGACGTCCTCAAAATTTAACAATTCATTTTGAACCCGTTCCAATTGACCTAGGGTTGGTCCGAACCTGTAAACCAAATTTCGTAATTTTAGCGCAACTCTAACTGAGCAAAGTGGCTCGGGCGACGGAAGGACGGATTTTTTCGTATCAGATTGTGTACTATCGAAGATGATAAGCCAATCAGTACTTCAAGTTCGAAAGTTCATAACCCCAAAATTGAGATTGAAAAAATCATTGAATTTGGTCCATTTCGATCGTTCAACGGGAACTACGAGTATAAGACGAATTCTCTCAACCCTCGTCATTTATTCGTATTATGATCGTAATGATTGTAATTCGTGCTCTTGTAGTAGATACCGTTACGTACTTTTCGTGCGTTTCTGCGAGTCGTCAGTTCTATTGCACGTTTCCTATAACAAACAACTTTCCCCCACGTTGCTGCAGTTGATTCCCTCCCGATTACTATTAATTAATATGAACAGTTTCTGTTTTGGTTCGGTATTTTCTTGACTGTAAAGGACCGGGAACATTGAGATTCTGGTTGTGGGCTAGGACCAGCCCAAGGATGAACCTCTAAATTATAAATAATCAATAGGATCAATAGGAAAAATAGGGGATGCACTTTTCAAAACGCCGTAGATCCTCTACTGTAGCCTCTCCTTGTATAAATGTGAGAACATTTTGATTTGGTCGATCTTTTAGAGCCACCTGGACCATAGTATGACCAGTCGTTCATTCACAATGAGGGGCTCAAAATTTGAACCGAGAAAAAACCGTCCACATGAATTAAACAGTGTTCACCACCTTCACGGTACATTTTTCATACTCGGGAACACTGGTTGGTAGGTTCTTCTTGTTATAAATATTATTGCCAACGTCGGTAGGTACGAGGTTAACAACTCATCCAGGTCCAGGTATTTAGTTAGAATAATGACGAACAAGTGAACTGCAGTAAACCATCTGGTCACCTACTTGAACGAAGTCACAATAAATTAACTCATTATTCCACTTATTTCTATTGTTATGGGACTCACAAGGATATTTTTTACAGAGAATATTAAACAAGAAACGTAAAAATAAAGTTGTGCAAGAATTTTAAATTGGAGAAATGAAAACCTACCGAGTTTTATAACCGCCAATTTGGCGAGGAAAAGCTTTGCAAATGATTTATGGAATGACCATGGAGATGTGGGAAAGATGATACAATGATACGAGTATATTAAGGATATGGACAAGGACATACTAAGGATATGTACAAGGATATACTGAGGATATGTACAAGGATATATTTAGGATATGTACATGGATATACTGAGGATATGTACAAGGATATAATATCGATATAATAAGGTTATGAACAAGGACATACGAGGACATACTCGTACTACGGATATGGGCAAGGATATACTAAGGATATGTACAAGGATATAATATCGATATAATAAGGATATGAACAAGGATATACTAAGGATATGTACAACGATACACTAAGGATATGTACAAGGATATACTGAGGATATGTATACATATTATTATCCTTAATATACCTCTTAACTATAGATATAAGGTATATCAAGGGTAAAAAGATTAGGCTTGTTTCCCGAATTAGCTAAAACAAACTCACAGGTAGTTGGAAGAGGTGGTGAGAAGGTGTTACGTCGGTTTCTGTTGCAGAGATTTCAATTCAACAAGTGTAAGAAAGAATCCTGGCACCCTCCCACAACTAAATTAGGTTCAAGGCGAGCAGTGACATCATGCATTTTCTTCCAATGCTGTCTGACCATTCAGAATATGAAGACTTTCTTTCACACCCTTTCTCCACTCGCCTCCAATTGTTAACTGTTAAGTCGTCGGAATCAAGATTACGGTTGTTCTCAGGCGAAAACTAAAAAATCACCCTGTCGAGAATTTCTGTGGTACGTACTACAATGTCCGAGTACGAATCCAAAGTTTTCACTTCATGTGTCCAACCCGAAGAGTAAAACAAAGTACTTATTGCTGCGATTGGCCTGAAAAAAAAATGAATATACACATATAGAATAAAATACATAAATAACATGGATATATAAATTAAACTAATAAAAGTAAAAATTGAACTCAGCCACGATATGGGTATTTACTCAATTTTTACTTTTACTTCAAGTGTGTTTTAACTCGTATAAGCAACGGCCTACCACTAGTTGGGTTGTTCTAAAATCACATAGTACCTATGTAACCTCTACCAACCTAACTACACAGTATTCACAAAGGCACTGTCCCACTATTGCCTCCCTGATTTCATCGAAATTAGTCAAATTCATTGGACTCACAAGAGTTTGGTTGTTGGGGCAAGTACAAAGAAACATAGAAATTCACACACATTCTGACACATAGAAATTCACGAAAAATGTTGAGCATTTAAGTCAAAGTCGGTTCTAAATCGGACGTTAAGGTTGGATATTGATGAAATTCGTGTGGGACCACTTGTAAATACGTAAATACTTGTACTTACTCACATTAAATGTAAAAATTTGAGCTTTTTCTGTGAAACATGTGGGTTACAAGGAATTGGATACGGACGAACTTCGAATTTAACAAAAGGGGTTCAAAAATGGTGAAATTTGTAATTAATTTATGAAAAAAACTCGAATCGGTATTCTCAAGATGTAAGCCAAAATACGTACACGCCGAAATAAGTTTCATTGGAGAGGCCAGAAAATGCCAAGTTTTAATTTGTAATAACAAGGAAGACCACCTCGACATCAATACCACTATTTGGAGCATTACGGCCCCGTAGAATTGCTATGGATCAATAAGGATAGCAACCCTAACATACCCTGAAATACGAGGGACGTCCAGAAATTAAGGTTACAAGGTTTGTAAAGGACGAAAGGAATTTTGTTTTTCAGAGTTGTCACAACTGGTAGGTAGAAAGGTTCCTAACGGTCAAAATGTAAATGGGGAAATTTATTCAAAATGTTATAAAATCCCTCTCCGCTTGCGTCCAAGTCAACAACAAGCGAACAACTCCATGTTGTGATGGAGTACGCAGTTTTTGTGGACAACAAAATTAATTACTCCAAGATACGAAGGATACGCAGCAAATTTAAATTTTCCTAGTCTTTAAGACAGTTTTGTGAAATATTTGTGCGAAGCACAGGATATTCCTGGTCATTCCAAAAAAAAGTTGCAGCTTTTTATTTTTAAAAAATTAAATTCAACGGTATTTTGATTGCATTTTTCAGTAATTTAAAAATACTTTACAGAATAATTTGAAATATTATTTGGCATAATGGAACCTTCACTTACCACAACTCGAAGGGTTCTCGATGATACAAAGTGGCGGTGATGAGAACTGAGCTCGACAGACCACTTTGGAGGAATACGATAAAAAAGTGAGACTTACACGAAGGTAGAGTTTGAACATGTTTGAACAGTTCAGAACAGGACAGAACAAGTCGATTAAGAGTGGAGTTGCTCATAGAGAATTTAAAGAGATTTTCTGAATAAATTTCATTCAGAATTTATTTTTGATTTAGAACTCATTTTGATGTTTAATTGTTAGATTAATGAGTAACACAAAAGTGCATTTACAGGATTTTGTGAATAGTGAATAGCAATAAAAAATTATAATGACTGTACATTTTTGATTTGCGGTCATGTTAATTTTTGATTGCTAGATTGATGAGTAACACGATAGTGAATTTACAGAATTTTCTGAATACATTTTATTCAGAATTTATTTTTGTTGTAGAACTTCTGTTGATGTTATATGTTTAGATTCATTAGTAACACGAAAGTGAACTTACAGGATTTCATGAATGAAATTTATTCATAAAATCCTGTAAATTCACTATCGTGTTACACATCAATCTAGCAATGACAAATTGACATGACTGCACATTTTTGATTTAGATAGTTACTGTTAGTGCTGTTGTGTCAAAAATGTGCGGTCATCAGACTCGATTAACCCTCTTGTTTACTAATAACAAGTTGATTACAAATATTATCAGTGCTATTTTTGAGTTTTTTTTCTCGGCTTTTTGGTCACTTAGATTTTCGTTTTGAAACACTGTGCAACGTATCATCCTCCGGCGGGTCCAAGGGTTGTCCGGGAGATGACCCACGACGCAGCATCCCGTGGTCAGGGTGACGAAGGGTGATCCTGGGGAGGTTAAGCAAGGAGGACGCGGGGCTTCAAGGCCTCAGGCTCGGGGAAGGGTGCTATATAACACTACCAGCCACCCCAGAGCATCACAGTGTTTCATCTCCAACCACCACCATGAGGCCAATTGTGAGTGAAACCACCGCATTATTATTTACTTGTAATAAATACTCGTCAAAGTCGGTGAAATCGTAAAACCCCTACATGGGTGAATTAGCTCAATATTTGTAAAATGTTACTTAAATTCCTCCGTACAAAAATATTATATCTTCTAACAATTTCTTATTTATTTCATTTTAATGACAAGGCTTACTGTTCATATTCAACAACCTTCCAGGAGTGCATTGACCTAAATGATCAATTTTAAAATTACTAGTGCCATTTTTAATTAATTTTAGAACGAATAAGTTTTAAGACCATGTACAGCAATTGGAACTGTGTCAATCTTGTGGAATTATGTTGAAAATTGCCAAAAATCCTTAATTAGTAGACTAAAACAATACCGAAAACGGAATTGAAATGAGTATAAACCAGAAGTATATTACCGCTTGAAAATCATAAAAATTGTGTTTTTTATTGATAGGAAGATGCTAAAAATCTGAACAACTTCCGTGAACTGTAGTTAGAAGGAAGTGAATGTATCTAAATAATTAGGTAATACATTTTTAAAAGCATGACTGAAAAAAGTGTTCAAAGTTGGACTTGTACGAGTATGTTTGATGAATCGTGCATAGATTTCAATAAATATGAGTAGTGGTCAGTTTAGGATAGTTTGAGTGCGTTACTTGGAAAATTCAGTCATTGGGTCATGCTGCAGTCACTTTTGCGTCACAATGCATTTCAATCCAATTCCTGGCTTTCCCTTCAAGTTGGATTTATTACAGACTTCATATTGTGTAGTAGTCAGAGTTCACATCATATAATCATACTAGTCGTATATCATAAATTTTAAAAATACATATGGATGAAAAGAAACTGTTCGTTATGAATTTTCTCGTTGGTTGCTATTATGGCCTGTGATACTGGTAAAGAATTATTATTATTATAATAAACACCATATTATGGTCTTTTCATTAGCAGACAATTCATCATACGATGAGGAACAAATCTCTATCATCAAAATAAAAGTCGATTCAATACAGTTGTTTGTTTTTTGTTTTTGTTAACATGTACACGAGATAACTACGAGTACTTGAGACTATGAAATAGTTTTTCTTCTTTGGTCTAACAAAATTCATACAAAAAAAAAAAAAACAGATTCCCACTTGGTAGTAATAATCACCAATTAGTCTATGTATTCAAATTATTTCAAATCACTTTTGGATATGGTTTCTTGAGGAGTCACTGGAGGAATTGCGGTGTTACTTTGAGTTAAAAAATAAACAACTGATCAAGGCAGTCATTAGAGCAGTTCGCACTAAGATAATGATCGGCCTAATTATTTTAATTACTATTGTTTCTGCCAAGGATGCATGTGACATAATTTTTCCAGTGGCTTCACGCAGTAGAGTTGATCACTTTGGTCACTGGTAGTTTGGTGACACAACTTGGCGACGAATCAAAACAGAAAGTCCACTCAAGTCCAAGGAGTTACAACAAGTTTTTTACACACGGCCAAGTAACTCGGACCAGCATTACGTTCTTTAGATGTTGACGAATTCGCGTTTTCATTGACTGGACACCAACTTGGCTCATTCTGCATGATGGTGGAATTTGCGCGAGTGTCGAATTTACGTTCCAAACTCACGAATTTATGAGCTAGGAGCGCTCTCATTCGTCATATACCTACATCTCATTTTCACCCAACATAATTTTACGTGTAGATTGAGTAATTGGCGGCAACTTTCAACCGCTAACAAAATTGAGTAAAAAATGAAACTAAAAACTTCAAAAAATAACTTACACTTGTACCATACATCATAATATTATATCTTATACATAGTTTCATTCACGTCAAAAATTGAACCATTGGAAAAATCCTTCGCGAGAAAAGATGAAAACATATAGACTTGGATACGTGTAAATAAAAGGAGTAGGTACGTTAAGGTGCTTATTGTGGATGTCACTGATACACTGATTGGGCATCTCTACTCATTATTCGTCTTACAGAACTATGCAAGGAATAGTATTGATTTGGATGAACAATTGTTTTAGGGACATTTCAGGGGTGTCGCCAGGGAGTGGGTTTTTAGAGAATTTTCGAAGAAAAGGAAGCTATTGTTCTCGGTCCAAAATTGTTAAAACTCGAATTTCCAAAAATCCAAAATTTATTTCATTTATTTTATTCCAAAATCCGTTTCAGACCATCATGAGTGAATTATTCACTGCCATAACACATACATGAAGTCAAACATGTTATGTTTGAGTTTATGTATGTGCTATTCCAGACGATAACTCTCGATAGAATGGAGATAAAAAGATCAAATTTGCACAAAAAATCTGTCTTGGCAAGTTCGTAGAAGGGCAGAATCGGGCCACTCCTTGCGGGGGGGGGGGGGGGGCACCCATAAATTCCAAAAATATAACAGTCTGACAGTGACACGCATTTTAAAGATTTTTTAAAGCTGAACACGATGATTAATCAGAATTGCGATATCTTATTCCGTTCTCAAACTGGAGCACTTTGAAGATGAAGAAACGGTTGTTACTTGAGATGTTCTTCACGGTTCATCTGCTCCAATCTGATAGCAGAATGAGATATTGCAATTCTGACTTCACCATCGTGTTCAGCGTTGAAAAATCTATAAACTGAGTGGATAAAAAGCAAAACATTTACCTAGACGAAATTTATTATAAAACCAGTTAAATGGAGACATTTAGCATAAAACCAGTTATTTCTTTGTCAATTCGCTCTTATAGCCATGCTGCATGACTGGATTTTTTCCCGATACCTCTCGCGGTAGGTAACAGTCTGGACATCTCCCTTATCGAAATTCTGGCTAAGTCACTGGACGTGTAACATGGTAATGAAGAAAAAAGCCTTAGGCTCAAGGCTCAAACACAGGCTTTGTAGTTACATTGTGCTACAAGGCTACTTCATACCGTACAACTACATCAAGCATGGCCTTTACGTACACTCATTAAATACCTACCAACATCCTCGCTTGACCTTCTTTTCATCATGAAGTTGACTCGAGTTTCGCATTATGACTTTGTGGGTCATCGGTGTTTAATGAAATCGGAAGGTCGACGGTTTAAGAAAGGTATCGGATGAGCGGTGTAGCGATGGAACTCTCGAGTATTAAACGGGACAACACATGTGTTCCATTAGTCCGTTCGGCGCAGTCTAATAACACGACGCTCGCACTATCCACAGCCATGAAAACTAATTGCATTTTACTCATACGTGCGAGATGATAGTTTCAGCAATTGTCAATAATGTCCTGTACGAGTATTGCGGTTCTTACGATTCTTTTCGGGGTAACAGTATTGAATTCATACAGAACAAAAGGCTGGAAGGAGTTAGGACGACCCACATTAGACGATCCCCTAATTCATTTATTGATTTTCTTGCTTGAAGGCTTTATTTATAACTTCAGCTTTCTGAGCGTTACTGGAGGCAGAGTTTTGAGAAAATATGATGAATTTGATTATTTATCTACTATAAACGAGCATGAGGCTCAATGACAAAAAATTGCTAATGAAAACCGTGTTAGAAGCTCAAAAAATTATTTTAGCAAATCTCAAAACTGTCGACACGGACGTCGAGAGTACTACTCAACCGATTCAAAATTCTCCGTGCGTTGAGCGGGGTATTAATAGGAACATGAATGGAAGGCGTTGAGTACAGTGCAGTGGGGCATGAAAACGAATTCGTTGTGGGCACAGAGGAATAGAATCAACATCAAATCCAGCTAAATCTAAAGCAATAGTTATTTCTAAAAAATTCTGTACCCTCTGATTCTGTTCCACCCGTACTTGTGAGTGGATCTGTCATTCCATATTCAACGTCAGTCGTCAGCCTTGGAGTAGTCATTGATGTTACCCAGCACATTGATGGAACCAGCACATTGGGCAAGTTTGTAGAAGAATTTATAGCTCTCTCCACCCACTTCGCAAACTCAGTAAATGCATCCTTCCTAACCTTAAAAGACAACTGGTTGTTACGTTATTTGCACCCCATTTTCTATATTGTGATACTATTTTCCCCCATTCCCTCTCTTCAAATTCAATCAATCAATCAATCAATCTTCTTAACGTGCCAAAAAATTGCTTGTAGCCCATAATGCCTGTATTCGTTTAATTCACAACATCAAACCTCGAAATTATGTAGGAAATCCAAATCTTCCCCCCCCCCCCCTTAAATAAATACTTCGACCTCCGCCACCTCATTTGTGTAACTAAAGTGTATGCCAATAGAGAATCGCCCCCCCCCCCACCTGCTATCATTATAAGATCTCAACTTTTAGCGAATTTTGAAGAAAAGGAAGCTATTGTTCTCGGTCCACAATTTTTAAAACTCGAATTTTCGACAAATTTTCATACCAAAATCCGTTTCAGACCATCCTGAATCCACTGCCAAAAGACACCAAAAATTATATGTACCTATATATCGACGTTCGAGAAACAATACCGCCTATCTACTTGAAGTGAGAATTTTGCAGGAAGAAGGAAAAACTGAATCAAAATATAGTATCAAGGAATCGTTTCGCTAAAACTATCAGTTCTTTGGAAATAACTGCTGTATCTATTGATTTTCCCGTAAACTAGAAGAATGAAACGATCCATGAGCACCATTTTCCAAAAAAAAAAAAAAAAGGGAGATAGGCGGTATTGTTTCTCGAACGTCGATATATTCATGTGTACCAACTGGACCAATTGGCCTTTGTACAATAAATGGTTAATTATTATTATTATCATTGTTATCAGGATTAGATACTTAAGTATCCGTTCGATTGGTAACCACTGAGGTTAGAATCCTTCGTGAACATTGTTTTCTTCAGTGGCGAAGCCAGGAATTTCGTTCGGACTGTCTAATGAAAGTAATCAGAGAAAGGTACCCAGTTTCCAATTAAATTTCCTCAACGAAAGATTCCGCTGTAGGAAGATGAACGGTTCCTGATTCCTAATTCCCACCACCTTGTGAGTCTCTAATAGTTACGGAGGGAGTTACCTACTAACTTGTGGGTTACGAGATGCTCCTCGAATGCACAACTTATGTCAGAGTCGGTCAGTTCAGGTTTTTTAATCGTTAGTCGTAACAAACGAAAGGAGGAAATTGCAACGAGAAATGACCTTCAGTGGGGCATTACTTGCAATTGTGCTGGATAGTGCCTTCGTGTCTGTCGTGCGGAGCAAGTTTTTTTTTTTGGGAGGAAAAACAATTTCTAATAAAGCTGAGGTCAAATGGCACGACCAGGACCAGGTCTTCTTTCGTATTAGTTCAGAATCCTCGTAACAGTCGAAGATCACCAATGGACAACCGGATTGAACCGCGTCCTGGAATGGACATTTCACGTAGAAACCATAATCGAGACTTTCACCGTCGAAATTCCTTCTTAAATCATTCGAACCCCTCACAATGACGCCATCTCTCTATGATCTTCCACCTTGAACGACCTAAGCGATAAACCAACTCCTGACCGCCTAGTGAGTGACTATATGACAGGACACACCTCAACTCCCCGAGCGGCCGTTTTGAGGTTTTCATTTTTTTTCTTTTTTTTCACTTAACGAGTCCCACCCTGTGATTCAGTGATGCAATTTGAAAAATGTGGTTCCGACGAGCATCCGAGCTTCAGCTGCATTACCACCGAGGGTTTAACCGTAGTGATCCGTAATTGTATTTCATCAACGCGAACAACTGACGGACTTGCATAACTTGTATTTTTGAACAAAACCACCCGATCAAAGTGAAAGTCCTACCTGGTATTTATTTATAATGATCTACTACCACAACTTTTGATCATCTGTTTGTTAACTGTCTAACGTCACCATTATGGGAGGTCAACTTAGGTCGACTGGATCACAAACGGAGATCGTCTTGACAAAACATACTCGACTCGTCCCCTCGTGGCTTATCTAATATCCTGCCCGTATAACATCAACTCGGACCTCCGTAAGATACGGCCGATATTTTATGACGATTTAATAAATAATATGGTAGGCCGTAACATTTGGAAATTTTATGACCCCTTTTTTGATAGACCCCTTTTTTTATTTTGCCGTTCTGTCTGTGGGTGGGGGGTGCATCTGGGGGGAGGGGAGGTTTACAGATAGAATGCCCTTTAGTAAGCTGTGGAGTGGGGGTAGGGGTACTGAAATTGTTTTGATTTTTTAATGGTCCAAAATCGCATTTTCAGTATTATTTTTGCCAAACAATCATTCAAGGGCTTGCCCAAAACGAACGAAAACCACCCAATAAGTTTCTAGTGCTAATATTATCCGTTGTGGCAAGTCAATAATTCCTAATACTTTTTAGACGGAAGATAATTTCCGTTGATATAAGTAGGTACCTATTCTCTATATTGTTGAGACTAACTATATTCCTGAATTGTAAATTGTTAGGCTGAAATAAAAACAATGGTTTGAAAGGGTAAATCAGATCAATTTATACCAATGTATTGGTATACCCGTTGTAAAAATCTCAGTTTTGATAAAGCCTTGAAGTTCGACCACGAGATTTTTTGAATTATTTTTCTCGTGTTCTGAGGACCATTTGGAGTCAGAATATTAAACAAATTTCAAAATACCGAGAGAGAAAAGTAAAGAAAGAAAAGTATTGAATACCTGAAGTAAAATTATTCACGAGTAAAAATTTAAAGTAAATAGGAAAACATACCAATGAAAAAAAGTACAGTAACGGAAAATAAATTAAGGAAATTGAATACTGCTGCATCAGAAACTCAAAAACACTTTTTTTTTAATTGGCTGAATCTTTTGATAAGCTTAATGTTAGGAGGGCTTAATGAAGAAGTCTGGGACCTAAGTAGCATACGTACTTAATTGCCTTAGATAAAAATAACACTTGGGATAAGGGATCGGTACCATAATACCTGAGTGAAGTCGAGTGACACCATGTAATCGAGGGATTTCAGAAAGTTCATATTTATAGTAGTATTGGAGTATATTTGGCCCATACGTAAGTCGAGGGGTAAGAATTACAGATTTTAAAAACAAAGGTTTGCTAGGGCTTCGATATCCAGATCTGAATATACGTCGCATACTGACTTTATTGCCACCTCAAATGATCTAAAAGTAGCTCAGAATAGAGTAGGTACACGATTGCATGAAAAGTAATTTTTAGGGCAGATAAGGGAAGAAATTTATTTCAAAATTTAAAATTAAGGATGATGGATTTTGCACTTATTTGATTCATGAAGTGATGAAACGTTAGATTTTTGAATATATATACAGAATTAGTTGTTTTAATTGCTAATGGCAAATTTTCGAAAACCAAGGGGGCTAGCCAGGGCAAGTGTATAGTGTTGATTGATTGATTGATTGAAACATCACAGTGGTTTAGCCGTGGGGTGATGGGGGGGGGGGGGGTCACCCAAAAATATGGAAATATCATGAATTTAAAAAAGACTTCTTCGAAAAAAGAAATTTTCTTAATAAACGCATTAAGTCTCGGAGAACTGGGAAAATCTTCAGGCGCTGGCAGAAGACTGGAGGCCTGCAAACCGCATGAGCAGTCTCGGACTCGTCTTCGATACTGATCTCAGGGCCGTTTCCATTAGCGATTCGAGTCTCGTGACTAGTCTCGAGACTGTTTTGTCTCAGATGTACACTCATCTTAAGGATGTGACGACTATTGCATATAAGGCGCTTGTTCAAAGCCTCATCAGCTTTGGAATTATAGCGCGGCGTGAAGCTTCTCCCATTGTACTAAATCCAATCAATATTTTACAAAGATGCATCCTAACAACTTTAGCGAGGAGACCCCGGAGGTACCCTACAATTGATCTGTTTAATCTCGTTAGTGTGTTTTCTGTACAACTGTACTTGAAGTCATCATGAATGTTTCTACACAAACACCCAGAGTAGGTACTTCATATTTCCAAGGAACACCCTGTACCCTCTCCGACTAACTTCCCAAGCAGTAGTGCCCGCCCCAAAATCCTTGATCCGATCTCTGCCTGACGAGATGAGGTCTCCTCGGAACTTTTCACGTAAAGTATTAAAAAAAAAAGTATTTCCCTGGTTGATCTCTGTGGGAACTGAATTCTGTCAATCTGCAAGAACTAGTATTTATGTTCATTAGCTGTAACCCCATAGTGAAAATTTACCCCCCGAAACGAAACGTTTACTTATTATCATTTATATTAAGCGTAATATAACTCTGAATTGTATTGCTGTACCCCTGATGTGTCTTCAATAAACAGCTCAATGAAAAATAATTCAACTCCCCCTAACCGACAGGACCATCCTATGTTTAGGGGTATTTGAAATACCGTATTTCCAGCTTCAAACCTTTTTGTATTTCTATTTTTATTATGGGAAAAAATAAAATTAAAAATTAAAATAAAAATGTACACGAGGCTTATACCAAGTCCAATACCATTACACTCCCTAAGAACACCAGGGGCTTATGATTTTCACATTAAAATTGAAACGAACGGCAAACAAAACCAGTGCAAAATCTTCAATTTGCAACGGGATTTTTTTCAAAATTTAAGAGAAATAAAATTTAAATACATACTAAAATTTAATATTCATCACAATTATTAACGTATCGTTTTCTTTCATTTACAACAGGTAGTAGCAACTGTTTTGGTAGCAGCGCTCGCCGTTTCTCAGGCGGGCTACATTTCCAGCGGCTGGAAATCCGGCGGAGGTGGCGGCGGCGGTTGGTCTTCGGGCGGCGGCGGTTGGTCCTCCGGTGGCGGCGGCGGCGGTTGGCCATCAGGAGGCAGCGGTTGGTCTAGCGGTTACGGAAGTGGCAGCGCCTGGAAAGGACTCGGTTAGTATTCTGGTGAAATTTACTTTTAATGATTTTCATAGTCAGAACTTGTGTTGAGATTATATAGGTTTGCCTTCATGGGTTTAGTACCCTTGATTTTCAGCTTAATTCCTACTATTTTTGTTTATACTTTTTGTCATTTATTTTTCGTAATTTATTTATTTTTATCCACCATTCCAATTCCACATTTTCCCAATGAAATTCGAAATTTTACCAACCAAATTCCAAATTTTCTGAATAAAATTCAACATTTTACCAAACATATTCAACATTAATCTCTAGATCTACAAAAAAAGCATGGGAAAGAATGAATAGTTGAGATCAATGAAAAACAGCGACAATATGTAAACGAATTTGTTAATTTTTGTAATACACGGAATACACTCACTGCAGTAACATCAACGCAAACTATTTAATAGGAACAAATGAACAGGAATGAATAGGAATAAAATGTTTAATTTGATGGGGAAAGTGTGGAACTAGATTGGGAAGAGCTATAATAGGACATAACGAGCAATAATTTGATATTCGCAGGAGGTGGTGGTGGATGGTCCAGACCCGTTTCCTCCGGATGGTCATCTGGAGGCGGCGGAAGAGGATGGTCGTCCGGCGGCCGAGGATGGTCCTCTGGAGGTTCAGGCTGGCCCAGTAGCAGCGGATGGTCCTCCGGCGGTTCAGGATGGCCAAGCAGCAGCGGTTGGTCTTCAGGCGGTTCAGGATGGCCCAGCAGCGGTTGGTCTTCAGGCGGCGGTTACGGAAGCGGCAAAGGCTGGTCGTCCGGCGGCGGAAGAGTCATCTCGTCCGGAGGTTGGCCGAGCAGCGGTTGGTCCAGCGGCGGTAACGGGTGGTCCAGCGGCGGCAAAGGGTGGTCCAGCGGCGGAGGTGGTGGCAACGGATGGTCCAGCGGCGGCAGTGGATGGTGGTGAAGTGGCAACAAATTCAAAAACCAAAATGTGATGTTTTTTAAAAATCTTTTTTTACCATCTGTATCTAGTTATTATTAAGAAAATAAAGTCAGACTATTTTTTGTATATTCCCACCACAATAACTGAGTCTAATTCTTCCCTCAAATCCCTCTGATTTCCTTTTAGCGAATTTTCGAACAAAAGGAAATTTGGACCGAGAACAATAATTGAATCAGTCGTTTCAGAAACCCAACTAGTCCAAAAAAATCGATTTTCGTTTTTTGATCAATTCTGCATCCTTTTAGGTAGAGCTACACGTTGCAAGTTTTTTTTTTCTTTTTTTTTACTGCTCACTTATATATTAATGTATATAAAAGAAATTTTCATTCGTGCCACATAAAACCATGTGTATTGGAATTTCTCGATTCTATGTCAGATGGGCGACGTCAGCAGTTTTTCGCGTTTCCCTGTAACTTGGGTTTTGTGGACTAGTAGGGTTTCTGAAACGACTGATTCAATTCACTGGGTTCAGCGAAAAGCCAGTGAAATTTTCTCGGTCCAAAATGTTTAAAACTCGAATTTCCGAAAAAAATAATTTGGATATCTTTTGGATATCTTTCTTAAACATCAATAGTCGATATATCGATATTGGCCTCCGATAGTTGCATCCCTAGTTACAATAATGGCCATTAGGTAGCGCTGGTATCGCAACATGCAGGAGGAATACTCATATGGATAGTATTCTACTGCGACTCACATCCAACTGGTCTCAGCCGCTCGGACAATAATTGAGAGAGAACCCCTTAATAGTATCCACGGTCCCTATTTGTTTACAATCGACGAGTTAGTAACTCGGAGGTACTTTATTCCACAATTCGAGGCGATTGACAGTCAAGTTAGGTACTTTACACGTTTCCGATCAAAATTTTCAACGACAGAAGCTTTTGCCTTTATCAGATTCATATCAATTGAGATTTTTAAACATGACAGCCGAACTCCTACTCGCATAAGGTAAGTCGGAGGACGTGCACATCAGAATTACAATAGGTACCTAGTTTGATTTTAGGTGGATATAAAACAGAATTACAAAATTATTACAGTTAGCTCCTACAAATGCTCTCCAAGACAACTCTATGTGAAATATCTCAGGAACCGACATCGGTACAATACCGATTTGAACAAGAAGGTGGAAATTCTGAGTTAAGCAATTAGGTTGATGAAACGGTGCAAGTGACGCCTCTTATTACATTCTTATGTACTAAACATTGCGGTGACATCTTCTGAAGAGCATTGAGGCTTTTGAAGTTGTGACTTGGTGGTTTTCTCTCAGGAGTTGCACGCGTTTTCTTATTGCGAATCAAGTTCTGAATTGAGAAAACTGTGTTAAAACTTGTTATCAGTCTGAAACTCTCTCGTATACTATACTATACTGATTGAGCTAAGCTGAAGAACATGACGAGCATTTAATAATATTATCATGCAAGTCGATGTACCTTCCAAATGTCAGCTCAGTGAGGTAGGTATTTACAAACATTTTCATTTAGTTACCCACACTTCATGCAGATACGTCGGTACATGGATAAAATTAGCCATCAGTTTTACCAGCGTAATCATCCATCGCCAAGTCCTGTTTCGTCTGGGTTCGAGATGACTAAGGACTCGTTTTTGTTTGTAATTTGTCCATAACGAAAGCGAAGTTCCCATCCTCTTACAAGGTGGTTCCTCTCTATAAAGAGGGTGCGAAGCTTGGTGCGTCCAGGATTCACTGAAATGCCTATTATTGTTTCGAATATGTATCTAGAGACACCTCAAGTAGTTACTAAATCCACTTTCCATGTTGTAGGATTGTAACAATATTTGAAATCTTACTTAGACGTGAGGAAGAGTAATCAATGCCCCTTAAGGCGGTTCCCCAGCCCGAAATTGAAAAAAAAAATCATTTTTTTTTAAACTAGACTCAATTCTGCATCGTTTGATATAATATATCAAACGATGCAGAATTGAGTCTAGTTATTTAGAGGAGAATTATTGTTGTGTGTGTTCATGTAATCATTCCCTATGCTGTGTTTCATGGAGCGATGGGCTTGATGGATAACACGTAGTTACCTTCCTATAATGCTTGTTTTCTGACAACAGGACGTTGGGAAGATGTCAGCCACTGATGATTGGGAGATCGGGTGTTCGGACGACGAAAAGTACGACGTAAAGCTCCGTGAGACCGGTCAATGGGAGCCCGATCCGCCTCAAATTATCGAATATCTCGAACGGTTGGCCACCTCCGAAGAAGGCCTCCTCTCCATTTCCTGGGTCTGCCCTGGCCGAAGACCTCCTACTCCGGAGATCAACGAAGATGAAATCAAGTTGGAGGTGAGTGCGGCTGCGTATGGGAAGGAGCAAATGTGAGAAGATTGAACGTATTGAACAATCTTACAGTGCAGTTCACAATATCAGTTCATAGTATCTATGACTTGATCCCAAGGACATTCTTGGAGACAAACTCCATAATTACTGGAAACTCAATCCTTATTGGTTATGGAGAGAGTCAATGTTCATGGGCGATCCATGGTTACGCATGCCCACAGTCTGTAACTTTGAACAAGTCCTTAATGTCATCACAGTTATGTTTGTGGTCTACAGTTCACTCTTGACCTTTGACCAAAGTAGCGGTGCAGTTTTAATGAAATCAATATTACATCAAAACCCGTGTGACGGTAGTGGACCCAAAATCAATAGGAAAATAACACTTTTGGGATATCGATGGTTTTGAAAAAACTGCAAAAATACTGATAAATCCAAAAGGTAATATTGGTTTCAAATAAAAAATAATAATAATAAAATAATTCTTCATTCATGCTCAATTATCAGTTTCTTTAATTGTTTCTACAATCTTTTTGTCTTTTCCACAGCTCATTTGCAAGAATGGTAGACATGAGTTGAATTCCAAATTTTTGAAAAACGTTAGGAACCTCCTACCTAACATCTATGAAAACACAATTTTATTTAGGCTTTTACAAAAGAGACTAGAATTCTCGAACTAATGGCGTTTTTATTGTTACCTAAGGAGAATTTCAAGTCAGTTTCTGAAGGTTCTATTTGGAGTTATGAAACGAGTTGGTAGCAAATCAAATAGGTAGGCTTTTTATTAAAAAGCTAACTCGTATGGAACTTGGACGAGAATAGTGGATGAGTGGAGTGGATTTTGTTGTGGGGGATTTTTGATTTCTACAAATTTTTCAATTCATAAATTATTTTCTGCAATGCCAACTTCTCAGTATCAAAATGCATGTTATTGGAAGGGTTTTTTCTGGAAATAGTGGTGTCAAAATATGATACCAAGATGATTTGAAGCAAAATGGTGGTATTTTTTAATATTCATAGTATCGCAACATCCTTACATACTGTCACTATTCTCCCTTGAGGAGGAATAGTTGTTTACTGACAGGATATGTTTTAGTAAAGAGGTTATTGAGGCATACACCGGGGATTGGGAATCTCAGGCTCATAAATATGGTTTATCTATATTTATCTTGAATTTTTTTGAATTGTTTTCTAACTACTCTAACAATTCTGGTTATGTCCACCACATGTTGTTTCCATGTGTTACTTGGCGCTATACATATTTAGTTATCTGAATACCTCCCAAGGCTTTGGACTCCCTCATCTTCCAACACGAGCTTCTGCTCATATGGAAGATTCATTTCCTCGACATTGATTGTTCGACTTTGTATATAATATATATTATGTAATGATTGCTGTTATGACTAGCATAGTATTGGTGTTAAACACCAAATCTCTAACAGTGTAATTAGTATTTTTGGAAATTTAATAATAAATAAATAGTGGAGGATTGGCTTTGCATAAGTTGGTCGATCTAAAGCCCAGCTTGGATGGTTGGAGGGCCCACCCAAATCAACCGTCCCACTGCCTTAATTGTTACTTACCAAAATCTTTCAGTTTTGTAGGTTGCCTTGTAGCTTCAGTGTTTTCTTGGTGCAGTACCGATCGTTATTTGATGTTATTATTCAGCGTTTTATGAACAATAATTTGTGTCACTAAAGCGCTTTGAAGGCAAACATTTGATCAAATCAAGGTTCATAAATTGTTTACAACTCCCCACCATATCACCCTGACGAGACGTTTTTTTGTTTTCTAGACAAGTAACGATGATGGGAAAGAAGACGAGAAGGACGACTACTTCGATTTTGAAATTGAGAAAGGAGAACTCTGCCTTCGCCCCTCGGGTGACGTTGGTCCTCGGGGAAGCGCCAAAAAGAAGACGACCAGTTTGGACGCCATCTTGTCCAACATGGCTCGCCACCGGAGGATGGACATGCTTGATCAGGACCCAGAGACTTGAAATTAGTGAGCAGTTCCAATCGGTGCTTGTTATGGGTGACAAGTGTGCTGAAGTGGTTCTCTGTGTTGTTTAGATCACAATTTTTCTTCTTCATTTCTTCAATTTAGGTAAAACAATTCATTGTACATAAGTGTATCGGTCATGTAACTGTAGATTTTAAATAAACCCGTATGAAAAGGCAGTACCAATGCATCAAATGTTACTACCAAATTTAACTTTATAAATTTTATATTTAGTAGAGTAGAAATATGAGTTAAGGGGTGATGTGAAAAACAGTACATACATAGAAAATGGGAAGACAAGAAGAGAAAACTGGAGGGACATGATGGTGTCAATGTGAGTTATTTATAAATTTACCAGGCTGTTAGGTCGGGGCTAGACCACATTCTATGCTAAGAGAGGGCCATAGAGAAGGATGCCTGTCATAATAGGTATCTGACCTTTAGGGCAATGATTGAAAACACATTAGTGAATTTCATAGTTTATCAGTGGTACAAGATTTAAGACGTACTGAGGCTCTGAACAAAGTTTCCTATTTATATATATAGCTCAACAGTATCAATAGGTTACTGTAATCACAGCTTGATCTATATGAGTGACTGGAGGGTTCTGATTCACAACATCAATACAATTTGTCAAGCGGGGCTGTATGTACCTGAGCAGCGCCATTGGCTCTAGGCACGATATGACGTTGTGAGGCAACCGGAGTACTCTACCAAGAGGCAACCGGAGGCCTACCAAGACACTAAGCAAGAAAGCCTTGGAAACATTCCGATGCCCCTATCTACATCCACTTACCGACTGTCCGGCTGCGAAGAACCCCTTACCTGTGACCGCGCTTCCGAAAACCACTCCTCACAAGTGACGCTGCGGAAAACCACTTAATTGGCTCAGAGCTACAGGAGACCGAATTGAAAGTTGGAAGTCTTAGGACAATCGGCTGATTTTGAAAACGTCATAGAAACCTCACAACGCTATTTCGGCTTTTCATATTTTAATAGATGGAGGACACGATAATGCTTAATTGAAATAGGTAAAAATAGTCATTTCTGCCAAAATTGTCATTTAAGTGTTTTTCCGCAGCGTCACTCGTGAGGAGTGGTTTTCGGGAGCGCGGTCACAGGTTCTTCGCAGCCAGACAGTCGGTAAGTGGTTGTAGATAGAGGGTATCGATTCGTTGATTCTCTGCTGTACAATAGGTACCATTCAGACAATCTCTGATGACGTGTTGGAACAAATCCACATATTCACATGGCACTACATTTGTTCCATTTTTGGATACCTCATAAAATAGCAAACCCTTGCAACTAGGAGCTGGGTATACTGTAAACGAACGTTATTCACATTTGTGCTCATGTCTTTGAGACATTTCTAACTAAATTGTGTTAGGCTGTCGTACCACTTCCCTGTGACGAGCACGAAATTAGTACGGGTAGTTACTCCGGACAGTTCGTTCAATGATGCATCAATGGAGCAGATTTGTGCGTTTCAGACATCGGTTTGAGGGAGTCGGCCTAACGTGGAATCCACTCTGTCAAAAAGCTTATTTATCGACAGTGAGTCAAACATTATTACTCACTACCAATCAATGTAAATGTATTAACCAGGTAGGGATTACCAGGAGTTAGTAAAAAATAAAGAAATACACTTTTTTTCTGTGGTGATGTACACACACCACCTTCACTTCAAACATCCAACCAGAAACTGTTTCACTTGGTGGCACCCAATCCCATAGACCTTTCACGTTGTAACCCCTCCTCTTCACCTCAAGAACCAATAGAATTCACTTATATCAACCAACCCTATTTGACCTTTCACTTCACCTCTCTGTAATGCAGCTTGACGATGATTCAATAACTGAAATCGGTGTAACACTGTAGTACTCATATAGACGGTTTTGCAAATACTCTTGTTTTTCTTTAAAATCTGGGTTATAATGGATTCTTAATGCAATTTGAGCTATAATTTTTTATCTTGGAATTTGTTTATCTTAACTACCATGAAAACATTCTCTGGAGGGAGCTCTCCTCTGACTGGTAGCAGTTCTATGGGGGTCAACCTAAAACATCCGCCTACCGATCCGTGTAGGAGGTGCATAGTTCGATATTCCGAGAACCCACTTTAACCTGTCTCACTGGAAGGTTGTTAATGACGACCGTTGCACAGGAGCTGCAGATTGACTAGATTCCACTGGAGGCAAAGCAGGAGTTTAACGCCGGCAATCCATTCGCTCACTTTTTTGGAGCCTATCATTCTCAGCTAAGCGTCTACCCATTGCCTGAATAGAGACGATGTTGCCTCGTACAGGGATATTGAGCACTGTCAGGCTTATGAGAGGTATATGGGTTGATCTGGTCCTGATCAGTCCTCAAAACGACTATAAGCTTCCCTGCATCGCCGGCTATTGGTTATTTTCAACTGGTAGGTTATGTGTGCAGAGTTTCCAAGCTGCAGAACCCAGTTGTGGCGCACCTCACCAAGTTGGTCAGGTACCTTTTGGAGCTGAAACATGCAGGAATATCAAATTGTTCTTTAGGGACACCCCTTCTGAAGGATCTTCTGATTGACTGATTTTCACAAAATTCTTTTCCCTTCTTGTACTACAACAGACAACTTGTACTTATCTCCACACCTGGCGTACTCAACATATGTTTAACTCCTTCAATCAATTCACCAGACAACTGGAACGAAATGCCAGGAAGTCCCTTCGCAAGAAACCATTGAAGCAGCCTCATTCAAAATTAAAGTAAGTTTATATACTCTTATAAGTTTACAATATAAGTCGTTGTTGATGCTTTAACTTGAAAAAGCTTCGTTGATATTTTCAGCCTCCGTTGATCCACAAACTTGTTGCCAAGCCAAGCACAGTTGCTGAATTAAGCCGAAAAGATGGACTGAAAATGTATAAACAGATGTACACCATTAGGAAGTTGGAACAAGCTGCCGCACAGCTCTACCAGGATAAGAAGATAAGAGGATTTTGTCATCTCTACATTGGACAGGTATGTCTTACAAAGCAAAGATGGTCTATTTGAAAAATTGAGAAGAACTAAGTACGGTGTTTCAAAGTTGTAAACCGATGGAAAACAGAAAATAAGGTGGATTGTTTTTCTGAATGACATCTTTGGAATCTTTTTTCCTAGCTATTTCTCCTGGGGAATCGCGTAAATCTTTAAAATATGAATCCTTCCTTGTCAAAATGCATGTCTTGAGCCGTTCTACATTGGACAGCATGAGCAGGAACCTTGGCTACATGCACAATACTTTGGCAGTTGGGTACATGCCATTATGACTGGCAGTTGGGTACCCAAGGACCCAAGTCTTTCCCAACAACTGATTCCTAATTCGTCATGTTCATACCAGTGCTTGACTGGCCACATGTACCTTGTTAGGCCCAATAAGCCTATACACAAATACTCAACTCTTCTCAAGAACTTACTCCACTCTACTGTGCTGTATTTATTCACTCAAGGAAGGTGCTGCTGTGGGCATAAAGGCTGCTATGAGACTTCAGGACACCATCATCTCCTCCTACCGAGCTCACGGTTGGCACTTCCTCATGAGCGACTCTCCTGTCGAACTTATTGCTGAGCTCACAGGAAAAGTGACGGGTTGTTCCCGCGGGAAAGGCGGCTCGATGCATCTCTACGGGAAAAACTTCTTTGGAGGAAACGGAATTGTTGGAGCCCAAGTAATTGATCCAATAGTTTTGTACATTTATTTCACCCATTCATATGACCAAATCATTGCAAATGATGAGGGATGATCGATGACCTCGAATTACAGGTTCCTTTAGGCACGGGGATCGCCTTGTACCACAAACTTCAGAACACTGGTGGTGTGTCATTTACGATTTATGGAGATGGAGCAGCCAATCAGGGTCAAGTCTTTGAGTCTTTCAACATGGCAAAGTTGTGGCACCTCCCAGTGGTGTTTGTTTGTGAGAATAATCATTATGGAATGGGAACGCCAGAGCACCGTTCTTCTGCTGACATTCAGTATTACAAAAGAGGAGATTATATACCTGGCATTAAGGTGGGAATTTGGGAAACCTAAATTCGTTTTAACGTATCTAAGGACATCATAAAATCTATTGGCCATATGGAAGGTGAGTGGGTACCATTTTACATTCCACACATTGAGAAGCTTTTTGGTTTGAGTCAAGGACGTAGGTACCTCCCATTTGATTACCAATCATGTCAGTCTTCTCCTGTATTGGTAGCTTTGGACTTGAGCAAAATCATCATTCGATATCTGATATTTTCTCTGCAAGCCTTAGTGTAAGGCTTATTTTACACCTCCTCATAGCTTTTTTCGTCGGTTTGTACGTATTTAGCCCAGATAGAGTAGGGCTACTCATGTATAATTGTGTGGTTCCATAAGGTTGATGGGATGGATGTCTTAGCAGTGAGGGAAGCTGCAGCTTTCAGCATTGCCCACTGCCTGGCTGACAAAGGCCCCATCATCATAGAATTGGATACCTACAGGTATCAACCTCTTCACAACCCTGGTCTATGGTTACTATTTCTCAATTAAAAGCTCCACTAAAGTGGCAATTGAGAAAATCAAGCTGGAAATGGTTGCCAGAGGACTTTAGATAAAGACTTGATGTATGGTATGTGTGTTTGGTTTGGAACTTCCTACATATTTCTCAATGGTTTGAAGGTACGGAGGTCACTCCATGTCAGACCCAGGAACAGGTTATCGGACCAGAGATGAAGTGTCGTTGGTCAGACGAAACAAAGATCCAATCACGCTTCATAAAGACAGAATGATTTCCGCCAATTTATCAAGTGATCTGGACTTGCAGGTACTTAACACTCGATCCCTCTGGGTTATTCACCAATTACTCGTACTTCCCAACTATGAAATGCCAAATGCTTGTTTTATTGACAGACTCTTCATTTACAATGTTTGTTTCAGAACATTGACAGCGAAGTTAAAAGTTTGATTCAAAACGCGATATCAAGAGCAATGCACGATCCGGAGCCCGCACTAGACGAATTAGCCGTCGATATTTACGTGGTTAATTGTGAAGAAACCGTTAGGGGATGTGTCCCTAACGAAATATGCAGTGCGAATACTCACGATCAAAGAGCAGTCATGTAGATATACATTATGGCTACACAACACAGTTTACGATAATTCGCTGGTAATAAGTAAAAGAAATATTACCGTGACTTCTACAAGTGTTTATTTTTCCTCGAATTAGCAGGTGACTTTGTCCGTGATGTACAATCGACTCCGTTTTATTAAGCCATGAAAGGGAAATTTGTTAGGTCCTAATAATGCGGAGATCATGAATAAACCTGAACATGCAAAGGAAAAACGCTTCAAACACACTTGAGCAATTGATACCTTAACTTCAAATTGATGTTCTGAAAATATTATAATAGAGAGTTATAATATTAGAATAGAGTTATAATATTATCTTCTCTGTGCAGATCACTAAATGGGCCCCTTGAGTGCCAAGTGGTGTAAGTCCAATTCTTCAAATTTTCAGAACATCAATTTGAAGTTTGTACCTAAATCTATTGGCGGCTCTCGTAGCTTTGCTCATCAGCTACGCCGCGTAACCTCAAAAATTGAACTTAGCTAAACTTGAAAAAATAAACTTAGCTAATGAATGTAAATTCTTCTGTGGTTCACTTAAACTATCTCATGTATAATATGCATAATATTATTCTATATTTTATAAATTTGAACGCGTAAAAGAATTTAGAAAAAATTGTTTATTTAAACCGTTGTGCCAAGAAGTTGCAGACTTTTTTATACGATTTTCTGAATCTGCGTATCTTGAAACGTAAACCCTCAAATTTTGAGCGGGAGGGTTTGCGCTATTCCAATGGTTCATTATTGAATATAATAAATCAAAATGTAATTGTTTCATATTTTTGCCATGTTCCTTCTCTTCTTTATCAGAAATGAGTCAATCGAGCGGTTGTTCCGATTATCCGAGGATCCAATTAACGGAGTCAACTATAGCAGTGGTTCCCAACCTTTTTCCCTCGAGGACCACAAGATCTATAAGAAAACGTCTGCGGACCATATGATTTTATAACTAGGTAAATTAAAGTGAGAACTAGAGAAATATATTTTAAATCCTTTAATATACATTGTATTAAGACTAAGTAATTAGAAAAAAACATAGTTATGGTCTTAATATAGTTATAGAAACATTATAAATCTATTGTAAAACGCTTACAAAATATGACACTAAGTCTCTCAGTGACTTCCTTGGTTTTGCATTTTACTGGCAAGATCTTCGATATTTGGCTTCAAAGAGGTCAAACTCAACCTGAATGGAGCATCCAATTTCAACAAACTGATACGATGCTTATTCTTAATAACATTTAGTGTTGAAAATGCTGTTTCACAAAGATATGTAGAATTGAAAGGAAGTAGAATTTTCAAGGCTTTTTGGCTGAGGGTTTGGTACTCATCAAGTAACTTGATCCAAAAGCTTGCAATATTGTCACATTGTATTTTGACAACTTCAAGCTGAGGATCAGAAGATATCTCAATAAGTTCTTCCTGTTCATTAAGTGTAAGATCAATATCCTTGAGTGGTAAAAAAGGATTTGCCACCCACAAGTTTTTAGAACTGACGTCAGAACTGGCAGGGAAATAGTTGTCAAAATACCCTTGAAGCGATGCTATGTAAGCCTTTACCAAAGATGACAGCTGTTCTTTATTTATATTCATACCTTCCGTTTCTATTATAAACTCAGAAAACAGATTAAACATAGCAAAAGATCCTTTCTCTACTTCAGCTAGCCATAACTTTAACTTTTGTTAATCAGAAATAAAAACAGCATTACTCATGTGGCATACTTTCATAACAAACGTATCTCCGAGGATGATTGTCTCATTATATAGCCAGTAAAAACATTGTTATACTCGTATTGATGAAGAAAATCGTGAATTATAAGACGTACTCTGAAACAGCCCGCGGACCACACGTAAACTCGGCGCGGACCACGGGTTGGGAACCACTGAACTATAGTATATCAATACTTAATATAAGGAGTCTCGTGATCACGGCCACCAGCCGAAATATTGAGGTATATTTTTCTTTTATTTTCCCTTTAAATGTGATCTCCATTTCATTATCTATTTGCAAAATATAAAATACTTAATATAATAATATTATATATAATATTATAATAATATAATATTAATAATATTATATTAATATTATATAATAATATTAATATATTAAAAAAACCAATACCTAATATTATTAGGTATTGATTTTTTTTTTTTTTTTCGAATCTACTCGTTGATTAGTCTTGAACTTGAGCCGGAGGAGGTGATGTACGTTGACGAGACGATTCCACGACGAGTGATTCAGAAGTTGCCTCTACTCACTGCCAACATCACCGTGAGTCAACTTTCTTCCCGAACTGTCATTGACGCCTGATCCCCGATATTCACGACACCCTGTGTGGGCGTAGGGGTTAACCTTGAAATGAAGACGGGTCCAAAACATTTCTCCAAGCCCCGATGACTAAATATCGCGTTGCTCCATTGCGTGGGCGCCGCCTGACCTGATTTTCATGGGGATCTCCGCAGCCTCTCCTACGGGCTGATTGCGGATGATAAACAGGTGGCGAAACCCGTTTATTCGTTGTCGAAATGTCAATTCGATTAATCATGGGATCGAGATATAATAATATACATCTGAAGCCCAAGTACCATTTTCTTCAAATTTTTGTTAGATTGCGACTAAGACCTACATGTGGGTATGCCAGAAGTAGTCGTCTCACTTCAATTCAAAATGCCCTTTATTAACACGAAGTGTTACAACGGGTGAGTCCAGTTGTACCAATTATCACGATAAAAAAATCCTATGGCCATAAGAGCAAATTTTCGAAGAAATAACTGGTTTTATAATAATTTTTCTCTCTTTTTTCTTCTTCAAATGTTAAGAACACCTCAGTTTATAGATTATTCAACGCTAAACACGATGGAGAAATCAGAATTGTGATATCTCATCCCGTTCTCAGATTAGATCAGGTGAACCGTCAAGAACATCTCAAGTATCAACCACGTTTCTTCATCTTCAAAGTGCTCCAGTTTGAGAAATGAATTAGATATCGCAATTCTGACTTCACCATCAAGTTCAGAGCAAAAAAACCTTTGAAATGAGGTGTCACTAGTCTGAATGTTTCATTTTGGGAATTTATGGGTAATTTCTCCCACCCTTAAAACTCCCCAAAACCCCTCTTAGAGTGGCCTGATTCTGTCCATCTACAACTTAGCCTTTCGATTGCCACGAAAGATTTTTTGTGCAAATTTGTACTTTTTATCTCAATTTTATCAAGTTATCTGGAATGACGTGTGATTTTGGTGCCTTTTGGCAGTGAATTCAAGATGATCTGCAACGGATTTCGGTGTAAAATGTTTTCGGAAATTCGAGTTTTAAAAATCTAGGACCGAGAACAATAGCTTCATTTGCTTCGAAAATTAACTAAGTACTAAAAATAAATACCGCTTTGCCCTATAAAAGCTTGATAAAGGAGAAAACTATCTTATTAAGTATACTAACTTATTAAACTTCTTACTGAATGAAGTGTGCAAAGAGAGCAACGAAGCAGAGCCGTATTAACTCTGTACATTTCTTTTTATTAGCGAATTTTCGAAGACAGGATGCTATTGTTCTCCGTCCAAAATATTTAAAACTCGAATTTCCGAAAAATGTTCGATAGAATAGAGAAAAAAAATCAAATTTGCAGAAAAAATCTCTCTATGAAGATGGGCAGAATCGGGCCAATCTAGGGGGGGGGGGGGGTTGAGGAGCTTTAGGGAGGGAAAAATTACACGTAAATTCCTAAAATGAAACAGTCCGACAAGTGACCCCTCATTTTAAAGGTTTTTTTTAAACTCCGTTCTCAAACTGGAGCACCTTGAAGATGAAGAAACGTTACAAAACCAGTAAAAAGGAGACATTTTACTTAAAGCCAGTTATTTATTCGAAAATTTGCTCTTATAGCCATGTTTTTTTTTTTAAATCATTGCAACTAAAACCACGCAGTATCCAGCGCAGTAGAGAAATGTACTGAGGACAACTCTTTTTAGTCCAGTAAAATTAGACCTGAAAGGGGTACCTTGAAGTAACGCGAGGAAAGCTGGAAATCGTTCTGAAACCATATGGGGTCCGGTTAATTTAAAAAAAATTCTTTGAGAAATGAAGTTTATGAAAAGTGTTGAAATTAGTTTACAAGCCTCTATTTAGTAACCTGTTTCTCAAAAACATTTCCGGAGGGTAACCCAGCAGGGGGCTTTTGGACGAAATTCCTGGCTACGTTACTGCAGCATGCGATGACGATTACTCAGTTACGTTCCAAGATAACCGGCAGAGTTGGTGGCTTCCACGGTTTTATCGTTGTACATGAGTCGCATTAAGAAATTGAATACCACCTCAGCTTGATTATTTTACGTTATTCCCTAGTTCAAGGACGTGCGTAGGAACCTCACGGTCGCCGTAATTTCAAGATTATGCGAAATTGATCAATTTCTGAAAGCTCGCCGGTCTCTAAAAGTGCTCAACATTGAAAGAGAGAGGACTTGATAGCCGGGACTTCGGCGGGCCGCTTGCTGCAATATTCCATTTTGCAACTCGGATCTGGCACACATTCCCCACCTTCGGGCTCGGAGTTCAGTTGAAGCCCGGCTGCCATCGAGCATGATTGCTAAGGTAAATCCGTGATTGAGCTTTCGAATCAGTAGTTAATTGTTAAAGTCAAATATTTGATTGGGGCCTTCCGAGGTGTTTCCATTCAATGGAAATCACGACATTTTAATTGTTCACACTTATTAGTTGGAACAAAGGGGACCTCCCCGTGCTCTGAATACAATCAACGCGGTTATGTCTCATAATTATATTCGCGGCGTTAAATGGATCATTTGATTGACGGTCTACTCGGAGAAGTGTTTGTGTTGGCTCAGATCACGCTGGCATAATGGAGATGCTGCATACCTAATATCTCAACCACTAAAATTAATACAAGATCAAATATTACAAAATATTTTTTCAAATTCGAGTCTAGTAATAGTCCAGTGAAATAAGGAAAGGACCTCAAAGTGACCTGGGGAAATCTGAAAATAATTCTAAAACCTTTTGTAATGTTAACTTTGGCCTAGGCTGGTTGCTACCTCGTCTAACAAAGTTTCCATACAAATCAACAGAAATTAAGAGAATTTTCGAAAAGTAAATTGGACAAGATATCAGTGACTGCTGCCTCACTCATTTTTACGGTAAAGATGACGATTTTCGAGAAAAATTTTACTTGTCGATTTTTACTGAAATATCCACGGGTTTTGGCACGGGAACGAGGATTTTACACCATGAGTCCACTGTAAACAATTTTTTGATCATACCTTTGGAAAGCTGAGCTTTTGGGCCAACTTTTGGGGTTAAAGTATGAAATTAAACGGGCAGATTCAGTTAGGATTACAAACGTCTGAAAAAACTGTACATTCCAGAAATTTTCGAGACTTTCCTATTCGGGCTCATTTTTCAACATCTGAATCTTCTTTTAAAAGTACATCTGAATCTTTTATTTAGGACATTCAACGCTCTTTCCAACGGTATAATGACATTTGCATTTTGACTGAGAAATGAGGGACTTATGGCCATTTTAATGACTTAAGGTCGAAATCACGAAAAAAATCTTAAAAGTGAAAAAATTCGGATTTCAACCGGTATAAAAAAAGGTTATAGGACAATTTTCATCAGAAATTATTTGTTGAATCGATCGCAGAATTGTTTTTCTCCTTCCTTAATTTTGTATTACCATTGCTCCACACGGAATGAAGTATTTTTTTCATTTCATTTCAGTTTACCGCCTTCTAACTAGTTTACATTTCTGTGTTTTGTGTTTTCCTCTTGGAAGATTTTATCTACCGCAACGCTAACCTAGAGTTACGTTTTGTTTTGATTACGGATTGATAAAATCCGTAATTTTTCATTCGAATCCTTAGTGAATTGAAGAGGGCAGAAGAAGAGGAGGGGGAACAAATAGCCTTCGAAATAGAAGATCTAGACTACGACTTCGTAGTCTAGATTGAGGTTAACTTCAAGAAATAGGAGACGAGGATTGACGAAACCGACTTCTTTTTGTAATGTGCAACAAACTGCCTTTTATGTATTAAAAGTTCTTATCGAAGCTATTTATAATGTGATGATTTATTATTTCGTAATTATATTATTAAACTTTGTTAATTTAACGTGCTGATTTATTATTTCGTAATTATAGTATTAAATTTTGTTAATTTAGCACTAGAGAGATAGGGAATTTAACTCTCTTTCATACGGTATAATCACATTTGAATCTTGAGAAAAATGAGGGACTTATGGTCATTTTAGTTAACGCGAAAAAATCTTAAAAGTGAAAAAATTCGGATTTCAACCGGTATAAAAAAATGTTATAGGACAATTTTCATCAGAAATTATTTGTAGAATCGATCCCTGGCCTGAGGTACGACCTTAACGCTTACACCCTGTTTATGAAAATTTTAAAAATACACTCGTACAATTATTCTTGAATAGAGTTCTCAAATTGTATGGGCAGCTAGCTTAGGTACCATTTCTATCATTACAAAATTTGTCACATTTAAAAATGAAATCTTTCGTACATCGAAAAATGGAATGGTTTATTTTTCAGCAATTGCTGTTTTTCGGGATCCTCGTGGCGTTGGGGATACAAATAACCGGATCCCCAGTCAGTTTTCCGACTGAACGACCCGAAGGGAAAGAGTTGGACGACGTCGGGACGGACGACAGCGAGGCGAGGTTCAATCACGCTATTCGCCGTGAGAAGAAGAAGCGGAAACGTCAGAGATTAGCTTGTCTTTTGGCGTTGCATCAGTCGAACGGTCGATACAAGAGAGCGACGCCTGCCGAGGGTGATGAGAGGACGCTTCTATGGGGAGGATTGAACTATTACAATACCGACATCCACGTCTACAACGGCGGGTATGGAGGGCAGAGACCGTCATACGCACCAGGTACTTGTGGTTTAATTAGATTAGCCTGAACAATTATTGAGGGTTGCTTCAAACTGGCGAGGCTCCAAGTCGGAGTGGTTTGGGCTTGGTGAGGTTTTGGCGCCCAAGTTGAAACCGAAAAACACTACCACATGAAGCCTCGCAAGTAAGAATTTAGTCATAAGGGAGAATCCAAAATGTCTTGGAAGTTGAATATACCAGGTGGGCGTTGTAGTACCTATACAATGAACAGCCTGGATCTGTTAACGGTGGACTAAAGACGGATGGTGTAATTAATTGAGATTGATATTCCCCTTCAAGGCCCGGAATCTCAAGACGTTATCAGGTGACTTTTATGAAGAAGGAGGTCTTGTGGTCACCCACGCCTGGAATAGCGTTTACTTTACCAACCACAGACGATGATGTGTTTTTTCAGTCCCACCAAACTATCCCACACACCCAGTCACCAGCTACTCAAGTACTTGAGGCAACTGCTTTAGATGTCATCAGGCTAAGAGCGCTCAATATCCCTGTGACTTAATATCCCTGTAGTATGGTAATTGTACTTCTACGACAACAAGTGGAACTGACCCTTTAGGTTTTTATCCCACATAGTCTCAGGCCAGCCAGATATGGCCACTTTCCCAACATCTTTTCTTGCCACTGAGACCAAAGCTTTGCACCCAAAGCGCTGATCTCCAGTATTTATTGTACGAGTACAATAAATTCTTCCATTTTGTGATAATTATGGCATTTTTGATACTAGCAGGACGAAACCATTATTTCATACACAACTCAAGCTCAAATAAACATTGGGGTATGCGCATGAGAAATCTAAATTGAGAAAACCCGATTCGTTATGTTTTTTGAGTTGCTATTGCACGTGAACACTAGTTTCCATGTCGAGAAAAAACATCGATAATCACCATTAAAATCTGATTGATTTGAAACGTGCGGTTGTGACGTCACCCACCTTCGGCCATCTCGCAAGTTTCAGGAAGGGTGGCTACCGTTTTGCGTCAGTGCGGTGGTAGCATTGATTAAATTGTGCCCCAACCAATCAGATGCTTCAGTGGTTCTGACGTCATTGCGTACTTTTTATGAACATGATTATGTTTCTCTATCCATAAAAAATGAGGGTAAACTAATTTCGACGAATGGTTCCCATTTTCACGTTTTTGAAGCGATTCTCTATCAATAAAAATGCAAAACAAAAATCATGCGCAGACCCATTGTGTGTAATACCTCACACACTCCCCCTCCCCCTTGTGTTCATTTAATATATTAATCTTCATTTATATATTTCATTTCTAAGAGCACAAATAATGGTTAGGGGTGGTTCGAGAAAATTCTTCTTTTTTTAAATTTCTGAACCCTGTAGTGCACAAAAGTTGTAATTGATAAAGACGTGAAAACCCTTAATTATCATTTTTTATTGATTTATCTTCCGTAATGCGATCAAAGTTAGCAAAAATGTGTGAAAAACCTTCATTTTTCATAGGTAATTTTGTTTAAGCACGATAGAAAGTTTTAATTGTGTTCCTATACCATGAAATCACTGCTAAACGTATGTAAAATCAACATATATGCACATATTATACGGTTTTTTCGTATCTTCCAATCGCGCAGCATTGGACAAAATGTAGTTTTGGCAAAATGTTTGGCAGAATTCGAAAGTTTGACGGTTTATTACCTTTTAATCATACGACTTTTGGAGATGCTATAGTTCAATTCTATTTGAATAATCTATTAAAAATCCAAGCATATCGCTCGCCATCATTTTTTGACCATTTTTTTGTTTGACAATTTTACTTTCAGATAATTTAGAAGTTGTCGAATAGTACCTAAATATTTTGGTACATTTTTTGTTTCAATATTCATTAGTTGGTGCAGCTCTTCGCTCATTTCGTTTACAAAACGCTCCCAGAACTCACCACACTGGCATGCACTATAGCGATCAAATTTTAAAAAGTTTTTCTCGAACCACCCTACTAATGATGATCTTGATTGTTGCTTGTGTGGTTGGTTGCTTGCAGGAGAGACGTCAAATCCTTGTCAATCGTCCCCAGCGTTTCCCGGGTTCCCCAGTCTACCAAATCTCCCAAATCTACCAAGTCCCACGTTGCCGAATTTCTCCAACATTGGGAACGAAATCATCCACTTCGTGAATCCCGGAAGTGGAAGCAGCAGCTCGTCCAGCAGCAGCAGCTCGGGAAACCGACCGGGAGGAGGATTGGGGAGCTTTGGAAACCCTGCTCCAGTGAGGCCACCTCCAGTGCGACCACCTCCAGTGCGGCCGCCTCCAGTGACGTCAGCCCCAGTGAACACCGAAGCTCCCAGTGGGGGAAACGGTGACGGCGACAACGAAGACTACGACTACAGCGACGGAGACTCAGATGGAGACAGCAACAGAATAAAAAGGCGCAGGAGACCCACTCAAAATTCTCCTCTGGCAAACGCCATTCGCCCTGCTTCCAATTACATCGATTATTACGTTCTCAGACCGATAGATCGTACATTTCGTCAATTAGTTCGATGGTTTTAGTACTTGGTCAAATCAAAGCACTAGTAACCACCTGGCAGGGGCGGGGAAGTCATGAGGTTCATAAACAAACCTCACCTGGGTCAAGTTACTGAGCTCACTAGATGAGTGAAATCGACTCTCACTCACCGATTAGGTTCAAATTTGGAAGGATATAAAAGTTATAACTGAATTTCTTGCACACGGCCAAATCAACTTTTTTTTCATGAACCCCCCCTTGTAACCGCCCCTGCCATTTGGTTCTCACAATTCATTCTAACACTTAATTGAAAATCTAATACTGGAAAGTAAGTCAGATTCTAAACTGTAGTCATTTCCATAAATTTTAGAGTACAGTGCTCGTCACTTCAGCCGAGTGCCATGTACCTACTGATAACTTTGCCGGTGTTCGACCTATCTTCTTGAAATGTGAACCACTACGCATTAGGTATACAATATATTATAATATTCTTTCCTTAGGTATTGGGCCACCAACCAAAATACAGGTCTTCAGGCGTCGTACCAACTCGCTCAACCTGTTTTTGTGCAACGCCAGTTCCTTGCAAAGTAACCAACACAATATATTGCCTTAATACGACTGACTTTATACATCGCTTTGACTCGAGATAATATTTAGACCTGTAACTCGACATTAACACGACTCTAGTCAGAATAATATATTATATTTAATGCTTTGATAATATGCGAATATAATAATAGATACTATGTTTGTTTTATAGTTACCATGATGTGATATATTGTTCGATCCTTCGTTGTAATTTACTAATAAATAGTAATAGAAATAGAGTTACACTAATGGATTTTAAATTACTTTAATTGAAGCAGGTTTTATTTGAAACGTCCTAAAAAAGTGGTGTCTTTCATACACTCATTCAATTACTGACGAGCTACAAGTAGCAAGTTCCAGAAAATTGGACTTATTCTATTAAGTACACTTTGGAGTCTCACCGGAAGTTTACTTTCTGTTTAAAGTGACCAATATTTATGTGAAATAATAAATCCAAATTCGAAATAAATTTTTACTCGTTGATTTTCACTCCTCGTCAACAGACTCGCTGTTATCATTTTTTGCGCTTCAATTTTTTGGAGGCGTCGACTGGCGGTGGAAGTGCAGCCTGCAAATGGACCAATTTATGAGGGGATAAAATATCGAGGGTCTCACGGCAACTTCCCACATCGTCATTTGGGCGACTTTTCAGCAGAGCCAAAAAACCATCTGCCAATGACAATGTTTACTGAGTAATTCAGTAAAATAAATCGTGAGATTTAGTGTTACCTAACTTATACTTAGTTAGATCGATCCGCTGGGGGAAGACGCTTCGAATGGTATGAATAACTCTTTTTGGCCAAAAGTGACGATGTGGGGTGTTGCCGCGAGACCCTCGATTTGTCAGTTGGTATAATAGAAAGTGTGAACTAAATCAACCAAAAGGTGCGAACAAACTGATATCAAACGGGAGAGAAATAGAAGAGCGTAACTAACTACGAGAACATGAGAAGCAGGTTGAAATGTATGCAGGAGGTATGAACAGAGTTGAACCAAATTCTGAAGTGGTATGAATTAAGTGAAATGATCCACGGATCTATTGGTTCAGCTCTTGTGAAATTAATAGAAATAATGGTGTCAATCTCATCACAGAGCCTACTTCATAAAATAGGCTACGCTAATAGAGTAAGTAGTTTGAAGGGATATAGAAATACTACCTATAGTATATAACTATTGGCTACTTGATCACTACTCCCGTATTATTGAAATGGAAGGAGGTAGTCCGACGATATTTAGGAACGAGTACCGTGGGGAAGGATCAAGCTGCATGCAGGAGACCACCAGGGCTACCAACATTACAAGAAAGAAGAATTCGAGGACAACACTATTTTGAGATTGGCAATCCTGATGTGGATGACAGGGAATCCCCTCGCCCCTCCCCAAATTATTCTCTCTCCGACCATTGTAGAACAATCATATTTAGAGCCCCCCCCCCCCCTCCGTAATTCTGTCAGCATCACTTCAACGTCACGAATTTAGTCCTAAAATAAAATAGCCCCATACCAAGTCTCAGAGGAGAAAGATCCACTTTTGAAATATCCTATTTATTTCTGAATCACTTTTGAGTGGTTGAGACTAGTCTTTTATCCTGGATGGCCGAAGGTCTACCTGCAGGAGCTGGTGGGGTTCCATTGAAACATGGCTGAGCTTGACAACATCCTTACACTAATTGGAGTGTCACTATATTGGGGCAACATCACACATCAACCATAGCGAGCCATTCAATCGAACATAGTAGCAGGTACGATCCTCTGTTCCGTGCAACACTGGATCACGATGGTAGGCAGTGCAGCTGCTGGCAACTGCCAATCCGAACATGAGCCAAATTACGTTCTGGCATGGGTGAAGCAAGTACCAGTTGGACAACTGAGACCTGTGTCCAGTGTGTAGTCAAATGGTGCTAGAATTCTCATCTTATTTCCTGCTTGAGTGCCCTCTCTATGACACTATCTGGGCCTGCATGTCACACTTTAGGGCCAGGAGTGTCTGAGAGAGGCTGTACTTGACTGGTTTCTATAGGGTTGTTACAATTATAATATACTTACAGCTTTAAAACTACTTAAAACTTATTTCTTCTCCATTTGGATTCAGAAAGAGCACAAATTCCAGATTCCGATCGCCAAACTTGGGTTCATGATGTTTAAAAAACATGGTTTGTTAGTCAAACTACTAACGCACTAACAGATTTTTCCGAGCTCAGCATCAAACTCATGTCTCCATCAGTTTCATCGAGGTCTTCAATTTCGCTGATGGTGTCACATTTACTGTCCAATTCAGTTTCAGTCCCTGAAGTTGAAATAGTGAGTTCTGAAAAAAACAGTAATTATGGCTTGCGGAAGACGTTGAGTAAACTAATAGTCGGGGGTAGAAGACTCAAAGAGAGTAGTGGAATGGGATCTCTGAGGGTAACGTTAAGTAGACGCCGTTCCAAAATAGGCAGGTCGAGTATGATGCCCACGAAAAACTAAACAAAATTTTATACTTAGGAGGAGTTCTATTTTTTGTGGATGCATAAATAACAAATAAATGGGTAGGTATTTCGTTAAAATACATGGTACTTAGAGGATGTGCAAGGTTTGAGGCTCAGTGGAGTTTTGAGGCTGTGGTATTTACTTCCTGGTCAAAATTAGGAGACGGGAGAAGCTAGTCTCCAGGATCGTTGGCGACAAGCTAAGTCTGACAATGCCTCGGCCTTATACACAAGTATAAAGACGTGTGGAACACCTACACTTTTCAACACGTTCATCGTACACGATAGGACAGCCCTAGGAGGCTACGTGGTAAGTAGGAGGAGGACTCACCCATTGCACTGGTCTGAGGTGACAGACGCAAACTCCCCATCTTCAACTCCTTAACAAAACTTAGAGAGAGTGCTTTCAATTGCTTTCTGGAATTGAAAACCTTAATCAGTTGACATTTTTGTACACCGCTCAACACGCGTTCAAAGGACAACGTAATTTCATTGGCCAACTCAATTATGGAATCCGTATATGCAACGAATGGCCGGTAATATATATATTTTTTAAATATTGTGTAAATCTATCGAAAGATTGAAAATTCGTCTATGATTTTTTGTTTACTATAAACTTACACAACACACGGACAATTAACGGTCGTGTGGGGTTTTCCCCTTCAAATGGGGTTTGTGTTGTGCGGGTTTAGTATAGCCTACCCCTTGTTAGCCCCTGCTTTGGGTAACCCCTTGTCTCCTGACTTTCGCAATTCCGGTTGATTTTGGACGTATTTTATTCATCTTGAAATTAGTTTTTTTTAATCACTGGAGGTTTATATTTTATAAATTCCTCTATAAACTACGCATATTTCAGCTTTTATAGAATCATAACGTTCTTTCCAAAAGGTCTAACATAAAGAAGACACAAGGAGCTTTGTTTTAAAGGAAGCTTAATTTGTGCTGAAAAGAAAGCCATTGTGGAAAAATATCTGATGATGCTGACAAAGGAGTAGAGCTAAGACCATATCACATCACTGTTGGTGGCAGTTTATACTTGTCTGGACCAGACAATGTTATGTGAATGTCACTGGATCAAAACGGATTGCTGCTTCTGTATTCCAATCCGTGCAAACCCAAGGGTTGATGTACATAGAAAACAACAAACTAATGGATTTGGTAAATATTCATACCTGAGCCATATACCTACATGTACACTGAATATTCACATAATATGTGTAGTAAACGTTATTTTAACCAAGGTAATTAAATATTTCTTACAATTCATCACTTACAGCTGACTTATTCACACTTCCATCACTTGTCAAATTATTCGTGCCCTTCCTTGTCGTAGTTACTACCTGCAACAAGTAGGTGCACTGTTTTTCAAAGCTGTAGCTTTAGGACCTAACTGCCTGAAACAGAGCTCTGTGAGTCTGGAAAACAGTGTTGAGTGCCTACCTATTGATAAGTGGTAACGATAACGTCAATGCAGCATTGTGTGTGCAGCAGAGACGTGTGTGGGGTATGATGAGATTAGCGCAGGATCTCGTACTGTAGCACTTGAGATGATAAATTCATCTTGATTAAGTTCAGGGCACTCACAATGTAAGCACTTGGTATTGTGAGGATACCAAGTCGAGCAAGCTCCCTCAGCAACTATCTCTCAAGCCGAGACAAGCCCAAACTCTAACCACACGTTTTTTATGTTTAAACCCTTTTTGGGAATGACCAGAATTGCCCCACTGTAAAATACAATACGATTGACGGCTAGTGTAACAAGCATGATAATGAGGATGACTTCCCTAGAAACAATCGCGACCAACGCTCGTACATATAATGCCGCGACAGGGGGTTGTCCACAATTTCCCAAAGAGAGTTGACTGGCTGATCAAGTTGCCACCTATGACTTGTCTTTGTTAAGTACCAAACCATTAAATGCAAATTTTGCAGAGCGCCAATTTTCATTTATATAGCCATACTTCCTCATATTCTACCGCTACGTCACAGACTCATGAGAGAAAGGATACATCCCAAGAACTCTTCAGAGGAAGGATACATCCCAAGGACTCATCAGAGGAAGGCTATCTCCAGGACTCATCAGAGGAAGGATACATCCCAATGACTCTTCAGAGGAAGGGTACGTCACACTACTCATCAGAGAAACGATACATCCCAAGGACTCTTCAGAGCAAGGCTATCTCCAGGACTCATCAGAGGAAGGATACATCCCAATGACTCTTCAGAGGAAGGGTACGTCACACTACTCATCAGAGAAACGATACATCCCAAGGACTCTTCAGAGCAAGGCTATCTCCAGGACTCATCAGAGGAAGGATACATCCCAAGGACTCTTCAGAGGAAGGGTACTTCACACGACTCATCAGAGAAAGGATACATCCCAATAACTCTTCAGAGGAAGGATACGTTCAGGGCTCATCGGAGGAAGGATACGTCACAGGACTCATCCCATAATGCCCATAAACATTCATTTCTTTTTTCAAAAAGAAAAGCATTTCGGAATCGGCTTAATTGAACCAAATATTCAAACGCGAGAGCCATTGGAATCGTTCAAACCCCTCCATCAATCCCTCAACGTCATCATGACGCCTACGTCATGCTACAATTTACACTAACCAACATTCCCTATTTTATCGAGATATAAAACTAGCACTATTCTATGCAACTGGTCGTTCAGTCGGTAGTGTCTTATCGTGCACAACCTCCATTCCTCCCCATACGCCAATTGTTCAGGTAAGTAAAGAGAGCGACGAATGAAATTTTAGAGGAAATATTTATTAATGAAACTATTGAATTAGTTAGAAAACAAAAAGATCACACATACAACAAAAAACAAGTTATCATATCGTGAAAAGTAATATGGTTGAAAAAAAAAAATTATAATCACATTTAAAAAATGCTAGTCTGTTCATAGATTCTAAATTAACACTAAAATATAATATGACTCCACTACATTGAGAATTATCCGAATAAGGCCTTCACAATTGACAATAATGGTGACGTCAAATACAGTCTGAATAAGTTAACATACCTACCTAACAAAAATAAATAAATGAAATCCTACCACTCGATGTGGGTTGAAATGAAGGTAAATGCGTGTAATCTTCATTGTGGGGCGTGGCAATGTTTTGAAGACTAGAACTATTCATAAGAATTCGTTCATGCAGTGTGTTCGAAATAGTTAATTTTTGTGGACTACAATAGAATGAAATATTGGGGTTTGGTTGAGGTAGTTTGAATAGCAGCCATATAACGACATATTTTCTTCAATAGAAAGGCACTAGGTTTGCTGATACAGAAAGTCGAGGAAAGAAAAGTAGGTAATGTACGAAGGATATCCAGAAAATCAGGTGACAAGTGCCCTGGAGGGCGGAATTTTTGTTCGGTAGTTGGTATACCTGTATTTAGTGGGATCCGTAATAAGCCCGTGCTCGCGGCAATCCTTGTTCTTTGACTTTATTGTGACTGAGGACGAAACTTGGATATGTTCCTACATGATCCTGAGTTCAAAAGGCAGTTAAAAAGGCAAATTTAAAAGACCAGTTTCCTCAGCGGAAGATTATGGCATCTGTGGTTGTGGGGCGGAAAAGAAGTTTTTGGCGAGGTTTAGAGAGGGGGACAAGCAGTGGAGAAGTGGCTTTCAGAGGTAGAGCGGATAACAATTTGGCTGAAATACACTTACTGTAATACTTTTCAACTTTCAACAGCTGCTGTAATCTTATTCCCTGGATATCCTTCGTTCGACACCTACTCACCACCAACCAAGTAACTGCACGAGGGAAACAAATGAACAATATTTAACAAATTGTTAGAAGGAATTATTAATTCTAACAAATCAAACCCTTGCCCCTGTGCCCTATCAAAAAGCATTTTACCATTTATGAGTTTGACATACTTTGAATTCAAATTTAATCACTCGTTTACTTTATTGACGACTAAAATGAGATGGTTTGAGATATATGATCAAAGTTCAATCAGCGAGCTGAAAATTGAACCAGATGTCAGGAACAGTTCAAATGAGATTCTAAATTTCCCGCTTCAAAATTAAAAGCACGTCAACTCCATAAATACGAGTACAATACTTTTCAACTGTGAACAACTCAAATATACCTCCCATCACGTACTCTCGTTTATTTGATTACCCCGCTGCAATAAATGTGAACGAGACAAAGGCACGAATTTCCAAGGAACTTGGTAATTGTTAATCAGAAACGAATTGAGCAATCAAGACACGAAAAAGACTGAGAGAATAACAATTATTCGACGCCACACCAGTAACTTATCACACTTCAAACAACCTAGTGGAGCAGAAGAATGCAGTATGAAGGTATGAAGGAAGGATGATGCGAGTTCAAACTTCCTCCATGTAATCACCATGGCCGCTGGCTTTTGACACTGATATGTCCACAGTGTTATCATCCTGTATAAAAGAGTTCGATAGAATTATTCGAAATTCTCATTCAAATTTCATCCAATCAATTAATTATAGTCAAGAAACGTTCCAAGGTGCGTGAAACCCCCAATAGTCCTATAAATTGGAAACTTAACACATGCTCAAAAAAATAGACAGCACACCACGTTTTCCCGCATTCTAGTTCTTTCTGATAGTCGAGTATGTATGAAACAATCATCCAAACACCCACAAGGTAGGAGTTGTTCCTGCCGGTTCTGCGCAAAGAGTGTGTTTTACAGTCTGAAAAGTTAATATGAACTCCAACTGCACAGAGTCGGATTCTGATCATTTTAAATATCAAATAACGTCTGCCTTGATTCATGAAAACCTTGCAACTTCATCTACAAGGGTCCATCATGTTCTGTACGAATTAATTGGAGAATTGAGGATAAATACTGTACGATCGTCCGAGGAGGTGAGCAGGTGGATTTAGCAACTATCTTAGTGATGGTTTCATCAATTTTCTGACTCAAATATTTTCCAGATATTTCGATTTTGATAGGAACTGCTCCATTCTGAAGAGTAACTTCCTGAGATGGTTATGGGCTGTGGTAGAATCTCTGAAACGTCCTATTTCGACGAGAACGGGTCTTTCCATTGCGACACCGCCCAACTTCAAACCACACCCCACCTCTGACCAAAATGGGGCTTCACAAGCACCGCCTAGAACCACCAGACTATAGTTTTTTATAATCCACTGTTCCTTCTCCCATGATTGTTTCTATAATTCGGTATTAGAGAAATGTATGACTCATATTAAAGAGATTATAGACAGTTTTTGCCGACTTACCGAAACCGCAGTAACACCAGACATATTGGAATTGTGAGACGCTATGTCTTCTTCAATTTCGCTATCACCACTATCGGAGTCTTTGTTTCCACTTTTAGTGATCTTATTGCTATCAGTCGTTTTTTCAAATGTAGAATCTGAAAAACCACAACGGTTTGATAAATAGGTACTCAGCTGCAAGGAGAAGAATTGGATGGGGTTTAGAACCCCATATGGTTGTATTCCCAAAGAACTTGAAAATAAGGTAAGTACACGAAGTATGAAATTGGGAATTGAATAAGAAAATTCAGAATCCAGTCCGGCCGGAATGTGTTTGTGGTACTTCAGTGGTTCCCAATCAATTCACTGCTGAGGACCACTTCGTACCGTTCAGAATCTAAGGCCGACCACAAACGATATAATTATTACTGTTAATTCGTGAGGTAACAAGATAGTCCTTAAGACTGACCCCAATTAGTCTAGTTTATTCAAAAATCGCAATGTATGTACATTTTATAGAATATGACTTACTTAATCCAATATCAATTAAAGATTTCAAATCGCTCCCTTTCTGATTGAAAGACTGGGTTCGGTTATTGAGAGGTGGAAGGTTGCTCAGTGATGTGAGGGAATTGGCATCTTTTGGCCTGAAACCGAAAAACAAATCATAAACTGTATTGAAGGTGAGAATTATCACCGGCAATGGTAACAATAAATCTAGGGACGCGGGAGCGTCCCGCCCGCCAAGAAAACCGAAGCCCTGAAAACCGAAGCGACTGAGACACTGATTACGCGACGGAACAAGTTGGTGTTTTCACCCTCTCGTAGCTCTGACCCCTGAGTGTCTCGAGAATTGATTTTTTGTACACCAACCCTCCAGGGGCACGTGAGGACGTAAACCAAAATTCAGCTCTCGGGAACATCAGGTGTCGGGGGTATAACAGTTTTAAAACCGCTATTTTTCACGTTTTTCGTGTTCTTCTTCTTCTTCTCGTTGTTGTTGTTGTTGTTGTTGTTGTTCATTGACGGGGCTACAGCCCAGCAGACAAATCGGATCGAGCTGAAATTTTGCACACACGTTTGTTATGCTCCAAGGGAGTGCCTTTTGGCCATTTTTTCTCCCTCCCCCCATTTCCCCCCCAATTAGGGGGGAAATAGTGTTTTTTAGGAATTTCAAATGGTCATAACTCCTTCAAAATTGAAGCTTTTTCAGATTTTCTTTTTTAGTTGTGTTCAGCTTTTCAAACTGTTTAATTTGAGATCAAAAAATGCTTCCTAAGGGGAAGAATAAAGGAGTTATGGTGATTTTTCTATTTTCAACAACAACTGCCGCAAATATTGATGAAAATTGGTGCGGTTGGTCTTAAAATGTCCGCTAGGTTGTCTAGAATATGCTCAATAATTTTGAACTAAATCTCAATCGATTTGACTAATCCACAGCCAAAAATACGTGAATAAATTCCACATCTACTGATTTGGCTAATTTCCGAAAACATCAAAGTTGAACGGTGGTCAGAAAAATTGTCGTAGAGCGGCGCCTGTTTAAGGATCGATAGGAAATTTTATGGGCTTTCGAATGAGGGTAGCGCACTTTGGCACTTTTCCCAACGGTTCTCGAGTTATTCGCGATTTTTGGTATAAAAACGTGCGTTTTACCAGTTGCAAACTTTCTCTTTCCTCTTTCTCTTCGACACCAATAATTACAATTATTGTAATGATTCTCAACAACAAAAATTTGCACAATCCCCAAGAAAAAATGCAACCAATTTTCAAAAAATTTCTAATTCAAATTTATTCAAATTTCTAATTCTTTCTATTTTTTTAAATTTAATAATAAGAATAATTGTATTAAATTTTAATAATTGTTTTTAAATTGTTGATTGTTTTAATTAATCGAAAATTTTAAAACTAATATTTAACCAATTCGCAAAAATTTTAAAACTACTTATTTTTCAAACACATTTCAGATAACAAACAATAATTTCCAAAAAATAATTATTCTTGTCACAAAAACAAGAAACAAAAAGGCAAATTAGTAGGCGTACTAATTTTAACATGAATAATGTTTTTGCGGTGCCCTACCAGAGTTGAAAAGCGTAACGAAGTTTAAGTCACGAAATTATGTCACGAAGATTTTTAATGATTTTCACGTACAACCGAGCCGTTTCTAGGGAAATGAAACTTCTTTAGTTTTCAACGGACAAAAATCGTTCTCCATTCGTTGGGAAGCCTTTAATTTATGCATAAATTATATACTGCCAAAACCGCTGTAAATATCGAAGAAGCTGAGATACAGCCCTGAGTAAATAAAAAAACTAATAAATTTTCCGCACATTTCTTAATATTTTCCATACAGACAAAGAAAAGGGATAAGGAAAAGGGGAAACGGGACGCAAAAACATTATTCATGTTTTGCATAGCAAATACCTCGTTCTATACAAAGTATAGAAGAGAAAAGATCCGGGGGGTCCAGGGGGGCTTGCCCCCCTGGCGAGGCGCGAAGCGCCGAGTTTTACTAAATTTTGACTAGGATAAAACTTCATTTAGGAAAACATTTACTAGTTACCTCGTAGGTACTTTTGTATTGTATAAGTTGTTGAACCGTATTGTATAAGTACCACTCGAAAACTAGCCATGCAAAAAGATGTGATATCCCCCCAAAAACAACTCCGTCGTAAAAACTGGCCCGCCAAAAAACCTCAGCCGCAAAAAGGAATGATATCCATTTTGCCCGCCAGCCACATATATAGGATGCTCAGTGCTTCGCACCTCGCTGTTGAGTGTGCATATAGAAACCTGATCCTCCTACCCCTAACCTCCACCGTCAATGTTTTCCTGTTCCCTGTCACCTTCCCACAACCCCCTCTCACCCTTAGTCACCCTCGGTTTCACCTAATATGTTTCCTCTGTTACACCAGCAGGGAGCTTTACGCTTCTTTCAATGCTGTTGGCGGGAGCTTTTTGCCAGATGAACAAGCCTGAATTGAAGCATTACTTCATTACAGTTGTACCACCGCTGATTACTCGTGACCACCAGTAATACAGGGTGGGGCAAAACAAACAGTGCAGTTTTGAAGGGTGACTAAATCCTTCGTGGAAGTGGTAGGAACCTGGGAGGGGTCTCATTGTGTCCGGCCACTCACCCCATTTTCAGTCACTACCATGGTTTGGACCGGAGAGCATCGAGGCTTCGCTGTCCGCACGTTTTTCGAAAGCGGCCGTTCTTTCATCGCCACCCAGCGGGCCTTCCGGCTGCACTTCAACATTCCACGTCGAGATCCCGTCCCTCATCGCAATGTTATCGCGGCTTGGGTTCGTGCATTGGAAGAAACTGGATCCACAACAAGGCCTAGGGGTATGGGAAGACCAAAAACGGTTCGAACACCAGAAAATGTGGCTACTGTGAGAGCAGCTGTCGAACATTCGCCTAGGCGCTCTGCCCGTAAGCATGCAACAGCATTGAACATGTCTAACCGCTCGCTAAGGAGAATTTTGCATGAAGATTTAACGTTCCATCCCTACAAGATGATGATTGTTCAGGAGTTAATGCCCCCAGACTTTCAAAACCGTGTTAATCGCGCCCAAGAAATGCTAAACCGTATCCCACCAAGGTCAACTTTTTTCTCTAGTGACGAAGCTCACTTCCATCTGTCTGGAGCCGTGAACAAACAAAATTTTCGCTATTGGAGTGACACTAATCCACGACAACTTCACGAGAGACCTCTCCACTCCCCGAAAGTTACTGTGTGGTGTGCCATTTCGAAATTCGGGGTGATTGGGCCTTACTTTTTTGAGGAGGATGGGCGAACCACAACTGTCAATGCTCAGCGTTATGTTTCCATGCTGGAAACGTTTTTTGAGCCAGAATTGGAGCAGTTGGCTGGAGAACAAGATCTGGGGGATATCTGGTTCCAACAAGATGGGGCTACGGCCCACACAGCGATCATTTCGATGACGAAACTGCGGCAGATGTTCCCTGCGCGCCTCGTCTCTCTGAGGGGTGACCTGGGGTGGCCCGCGAGATCACCAGATTTGAGCATCTGCGATTTTTTCCTGTGGGGCTACCTCAAGGAAAAGGTTTTTAAACATCGTCCTCACACTTTGGAAGAGCTGAAGACACGAATTAGAGAGGAAATCGCCACAATTCCAGTCGATATGTGCCAGAAGGCTGTCGAAAGTTTCAGAAATCGCCTCCATCAGTGCATTGCTGCTGAAGGCCATCATCTTGCTGATGTAATCTTTAAAACTTGAATAAACAAATGGGGTGAAATACTGAATCAAATAAAACAAACCGCATTTTTCTATGTTGCGCCGTTTTTTTTTATAGCCCTTTTTAAACTGCACTGTTTGTTTTGCCCCACCCTGTACTTATGTTAGCTTGTTCATCTGGCAAAAAGCTCCCGCCAACAGCATTGAAAGAAGCGTAAAGCTCCCTGCTGGTGTAACAGAGGAAACATATTAGGTGAAACCGAGGGTGACTAAGGGTGAGAGGGGGTTGTGGGAAGGTGACAGGGAACAGGAAAACATTGACGGTGGAGGTTAGGGGTAGGAGGATCAGGTTTCTATATGCACACTCAACAGCGAGGTGCGAAGCACTGAGCATCCTATATATGTGGCTGGCGGGCAAAATGGATATCATTCCTTTTTGCGGCTGAGGTTTTTTGGCGGGCCAGTTTTTACGACGGAGTTGTTTTTGGGGGGATAATTATTTACACCAAATGAATGGCCTTCTAAGGTGGATAATGATAAACGAGAGGACATTAGGAAGAATAATTCAACTCAAAGCTATTTTCGCTGGTTAACGTCAAGAATATAGCGACATGGGATTCGCAGATGTATTTTGGTGATCGGATATTGACTGGCCTCTACTTCCTGCTGCTCACGACTTGAGGCTATCAGGTGTGCGAACTGAGGTGTTTTCCAGGATGAACGAAGTAGGCACTCAAATCGAGCCATCGTGTGGAGCCCACATTCTTACCATTGACCGTTCAATGTTGCTTGTTGAAATTTTGACATAAAAGCCACCCGAAACACGTAGATCGTTCTCAGGGCTTCAATCCTGGAATATGGTCGCAATCACACTTTTGTTGAATTATCGTATCGGATTCAATCGTAGCAGTGCCATGTTACTCAGAAGCGTGAGCGATACAGATTTGTGACTGCGCAGAGTTTCTTAAAACGACTAACGAATAACGGGATCACTGGCTAAGTGGGCCTTAAGGCCGAGGAGAAAAAAACCATCAAAATGACCTCTCAACAAACTCAGACCTACCAGGGGAAATCTGGCCAATTCGCAGTTGAAACTGTCATTATGGGTCTAATTGCCGTCTCATTACCAGCAACAGAAACTGCTGATGAACTGACCTTTTAATACAGAGCCCGTAAAAATCACGATATTCAACTTACTTGGGCTTGTCACGATTTATTTCATTTCTGGCGGCTGTGCTTTTAACGGTGTCCCCATTAATGTGAAGATTTCGTTTCTCATTTTCGACTTTATCGTGTTTGAAGAGAGTTGCGTCTCCGTTTAAACCATTGGGAAGTGAGACTTCGGGGGAAACAGAACGGTTTTGATCTTCTCTGAATGTTTTCAACCCACTTTGTCTACCGGCGTTGGAGTCGCCAGCCGCCGTTTCGTTCACTGCTGCATCCGTGGATTGCGAAAGGACGTGTGCGAGAAGGGGCAAATCTGGATAAAAAATACGAAATAAAATAATACATTTATCAAGACAAGAGCGAAAATCCTTGAACAATTCAATATCAAATTAATAATGCTCAAGAAAAGTTGTTTTGAAAAGTTTCCAAGAAAAGATGTCTTTTAAAACGAATTCTATAATCAATGTACATGAGGTACTAATTCGCACCTCGAATCGGTTCACAATAGTTGCGCCCTGAATAGTTCTGAATGGATACAATCTCCTAAGGAGCAGGCTATTGATTCACACAAATGACAACATCGAATGAGCGATCCTCGTCTCTTGTACATATCCCTACTGTTGGGAATTTAGTTGACTACGGTTTGTCTGTTAGTTTTTACAACCTCAGTATTGTTGTCAACACGTTCATTAGTTGTCAACAGTTCATGTTGTCAACACGTTCAACACTTAGTTAAAATAAAAAAGTCTTATAATTTCGTTCGGTGAAATCGGTGTTTTTTCTTCACGACCCTTTATCGTCAGTAATTCTTACACTTAACACATAATATTATTAAACTTGATAGAAACCGAAACATATTAATATTATAAAACATACCTGCGGGCGGACTATCCATGGCCAAATCCGCGGCAAGTTTACCGCGGCCCTCGTAATTGTAATCAATACCAGCGTGCGTTTCTGGGTCGAAAACCATCGTGGTGAATTCGAGATTGAAGAATTCAAGGAATTCTCTGACTAGCGACAAGACTTTGAGACCATCACGACTTTTCACGAAGTCTTTGAGCGGTTGATTCATGAAAGGAGACTTATCCTGAAAATTATCGGTCTTTCATCATAGAGCAAGACAGGGGGGATCGTGAAAGACCCTTGAATTGTACACGAATCGAGTTAGCATGGATTCTATTATGGATGACAGGAGATGTAAACGTACCTTGAAAACGTCCTGTTCTTCCAAAGCAAGAAATACACTGGCTCTGATTTCTGCCTGAAAGAACCAATGGAACCAATGAAGTAAATAACGATATAATGGGATACAATCAACCAACAATGACGCATTAAATAATAGGCAAGTTACGAGTACCTGAACTTTCCCGAGAACACCTTTGGCTTTCAACGTTTCAGCCACCAGATCACGGAGTTCCTTATTTTCTTCGTTTATCGGCATTATTTTGAAACTGAATAAAAAAACAAGTTACGAATAGTATACAATTCAAATGATCAAAATATCGAATAATTTTTTGAGGCCAAGAATCAAAATGGGAAACAAAATAACTCTATTGTTTTGCAATAGATTGGATACTTAAACCTTGTTGTGACGCGAAAAGTTGAAATTTTTGCGTGGAGGTAATGTTGACATACATAAGGTTTGCTATGTGGTTCATGGATCACAGCATGGATCTTACACTTCGTATTGATCTTCAATTCGTCTTACCGAAAGTTGATGTTAGTATCTTTCACAAATGATTAAAAAAAAATCAATTGATCAAATCTATTGAATCAATCGTTAGAATACTGCTTGGAGGACAATTCCCAAGGCGAATGTAGACGCCACAATGATTTTGTATGATCGGCGCCATTGATGTGTGGATGAAGCAGATCGACGTCTGGAGTTCACTGACCTCAACGGGTCGTCCTACTTTTACTCATCTTCCTGATTCCCACCTGTAATTTTTAATCATTTTTGATCAAAATTTGAAGAAAGTGCTTTGCATCGTATTTTTCATCGCATGGTTAGTTTTCAGTGGGCTTTAAAAATGTATTTACAATTACCTACGGTACTATCTCAAAATCAATCATTTTAGTATGATCGAATCGACGACGGGAACGTCGTGAACAATTAAATTTAAATAATATTAATCACAGAAAGGTGGTGATAAAACATTCATAAAAACTCATCCGACTCACCAGATGGTAGTTTCCCATCATGCATTGGAAATCTATCTGGGGACCCCCTGGTGACTGGACGCCATGTTTGTTGTTCTGTGGCTGGCTGTTCGCTGCAATGTCTGTTGCAAGTGATTCCCAAATAGGTCGTCGTTAATTTTCGGGGTTTCCCTTTATTTCCAAGTCCAAATGGAGTGTGTCGCGTGATATTTACACTCGTTTAGCTATGATTAACTGTTTTGATATGAATTCTGTGTCTAGTTATTGACGATTCCTGTTTTTTACCGAAGTGTTTCTTTGTCTTATGCCATTCTAGGGGGGGAGGGGAGAGATCTCAAAGTCGGACTCTCTGAACCCAAGGTTGGTTGATCTTGATTTGGTACTCAGTGCCCGGATTTGTTTCTTCCCTGTCAGACTGTTCACTTGAAAATATCCGTTCGCTGTCGTTTTCCAAAGTGCATCGATCATTCTCTTGAAGGGACGTCCAAGAGTAGCGTGAGATGCACCCGATGTGGCATGAACCTGACGAGAATTTCGACGACAGATTTTCATTCGAAGACTCTGATAGATTCGAAGAAGACTCCTTATGTAGTTGGAGTACGGAACCAGAGTCCGTTTGCAATAACTGGCGAGGATGGAAACGACCTATACCTGGCTCGTCGACGGTATACAACGGGAAAAAATCGTCCTCAGGTGAGATTTTGACAAATCATACTATTTATTCCCCAATTCCAGTGGACATCAATAACTAATAATGAAACTATGTTCTTCTCGATACCTAAAGTGACTCCATTATTGACGTACGTTTTTGAGAACAGGTACTTAGCTACTGTAATTCAATACATTGGCACTCTTGTATAATATTATGGTGTTTGGTCGTAACGTTTACAACTGTCGTCTGTTGGTGTGTTTATGTCGGGTTGCATTCCCCAGGTTATGTGCACCCATTATACTACAGTATACTCCATTATCCTATACTACAGTAGGTTAGATCCTAGAAGAACATCATCTCATCCTATAAATCTGTTCGACTATGTATGTGGCCTGCATACTTTTATGCAGAGTTGCGAGTTCACCTGAAGATATCCAAGGAGTGCAACTTAGAGCTAGATTGATAAATCAATCACCTGTACTTCAGTGTAAAAGGCAAAAGTCGCTCTATGTTCCTACACACTTGTACCTGCTGGTACATGTAACATTTCCATTTGATAACTCTGAGCTGCACTTTCTACCTTCATTTTCACAAATCGACATGATATAAATAAGAACTGAAGGCTCAACTTTTCCTGAAATATCTCCGCTTTCATATGTTTTTCATTTGAAATATGTATCCAAATCGAATGTAGCATTTCAGATTGGGGTTGCTTTATGTGATGAGGCATATTTAAGAAATTGCAATGGGTGATTTTAATAAGTGTGACAACCTTACCTAATAATTATTCCCTAACCCAACATGAAAACCACCACATTCGTAGCTTTTCAATTGAACCTTTCATCGAGTAGGTAGGTACATTTTTAAATTTCAAACAAATTCAATCAATTTCAGTTTGAATGTTGTCCCAATTTGACCAGTGTTATCGTTGGAGCAAGAGGACTACTTGAATGTAGGCCACCACCAAATAGTCAATTTAGTCAATATTCGGTAATGAACCATTGCCACCATATTAATAATGATTAATTAATTAAATTATTATTGGAAATAAAACAGAACAGTGATCCAAACAGTAGAGCGATCTGTACAGATGATTAACCATTGTCCAAACATTTGTAGAGTTTTTCGAATATGCCCACTGCTGCTATTTTTCGCTTCATTCAGTGACATTATTCGTAACGAAAAATTACGGATGAAAGAAGTTTGACTTATAATAATTTAATTATTGTAACTATTGAAGTCATTTTTATTGTTGAGATGCGAGCGAATCAAGTGAGTGAGCATTTCTGATAAGTGATCATACACTCGTATTAATAAACAATAATATTGTTTATTAAGCACATATTATAATATAATATTATATTATAATATAATATTATGTACTTTGCACTCGCTGACTTATTGAAGTTTCAATAGTTTCTGGTAAAAATTAACTAAAACTGGCTTTAAAAAACCGCCCTTCCTCAAGAACCCCCCCCCGGCCTCATGAAAGTCCTGAATCCCCCCCTTGTAGTACACCCTCACTGCATAAATGATAAACCAAAATTCCAATATATTGGAATTTTGGTTCATCATTTTCAATATTGAACCATCGGAACGAAATAATTACATAGGAACAATGTCAACCCTCAAAATAATCTTTTTTACGTTTCAAGGTGCATCAAATTTTTAAATCCAATGAATCGAATCAAAGTTAACGAATTGACCAAATAATCTGAAATTCCGCATGCGGGCTTAACTCAACCTTAACTCAATACAAAAAGTAGGGATTCTAAAATTTCAAAAGTCTTGTAAATAAACGGAAGGTGTAATGTTTTGTTCGAATTTGAATAGATTTTGACTTTGAGTATTTTTCAAGCCAAAATTTTTTCACCCAAAATTGTTCGTTGAAAATGAGGGCTCCAATGAAGAGCAGAGAAAAAAGAACGGTAGAGCTTCAGGGTAATTTCAAACTGGGAAACTGCTGATTCATTGGAAACCCGTGGTTTTGTGATATCGAGTTACTTGTCCCTAATCCCTAATATTTGTCGTTAGTTAGCCTACACGTAATATCTCATAAATATCCAGGTCGGCCTGGAATTTAGTCGGAATGTTTCCGAGACCGTCTCCGAGTTAGTTACCAACTACCTCTCGCTCAGAGAGGGATCATTCACCTGCTCGATCGAGCAAAAATTGTTTCAGACGTGTAGCATAGAAATTTGGAACTTGGACTCCCCAACTTCGGGTTGACAGTTGTCGTTCTTTTCATGCACATAACCGACGTTCTATCGGATCGATTCGTCCGTTTCTTTGTGCTCCCCTTCCGCCCCCGTTTGTAGACTGCAAATAATTAATAATTTCACTCGATCGGCAACATTTTGTCACGACATAATTTACTATTCATGGACTACCGTTCGGGCTGTTTGACTCGAAGGAATGATGTACCTGCTCAACTTGAATATTCATTTTGATTACCTAGTAGGATAGGATTTTTATGTACTTCCACATAATATGTTATTATATTATATTATTTTCTGGAACCTCACTTCGCCAATCGATCCACACTACTACAAATTTCGAACGATTTCGAGTCGATTCAGCCTATTTCGTTTCATACAGTAACTGTTACATATTTTGATCATAATTACTCTAAAGCTACATGTTTTGCGACATATTTTTGATGTTTCTGTGGTTCTCATGGTTGGGGTTTAGCTCCAAGGTCGACTCCCTGAGATGTTCCCTCCCTCGCGCCTAATTGCCCCCAGCTGTTCCTTCGTCTTCATCTCCTGGAAGTGATTTTACGTGATTCACTCGTTTTACCCAGGTTTCCGTAATCCACAGTGTTCTGCCTCCCCATTCCGATTTCAATGTTGAAAATAAATTCTTTTGGCTCCCAAAGTGAGATTTTCGAGATTTCTTCTTATGCTGGAAGCAGTAGTGTTTGAGGGGTATTAGTTTCTCGTGAGAGATGCCAAGACCTGTGCTGTCAACTGAAGCTCGTGTGGCCAAGTACATTCACGAAGTGATAATTTGTACACACAGACATTTTATACTGATCAAGTTGCGAAAAATCTGTTTCCACCACTCTGTTTCTCATGTCTCTCGGCCTATTGAAACATCCCCACAAGGATAATCTAATGAGAAAACTTCGAGGGTAGATCAAAACCGTAATCACGTTGGCGACTTGTGCCATGATTCATTGACCAAACCATTTTTCTCGGTTGTCAGTTATGGCAAAATACAACCACCAAACCATTGCCAGATTCTTCAAGGACAACAGGAGCCATCTTTGGCCTATTAGTGAATAATCGTTGACAGCTTAGATTTTATTGAACTTGATTTGAGGAATTATTCAAAATATAACAAATTTGCATATAGATTTAGTTTATTTCCATCAAATTATGAAACAGGTACAAGGAATGAGATATAATATACATTATATGAACTATTTCATAACAACAATCTTAATTTATACAAATGAGCCTAATTGCTTCATACATTCTGAAACTTGAAATTAACTCATACTGAAAGCTTCCTCTGCCTCAAGTTTTCGAATTCTTAAAACTCTGATTTGTTCATCAACCTCTCGTCGCCTCTTTCAACGAATTTTCGAAGAAAAGGAAAAGGTTCTCGGTCCAAAGTTTTTAAAACTCGTATTTCCGAAATATTTTCATAACAAAATCCGTTCTAGATTATTCTGAATTCACTGCCAAAAGAAACCGATAATCATAACTATGTATATTTATATATTATGTAAATTACATAAAATATAAATAATATATTTATGTATGTGTCATTCCAGACTATAACTCTCGATAGCATTGAGATAAAAAGTTCACATTTCCACTAAACATCTGTCCTGGCAATCGAAAGGCTAAGTTCGTCGATGGGCAGAATCGGGGCACTCAATGGGGGGGTTAAAGGTTGCTGCATGACTGGAGCTTTATCACTATCTTCGTTCTCTCGTTTTGTCGTTCTCTCATTCTGCCTTTTGGCAGAAGTCGATTTGAAATCTATGACCATATCCCTGGTAACAGTGACATTTAACATGAGCTTTGAGCGATAAGCGAGTAGTCTTCTGAATTTTCTCCTGATTGCTATCGATATAATATAAAGATATTAAATAAAGATATTATCTTTTTCTGACTTTGTAGAGGGTGCAAAATACCAATATTCAAAGAAGTACTTGAAAACGAACCAGAATGTCAGAAAATGGTCTAGTAAGTACACTTTAAGTACAGCTTTTGGCATTCGAGTACCATTCATGCATCCAAATGCATACAAGTACCTGTTGACACCCTGCAATCCGCAAAACGTTATTCAAAAGTTGGTCATGGAAGGTTGGCAATATAGTGAAGAGAAGGCGAACACAGAAGGAGAACAGGGCTTTTAGGGTAATGGGTTAATAATTAGTACCTACATCAAATAGATAAATAAAATTATTCTCTATTTTCATTGTCTTCGAAAACTAAATCATCAACAAATTAAAAGGACCCTTAAAAATTCGTTGGAAATCCGGTCCCTGGCGCTGTTAGAAGGCTTGTCTACTTTGGCTTCAGTCAATTCATCCTCAAATGACTACGATGGCTTTCTTATTCCTTCAAGTGTTTTTTGGGTTTTTTTGGTCAAACGGGGATAGAGAGGAACCGTTTGAATCAGCTGATGTACGACGACTAGAAGAAGGAGCTGTCTTGTTTTCCTGAGGCATCTCTACGTCCTGTCCACCTGTTGAGAATATTTTTTTAATTAAAATGCAGGTGTGGCTTTCTCCACTGTGATGTCAATTGAACCAAAACGTAACACGGGAAATCGCTACCAACAGGGAGAAATATCACATAACTCTCAAGAGCGATGCAATGAATTTCCTTCTTCTTCATTTGTTCCTACTCATATGTCATGCAGAGGGCACAAAGTTACCAAAGGAAAACCTTTCAGAGAATCGGCTCCTGAAAAATCGATTTTTCAACTTTTCTCAAGAGGTAGGAAAGAGCTTCAAATAAGAGGCTTGTAGTCAATCGGAAGACGATTCAACCCTACCGTAGATCTTTGAGTCGTCTACGAAAAGAATACATTTTACTCCATAAAGTTCACGGCTGACGCTTTATAGCGTCAGAAGAAATAATTCTTTTCATTATAGCGTGAAGAACGGTGGGCCAATAGGGGTTCCTTGCAAAATCCTCGAGGTGGCCGAATTTGGCTTGGATTAGACATCCTTTGTGTACTTGAGATCCAGCGATTGATTCCAGAGATTCCCAGGGGACTGAGCACAGGAAAATTGAAATTGGTTCAACCAGCATTCTTGAAATTTGGCAAAGTTGACTCTGTGGGCCATTCATTTTTCAACCATTCATTTTTCAAACAGCTTACTATGGAGCAAACTGGTACGAATTGTCTGGTATCGACATAATACTGTGTACGGATCTAAACACAGGCTGTATAGAAATCCACTGATGGCCAGTTCATGGCAGAGGCACTGGACCAGCCAGTTACGTACAAGTTGTATTTTCGGATTCAGTCAATAATATTTTATTTGAGTGGGTTTCACGTTCCGTAACGACTGAACTGCTGAACCGTTTGGAACGATTCTGGTGAACAGACGTGTATACCGAAGTCGTAATAGACTTACCATGAGACTTCGCGGACGTAACTACTCGTATTTCATAATAATATATCCACGTCAATTGGTCGGTTTTTGAAGCTGTGATCGCATCAGGTGAGTTTTTTGGCAGACCTAAAGTGTACCAGCTTCTACTTCCTTCCTATTTGAGTATTTCGAATTCGAGTGGGACCCACCACAGCTCCAAATACCCTCGACTTCTGAGAGAAACGAAAATAGTAGCTCTTGAAGAATCGGCTTGAATTGTGCGCATGCCGACGGCTAAAGTCCCTTATTACCTTATTATCATCTCCATTCGTCTGCGTAGATGCAAAGTAATTTATCACCATTGACAATATCGATTGGCATCTGATTTTAATGGGTAAAGACACGAATAGCATTCCCGCGGCTTATGAAACGTCAATAGTCAATCATGTTTCGATTTCGCTTCTCCATTACCACCTAAGGTAAACCAATAAGCGTAGCGATCATGCTCGGTGTATATTGTCTGTATTTCTACTTTTTACACAACCCACGAGGACAGAACGTCAACGGCGGATATTGGGTGTTAGAGCTGGGGGTAAATGTAAAATATTGAACTGTTCGCATGAGAAATGAGAATTAAAAAAAAAAAACGATTATTTATGTTATTTGAGTTGCTATTGCACGTAAACACTAGTTTCCATGTCAAAAAAGAACTTCACAGAGATCGATAATCACAATTGAAATCTGATTGATTTGAAACTAACTTGGACGTAAAATGTCTTGCGGTTGTGACGTCACAAGGGTTGCCAATCGTACTTTGTTTTTAGAAGTGTTTTACTTATTTTTGATGATTGTACTTTGTACTTCCTTAAGTTGAAAAAGTATGCTCAAGTACTTTTTTTTTCTTCATCGGGGTCATGTGTCGCCTTAAAACTGAAATTAGTAATTTTATTCCCCTACCTGGCAACTAGCGACTCCGACCGAGAGGATTTCACACTAGGATTTCAGTGTCCGCCACTGAACAGACGAGTAAATGAATAAATATGCATTTGCTGCAATAAAAATTTCTTTTATGAAATCGATGTATTGAGTTTTTTTTACCAATACCCTCATTTTTACGAAGATATAGAAATTGTTGATGAACAGCGTTTTTGTCCAATTAGCCAAGCAGTAGTCATCTCAGGCAATGAGTTTCACACTCATGTTAGCAACTAGTTCAGAATAATCTTCAAGGAACATGATGGGAAAATTCAATCGTTAGTAGCTGAACGTCACATTTTGGTTTATTCTCATCAATAATGAACTAATTGAATCTATATAGAAGATAATCTTCTATACAGGTTGTCCCAGACACAGTAGGTACCTAATAAGGTGCTGCTCATTTCCGCACGCTGAGGTGGTGATGATGAACCGAGGAATAACGGGCTTTTTATGAACATGATTATGTTCATAAAATAAGGGTAGACTAATTTCGATGAATGGTTCCCATTTCACGTTTTTGAAGCAATTCTCTATCAATAAAAATTCTAAACATAAAATCATGCGCAGACCCCATTCTTTCTGAAATTTTCTCATGACACGGAATGCTAATCCAAAATGTTTCTTCAGTCGTAGCTTCCCTAACTAAATTTAGGGAAGATCTCCATCATACCCATTACCCACTTTTGGTAACTAATTTTTCTTTGTTCACACTTTCTTCATCCATTGGTACAGACAGAGCCCCGGGCCGTTAACAGACGTATTAACGGCCGTTAATAACACTATGGAAAGCGGTCTCTTTGTGAACTGCTGAACTAAAGGATTCATTGTGCATTATGTACTTATTCGATTTTTCGGTTTTATTTTAATTTTGATGTTTTTGTTCAACCCTCAGAAGTAAGTCGCATCCCACAACTGTGCGAACTGACGGCGAGATGCGTCGCCGCACACATTCCATTTGAGCTTGTCGAACACGTGTACCCTCCAGTGCCGGAGCAGCTGCAGCTCCGCATTGCATACTGGAGCTTCCCCGACAACGAAGAAGACATCAGGCTGTACTCCTGCCTCGCCAACTCAAGTGCCGACGAGTTCCAAAGGGGAGAACATCTTTTCAAATCCAGAGCCGTCAAGGATCCATTGCAGATCGGTAAGGGGCATAATTACAGTTCCCATCGACCGACGATGTAATACAGTATAATATATCATATTATGATACCGAATAGGAGCATAGCATTGTCCGTTTTCGGGATTTAAGAAAGCCTCAAAGCAGTAAGTTGGTGGATTTGTACGACATTTGACTTTTTGGAATTCGAAACGACCAAAAACATTGTATTATTCTAAAAGGAGGGGGAAATGTATGACTTAACGTAAGGTGGGTGTGGCGAAAAAGTGGAAATCCATCTATAGATACATAAAGGACGATTTTTAAGATGAAAAAGCCTATTTCCACGCTTTTGGTTCTTACGCCGTCGTCAGTAGAACGCAGAATGAGGATAGCGACAGTGGACCTCTATTTATATACGATTCAAAAGTGAAAGGTGCCTCCTGATCGGCTGAGACAACTGCCTTGTTGAATCGTTTCGCCGCGCTCCCGAAAGAGACCATATTTTCATATCTAGTGAAATTCACCATTTACGCCCACTCCAGTGAATTTTACTAAATATGGAAATATGGCCCCTTTTGAGCACGCTCTCGCGGCGGTTAGTCTTACAAAAAATTTTGTCTCCTTCAATTTTGTATTGAATGGATTTGTCAAAAAAACGCTTCCTTTTTTAGGAGTTATAGGCCAAAAACTGAATAAAGGTGCCAACATTTGGTCAAAAAGTGTCCAAAAGCAAAGTTTCGGGCAAAATTGTTACCTCGCACACTTCAAATTCGTGGTCAGTGAGCCAAAAAACTTTTTTCGGAGGCCCAATTTTGGCGCTAATATTCCTAGCCTAATCTTTAATTACCTACTTGGGCTACTTGTATTCCCGGCTCATGATATGGTAGATTCAAGAGGTACGAAATCCATCTCGTTTTACATGAAATTTTTCGCATTTTCCAGGATTCCATTTGAATGCAACGGTTTGCCTTCCTCCAACGTACAGCCAGCGCGGGCAATACAACGTAGCTGTTGCATTTGATCGGCGTCGTATCACCTCGTGCAACTGCACTTGCAACTCGAGCGCTTACTGGTGCTCACACGTTGTTGCTGTCTGCCTCCACAGAATCCACTTGGTCCGTGTTATTAAATAATTTATTAGTAATAATAAGTGGATGTTTGGACGGTGATATTGGTTTACCAGTCCTGGGTAAAGGCTGGAATCACTGTGGAGTCCAGAGGAGTAAAACCTATAGTCTGCTATACTTCTAATATTCAAATGGCATTTATATCTTCGACCATTTCCACTCATTCATTTCTGACATTTTCAGCCGAACCAAGTATGTTTGCGCGCACCTGTGAGTGAATCACTGTCCCGTTTGCATCGGGACCAGTTGCAGAAATTCGCTCAATATCTCATCAGCGAACTGCCACAGCAAATTCTCCCAACCGCCCAACGCATCCTCGATGAGCTTCTATCATCTCAACCCAGTGCCATAAACTCAGTAAGACTTCGGAGGGCATTTATCATAATACAAATTCGAAAATATTATTCATCCAATTTTTTCTTTCGACGTTTTCGTATAAATTCGTCGTGAAATGACGTTTTGACATGTCTGTTAAGGTTTGTGGTGCACCTGATCCTACTGCAGGAGCGTCTGTCAATGACCAGACGTCATGGTACTTGGATGAAAAAACTCTGCATGACAACATCAAGAAAATCCTCATCAAGTATTGCGTGCCTGCCCCCATCGTTTTCAGGTTTGTCTCAGTCAGAGTTCATATTCGTTGTACGTTCTCATTGTTTATCATCAATATTTTAACGCTGTTCATCCTCGTTTCTCCAGCGATGTCAATTACCTTAGTACCACCGCTCCGCCAGCTGCGGCTGAATGGACCAGCCTTCTCCGCCCGCTTAGAGGGAGGGAGCCAGAAGGAATGTGGAATCTCCTCTCTATCGTCCGAGAAATGTATAAAAGGAGCGATCGCAATGCTCTACCTCTTCTTCAGATCATCACAGATGAATGCTTGGCATGCGATCAGGTAAGTTCGAGGACGGAGTACACTAAGGGCTAGCGGAGGCTACGGACTAAATTCGTACGACAGTAAAATTGACCTTCGCCTTCAATTATTCCAGACAAATTAGTGTTCTGTCTTCCAAAACATCGTATTAATCCCACTTGGGAGTCCTGAATAACCGGTATATGAGTTTGCGATGGTTTTTAGGTTGAGCTTTAGATTTGAGAGGTACCCCGAATTGTCGCCCTTATTTCAGTTCTTCGGGTATAACTCGAAAAGTACGCATCCTACAGAAAATGCCACTCTTTTCTTGTTTAAAGTACATTAAATCCCGCGTCGAATGGCATTTCAAATATTGAAATCGGTCCAGCCGTTCAGTTGCAATCGCCCTTAAAAGATGGGCGGTTTTTACTAACTCTACTTAAAAGTTGACAAGCTCAACTTCCAACTCCTGTAGCTTGAAAATGACTGCTCGATTTGAAAAATGTCTTGGGACGAAAGTTGTTGGAAATTTAATTCTGAATCACGTGAACTTTGAAATTGGCTCACTCCATTGCTGAAATATAAATTTTAAACCAAAAAAGGTTGTAGCGCTGAAGAATTTTGTTTAAGTAAAAGTAAATGTCATTAATTCAGTTTTAACTCAAAATCAATTTGTCATGGTAGGCTAACGTAGGTAACTATGGTACCCGATCAATCATTAATCAGGTAGAAGACGGTCTCAGAACAACTGTACAGGGGAGAGACAGTAAGAACGATACCACACTCCGTTGGTCCCATGGCATTTTTCAATCGGAGCAGTCATTTTCATCCTACAGGCGTTAGAAGTTGAGGGTTGTCAACATTTTAGCGAAAATGGTTAAAATCGCCTATCTTTGACGTGCGATTACGGCTGCATGGCCAGACCAATTTCGATGTTTGAAACGCCATTCGACGCAGACTTTCATCCCCCCCCCCCCCCTCACTCGAAAGATTAAAACATACTACAGTTTTAATTGAAATTTGGAATTTAAAAAAGAGTTATTTGTAAAATTAAATAATTGTCTAAAATAATTTGAAAAAAAGTGTCAGAATTAGTTTTAAACTGTCTATTTCGTATCGTGTTTTCCAACCCGTTTTCTGGGGGGGGGGGGGGAGGTTATCCCAGATCCCACTGGTTTTGGACCCCCCGCTGAACCAAATGTCTGGCTACACCACTGCCTTTAGTCGATCACTTCTTCCTGAATTTCAATGGGTATCGAGTTCACTTTGACTTTAAAGGGTGGGGAGTCCATTTTAAGCGCTTCTTTCTTAGAAAAGAAGTTTAGCTGCTTGAAATATTGTGAATCAATACGCCTTGAATCAACTTGAATATTACGTCAACTTGACAGGTGTTTGAATTTTGTTACAGATTATGGTCTGGTGGTTCAACACCAAGGTTGCTCTCCATGTAGGCGTAAGTGGCGGCGGGAGACACAGTAGCATCAATAGCAACGGTATTCAGCATGCTGGTGCGTCACTTTGTGACGAACTCGTAGTTTTGTGGAGGCTGGCAGCTTTGAATCCCGCGCTGTCTTCTCAAGAGAGGACAATTTTAAAGAATCATTTCACCGAGTGGCACATGCAGATCCTTGAAAAGGTAAGTCGTGTTGTATTTTATCAGTAGGGTATGACAAGCCAAGGGCTTGGCCTTATCCCTCTAGTGGCGAGATAGTTACATTAGTTTCTACTAGGGTGCAACTTTATTGCATACACAGTGAACTGCTTGTGCCTACGTTACCTTTTTTCCTGCCTCTGCTCACGGCAGGAAAAATTTAGTTGAGAAAAACCTCCTACCGATTTTCCTTACCTTAGCGTCACCTGCTCCAAACTGTACTTTTCAATCAACAAAGCCGTGTGACAATTCTGGAATAATGAACAGATTAGGGGTGGATTATGTTCAGTATCTTTCCATCAGGCAGCTCAACGTTTTCTATAGAGCACTAACTTTTATGACTAGAAGTGGGTTTGCCACCTCCAGTAACATTTTTTTATACCACTTCTGTAATTTTTCAGGTCGAGAAGACACGAAGTAACATCCACTCCCCAAATTATGTATCTCAGCAGGCCCGAAATATGTCTTCTAGCATCGACGTTTTTCCCGGATTCAAACCAGCAATTGCAGCTTGTCATATGGATTGGGAGGATTACCCCATACCAGGTGTCACATTTCAGGTTGGAGCGAGCTGGCTTGCACAGCCTATAACATGTTTCAAAAACAATGATTCCAAGTCAGAATCAGCGGTTGTGAATCAGGTAGGTAGTACGGAATGTATGTTGTCCATAAAATTCAATATACTCTGAATAATGAATTTCTGAGGGGAGTTCGACTTTCATAGAGATATGGGCGTTTAGTGGAAGGAAAGGGCATAGGGTGGTTCACGAGTGGTCCTGACCATTTCTGACCACGTTTGCTAGGTTGTATTTCACGTATTAGATTCCCCGGATCCGTCTCGTTCCGGAATCAAGTAAATTACCAGTATGATTGACAATAATGCTGCGTTTGGTGAGAGTTCAAATAGCAGAATGTCTTTTTCTCTATACGATAATTGATAGTAAACGACAAAATTCATTGTAACTTACTTTCTCGTGATCCTATCGAAAAATACTACGCAATTAGTCAGTTACCATACTGCCTTCACTACAAGGATGGTTTGAAAAAAGTATTTTGGGAAGGTAGTCAAGTTTGAAAGAATATTTTCCACTACCAGAAAGATATATTCACTGACTTCAAGAGTCTTGAGATTGATATAAAGATTATCCATTTCTACCTCGTCAATCAGAAAAACTTCGTCCAAACAGAAAACCTTGTTCTCCTTTCTTCGATTTTTCCTTTCTTGAGAGAAATTCGACCAGCAGGTTTCAAAGACAAATCGGTTAGCAACCTCATGCTGTCGTACTTGAAGGTCTCTGATGTGGGGGAACTTCCCAGTAGTTTGCACTTCAGAATCTTCTAGACGTACTGTTGAATCTTGAGAGCCCGTCATTTGGATGCTGGTTTCTTCAAGAAGAAACGGGCTAGGGCTGTCCCCCAATCGTAGATAATCGACGAAGCACGCAAAAGATTAATGGGGGACGGATTTTGCCTGGAAGTGACGATGTTCTCCATGCCTTCCAACTTCGTCACGACAGAATAATGAACTTGATTCACGGTTGCTTTGTCGATTTTCGAAGTGGAATTCAGTTTGTGTGGAAAAAGGGCCTCTAGGGACAGGTTACAAAAAGCGTTGCGACACGAAAAATAATCAGATTGGTTTGAAAATTGGAGGGAACATTCTTGAGGTGCTCAAGCTGCGATTTGAACGATTTCCGGAAGAAGGGCCTCTACGACTATGGGTTAAATTAGTACGCTGTTGACACAATATACAGCCTAAGAGTTGGAATCCTAAGAGTACTCATCGATTTCGAACGGATTCATTTACTTATTTATAATATGGTTAAATGTACGTATTCATACTATAAGTGAATCTGAGACACCATACATGTACAGGTGGATGGATGCGGGATTAAGATGTTTAATTGTATGTAATCGACAAAGCTTTTTATTATTGCCCTACATATTAGGGATATTCACGACAGGCAGAAATTGCGACAGTCGCACAGACCAAACCACATACAAACTACATGAGCTAATACATAATTATTTTTTTTATTTATATTTTACATTAATTAATTTTGGTGATTCACAGGTGAGTTCGTCTCAAGCTTTATTAAATTTACGGATGCCATCTCTCGTTTTCAACTGGCATAACTACAATCGTAACTGGAGATTAGTAGACGAAAACGTTCGGGTCCTCCTACCCGAATTGGAACATCCCATTTTCAACATGAATGCTAACAGGTATGTTCACAACTTGAATTTCAATAGTGTAATCTTGTAATTAAGAAGTGTTACCAACTCAAGATTGTTACTCTTAGCAAATTGTTCTGACAACAGAAATTTTGTTTTCCAGGGGATCCGTTTCTGGAAATAGGTCATCTGTTTCTAGTGAAGGGTTTTGTGAAAACGACCAGGATCAACCAAATCCGGAAGAAGACTCCCAGGAAGGAGGTGAGACGTATAATAGAACTAGTTTGGTTTGGGCTGGTGTTTTCCGGTGACAGTCGGAAGTTGAACAACATGCCCTTTTGAGGCGTCCACCGAAATGGCATCCACACTCATCCTCATTTTCGACAAAATTCACACGATTAACCAAACCTCATGTCGACAGGTTTCGTTTCTGGACTGAGTGAATCCTCGTCGTCGAGCTGTTCCGACGTCCAAGGCTCAAGACAGCCGGAATCTGCACCAGTGGTCGAGAGTTTGTCTGGCGATGAGTCGGAAACCAGTAAACCAGGTCCGAGCCTCGAGCCCAGGAGGTTGTCAAAAGATGACTCAGTCACGTCAAATTCTGATTCGCAACATTCCTCCGACGAGTTCTTTGTATATTACTACGATCCCAAAACTTTCGAAAAGGACCGTGCAGCAGCAGGTCCATCAGGTGCAAGTAAGTGTAAGTCCCTGCTTTTTTAAAATCTGTTTTTCACACTCCAATCATATCCAATCTACTCTTTTGGGCCTACAGCCCTTGAAAACCTGACAATCTTGAATATAATCCGGAGTCGACAAGGGCCTTCTCTGTCATTTATTCTGCGCTATCCTGCCCCCAAATAATTCAACCTCCTGGGTACAATGACAACTCCCCTTTCAACATGGCCTCATCTCATCAGTATTTCACATTCCCTCCGCGCAACCAGCGGTCGTAGCTCGTGCTTTCTGGCGGCGTTCCCTTCAAACAGCGGTCCCTCCAGATCAGGATCCCAGATATTATTACATTATAAACGGGTCTCGGCTCTCTGGTGCAGACACGTTTCGCGCTTATATACGAGGGTTCAGGAGCGAAAAGGTACAGGAATTAAATTGGAAGGATAAATAATGGACATGAGTACTCTTCTTGAAATCGAAGGATTTGTTATCAACCGTCGATTGAACATATATGTCCTATATTATAAATATATAAATGAATTTTTCACATATGTTGAGCTCTGTTGTTCAATATATTTTTGCGGATTCTTACATTATTATGTGTCAACAAGTATGACGAAACTAATGAATCTCTGGGTATTCTTGGCATATCCATACAACTCCAACCATATGCAATCTACTCTTCTGGACCCTACAGTCCTTGAAGAACTGTCACAATCTTGAATAGATTTGTCATTGAAGAAGGGTTCATGGCCTGTCTTCAATTCCGAAACAGGATTCGCTATAGTCCAGGCAACGAATGCTCAAAAAGATTTCTGGAAGGAATGCTTGAAACACAATTTTTGACTTCAAGCCTTTGTTTGAGCTAATTAAGATTTGAACATCCCCGCCCATAGCCCTTGAGCCCGGTGGGAGGGGGGAGAGGAGGGTTTGAAAGCCTCATTTTTCGGTTTTTTGCTTATATCTCGGAAACATGCGTCCCTACCGACATGACCACGCAATACAAAATGAAAGCTGATTAAATTTTGCTACAAGTTTTACTCAGTTTTTCGATATCTTGTATAGTTTTCGAGCATCGTTGAAGAGTTATCCGTTCAAAAAGAACAAAAATGTCAAGCAAAATTTTTTTGTCTCCGAAATGACAGACTTCCAAGAGCAGATATATCGAAAACTATACAAGATATCCAAAAACGTGACTGAGTAAAACTTGTAGCAAATTTAATTTAATCAGCAATTTAATTCAATTCTGAACCCGAAGTCGCTAATGGACATGAGTACTTCTCTTGAAATCAAAGGATTTGGTATCAACCTTTGATTGAACGCATATGTCCTATATTATAAATATGTAAAAGAATTGTTCACATATGTTGAGCTCTGTTGTTCAATATATTTTTGCGGATTCTTACATTATTATGTGTCAACAAGAAGGTATGACGAAACGAATGAATCTCTGGGTATACTTGGAATCTCCAATCTACTCTTCTGGGCTCACAGTCCTTGAAGAACTGTCACAATCTTGATTATAATATAATCAATATTATTTCTCCTCATAGGGCGGCTCAATTGTCCTCATAGCCTGTTTTCCATTCCGAATCCGGAGTCGATAAGAACCTTCTCTGCCATTTATCATAAAATCATGTTATTAATGCATCCAGTTATTGCAACATCCAACATTGCCTCTTCTCCTCAGTTTTCAACAACCCCTCCGAGCAACGTTCGTGCTATCTGGCGGCGGTCCCTTCAAACAGTGGTCAGCCTCTACATCTTGGGTCCCTCTGGATCAGGATCCCAGTTATTATTACTTTATAAACGGCGCCCAAGACCAATATTCGACTCGAAAAACCGAGATAAATGTCGATTTCGGTTCGGGTGGACTTCATTGGACATTCTAAAAGACCAATATTCAGAAATTATGAAGAATAATATTAGTATTATGCGAAAAAATGCAATTTTAATTGGAGTACATCCAATAATTATCTAGAAAGTTCCATATAGGAAATGATGAACCGTTGTCGAATTTACAGTGTTTTAGTTGACGTGATGAATAGTCATATTGAATAATTGATTGAACTTGAGAATTAACATGTACGTATTTTGTAAATATTTTCTTTTTGTTTTCATACAGCCAAAGAAGAGAAGAAAGAAGGCGAAGAGAAACCGTCTCCTGCTGTTGTCCCTGGACCAAAGGATCCGTGGGAAATCATGTTTGCTCGTGCGGAGGGTCTGCACGCTCATGGCCATAACCGTGAAGCTTGTATACTCGGAGTCAAACTAGCAGAAGAGCTCTTGGAGAACCCTCCCAACCTCATGATCGATTTACCACCCGTTGTGGCCAAAGGCAAAAGGAAGAAGGTGAGACTATCGCAGTTCATTCGCGAATAAAGAAATAAAAAAAGGTTGATCAAACACTCGATTCTCAACCGTTCTTTGTATTGACTTTCTGGTTTCAACAGTGAACTTCCTGTTTAGGCTTTTCGTTCTGAATCATTTGGAACCATCGACAGTTCGAACGGACTAGTGAGCGATGAGTCGTTAGAGGGGATGCAGTACTGAAAATGCTCTTCTTCCCCTCCCCTCCCTCCAAGCTTTAAAAATATTTGTCCCTGTATTCCTAACCACGAAAAAGAACTAGAATATTGATAAATATGGTTTGACCGTGGGCTTAGATACGAGTATAAACCCAGAAATGCGTACTTTCCTGTACTTTGATGTATCTCAGGAGCCAATCATCTTATTTACTTATTTCTGGTCTCATTTTGTCGATGAAGTTTTGTCTTTTTAATTTGTAGGAGTTAGAATGAACATATTTTGAAATTTGGCCTTTTATAAACAAATAAAGTTAGGTTACGGGGGGTGGAAGGGGGGAGATTACCCATAAATTCCCAAAACGAAAAGCCTGACAAGTGACACCTCATTTTAAAGGTTTTTTTTTTTACTCTGAACACGATGATTCCGTTCTAAAACTGGAGCATTTTGAAGATGAAGAAACGTGGTTGATACTTGAGATGTTCTTCATGGATATCAAGTCCTTCAATGGAGACATTTTGAGTAAAACCAGTTATTTCTTTGATAGTTCGCTCTTATAGCCATGCTGCATGACTGGATTTTTAAAATCGTTATTGGATACCGTGGGGAGCCCAGAGTATTCAATAATCTGAGTGTGAAATTACTGGTAGTTTTGGGATCAAACAGTTGTTTTTCTTTCCTGGAAAGCGTGTTTTATTATGATAATTATTATGTCATTTGAATTTTCCAGCAAATTAATCCGGTGTCGCATCAAATAAGCGTGATGGCATCCGACACCTTGGCCAAGTGTGGTTTCTTGTGCACAGTCCTCGCTGAGAATCCTGAACATTATCACCTCGCATTCAGAGTCGGCCTTTTCGGCCTTGAAATGCCTAGACCGCCAGCTACCACTAAACCGCTCGAGGTTAGTCTCTTGTTCATATTCACCTGAGATTTGTTAATGTGGCCCAAGTCGCAGCCAGTTCTTACCAGCAGCTTCACGTTTGTAGGTCAAGCTTTTCCATCAAGAGTCGGAATTGGTCAATCTTCTCAAAAGGATTCCTCTTGGCGCTGAAGAGCTTAATATTATCAGAGATAGAGCTGAGCTACTGAGAGACAAGAAGTTGAAAACCAGAGGAGATGCGCTCCTTCCCCTTACCTTGGCTAGTTACATCTTGGATGCACTCACTATGCCAGGTTCGTGATATCTTGCTCATCCTATGGACTAAATGTTTCATAAGGTTTCACAACAATTGTTCGGTTTCGCCTAAATATTCAACCTTTTGGTTCGATTCTTCCAGGTAGGGAATCGAAATGCCAGCTGTTGATGCCTCATCTGAGGCTGCACAGTGACGAAGTGTTGGGATTCGAAGCAAGTACCGCCGCATTGGGTTTGAAAGCAAATGTCTCCGAAGCTGATCATCCGCTCCTGTGTGAAGGGGCCCGTCGTCAAAGGTTTGTTATTGGTTGTACTCCAGTGTTTATGTGTGATAACCAAGTTTAAGTCACTTAACAGTATTGAATTCGAAATTGGGAAGGAATATCGAATAGAAAATAATATGGGATGCTAGTGGAATGAAACCAGAAGTGGGGGCTGTCCCAGAGCGGATAGAGTTTGCGATGAAGGAAGTGACGTGCGATACCTAATGATACGAGTTATGTATCGAATATTTTCTTTCGATATCGAATACTTTTGGTATCGAATATTTCTTTCGATACCAATACTATCTAATATCGAATTTTTTTTTTGTAGTATCGGAAAACGTTGACAAAATCGTAATCGTTAACGAATCGTAATTGATTGATTGCAACTCTTCGAGTTGAGTCTTTTTCTTAGAAGCTATGGAAAATTTCTTTCGATACATTTTCGGTGTCATAATATTATCTCGTACTTCCATAATATACAGGTATTGAGTACTTGGTTTCTGCAAATGGAGATTGAGATACAATAATTACTTGAATATCTATGTGGTACCTAATTAATACAACACAGGTATTTCTAGTAATGCAGAACCTTTCTTTCGATATCTAGCGAGTAGTAAGGTATGAGATATTTTTCCAATTCAATAAAATTTCTTTTTTTTCAAAACATTAAATTTTCATGTGGATACATAGGCATACTATCAAAATAAACCCAAATCAAAGTAAGGATACCTGAATTCATTCATGTCCAACGCCTCGAAAAAGTACTCTTTTGAGTACTTAGGAATATCGAATATTCCTTTCAATACTAGTATTGAGTACTGGTATCGATACTTTTCTGGTATCGCGTGTACTAGATGATCTACATGCAGATCTACATCTCCAAGACTCGGTGGAAGTTGCTGGAAAAGGGTTGTTGTAATGGCGAAGTGAAAGAACCTCTGCCACTATTAGAGCAATATTTAGGTTCATATGTCAGCAACTTTAAGTTACTAAATCTGTGTTTCTAGAACTGTAAGCCTGTCACACTGATGTTCACCCCCATCAAACTACCTGTGGGCATATTACCGCCCATGCTCAATCGAAATGTTTCAATCAAACCGTTCCATTTTATTGCAGGGGTGATCTTGCAGTTACGCTTCTGGTTCATTACAAGGACAACGCTGTGAGGGTGGCTCACATCATGGAGAAGTTGATGGATCGTGAGGTGCATCAACTGATCAAAGCTCCCCTGTCGTACAAATATTACTCGCCCAACCCTCCGATACGCAGCATGATATCGTCCTGGTACGAAATGAACGAGATCCAACACCCGCCATTGGATACTCCACCCATAACCATTGACCCCAATCTCGGTTAGTACGTCTATCCCTCCAGCCTTGAATGCGTTATTGTCCAAGGGGGCGCAAATGGTTTGGCCACATTTGAAATGGTTGCCAAAAAGTGCTTAATATTGGTACCAGGAGATAGGAATGAAGTGCATGTCTTAGCAAAAAATGTGAGAGTTTATTGGACCTATGTACAAAGGGCTTGCCAAAATTAAGTTTCCCTATCGCAGATCTGCGTTCGAAATGAAGCGGCAATTTTTCTACGAAATGCGATTAATTTCAATCTCCAAGTTCTAATATTAAACACATGGCAACCATTTAAAATGTGGTCATAACATCTGCGCCTCTGATGAGCTAATTCTCATCACGGAAAATCTCATGCAGGCGCGTATTGGTGCATTTTATTGACACGGTTTTGAAATCGTATTTTGCAGGCTTGCCTCTGCGCACAGGGCCTAATCCGGGATCTGGCGAGCTCGAAATGATGCTTCCCAAAACCATTGGAATGAACAACGGCCCCCAAACGACTACACCTACAATCACAAACACAACTCGGACCAAAGAAAGTTCCAGGTTAGAGAGAACTTGTTGAATCTATTGAAATTATACTTATGTACCAATTATTGTTTTGTTTAGGATAAGAAATTACTTGATAATTATAATCAACCCATTCAAAACAATAACTGAACAGTTTTGTTACATCGAGTTTCTTGTTCTGAGATACTTTTTGGCAATATCCTGGTATGAATTATCGCCGGCGTAAGGTTAGCCCAGAATCAACTTTTCAGAGACGTGAATTCAAAATTGTAAAAATCCAACCTGAATAGTATTTTCTTGTTACCTATAGGTATTAGGAATAACTGCAAAAACAGTGGTCATTCATAAATATGGGGCCAAGTACCTAAAATGTTTGAAACGCCATCGACGCGGAATTTATGTTCTTTTAAAAAGGAGGTAGTGACATTTTCTGTAGAATTCGCACTTTTCGAGTTATTCGTGCAAAACCGAAAAAAGTGGGAAAGTTTGGCGGTTGATACGGTCTCAAATCTGAAGCAGAACCTAAATACAGTTGCAGACTAATTAACCGCTATTGTGGACCCCCAGTAGGGATTAAAACGATTTCCAGCTCTAGAACAATTAGAAGGCGGAGGGCTCTTTTTTGCACTAACTTTCCTGGTCTAATCCTGTTCCAGTTGCCCAATTTTGCTCGTTTAGTCTGTGTGTACCATGTTATAACTTCCACAATTTTCGTCTGATTTCGATGAAATTTTCAGGGACAAACCCTAGATGATCTCTGGAAAATTAGTATTTTGGCGATTCAATTTTAAAATCTGACTTACTCCAAAATTGGAATGCTTCATCAATTCTAGTCGACGAACTTATCATTGTTTAATATTATTTCACTCAGGTTCCATTTTCCTAGCGTTAGTTAGTCCAGAGTGAAACAATGACTACAACTGTTAAACTTCAATAATAGTTTCATTTTGGATCTTTAAACCAAAATTGAGAAATTTCGTACCCATGCTGTAGTTCCATTTTCTTCAAAAATGTCTCTAAAATCACTTGTTGTGAGAAATTAAAACTTTGGTAGAGTTTCACCATCAAGAGTCACATTATTTCATTCACTTTGGGGTCGGGACGGGAAATACTAGAAGTACTTAACTGCAGCCACAACCGTATCTTGTATTGAGGGAACTCTGGTGTTCCTGAAAATGAAATATCGTTGATGAAATTGAATGAATTTGCACAAAGTGTGAGAGAAGACATGCAGATTTGCTACTCTTCTCTTCTGAAATAGTAGAAGTAATAGAATAATTACCGGTTTTTTAATCTCAAAGGTACAGGTGTTTTTCTAGGTTCAAGGGCGGCAAGCGAGCGTTTCCATCCATCCCGAATCAACCCTCAGAGGCTGGAGCACATTTCATGTTTGAGTTGGCCAAATCCGTTCTGGCAAAGGCCGGAGGAAACAGCTCGACTTCTCTCTTCACTCAGGCAACGACAAACCAAAATCATCACGGGCCCCACCGAGCGCTTCATATGTGCGCTTTCCAACTCGCTCTGTACTCTCTTGGTCTTCATAACTGCGTGAGTCCAAACTGGCTTTCCAGGACTTACTCGTCTCACGTATCGTGGATATCGGGTGAGTTGAATCAGTTGATCGCCTCTGTAATGTAATCATTTATGTGTCGATGTATTAAAAAATTAAAAAATGAATAAATGTCTTCCCTAGGGCAAGCCATGGAAATTGGAGCTCCAGCCATTTCATTCCTTCAGGATACTTGGGAAGGCCATTTGACTCCACCCGAGGCAGCCAACGTGGCCGATCGGGCGTCAAGAGGATGCGATCGGAGTATGGTCACCGCTGCTGCTGAACTTGCCCTGTCATGCTTACCTCATGCTCATGCTCTCAATCCTAGCGAAATACACCGAGCCATTCTTCAGGTGCGTGGACCTCTCCCTTATGATTTGTCCAAATTAATCACATTGTTTCTCTCATTTGATCGTGTCGTTGCGCGTTTTGCAGTGTAAGGAGCAGTCAGATCCAATGCTGGAACATGCTTGTCTCACTGTTGAAGGCGTGGCTAAAGGCGGAGGAGTGTATCCTGATGTGCTATTTCATGTTGCCAAGTATTGGTACGATCTATTTGCCAAGGTGAGTCGATAGATAAGAATAAGAATAGAGTAAGAATAAGAATAATTTATTGGCAATAACATAGTAACAGGTCTCTTCTGAGATGGAGGAGTCAATTTTGTTTTATTTATCAGTACCCAATCCCTTGCATCCACAGTACCTATAAAACATTTACCTACTTCATTCAACCTTTCGATAATTCATGGTGACTCGCTAATGAACTCTTTATTCATGAATTTCAGGATTCTGCCAAAGGAGAAGCGTTACCAGTGCTTCCAGTCAGTATTTTGATCCCTCCAGAAATGGCTCCAGCTCCGCCTCAGGTCGAGCACGGTTGGGTTGATGCGAACGGTTCAAACGGTTCAAATGGGCTTCAAGCTCAGCCCGTACCTGGGGGTGCTGGAGCAGCTGGTCCTGCTCCGCCCATCCCTTGGCCTCACCTGTCTGTCTTCACATTGCAGCCAAGGAGGATCCAGCTCACTGCTCACCATCCTATACCCACTTATCCCCAAATTACATTCCAACCTCAAATGCACTACCTTCCGGCGCAGGTCTACCCTTCTCCGGGTCACCAGTACATCTCAGCAACACCAATCCAGGTTGGTAGATGTATTTAATCTAAGAGCTCTTTTGTGGATTAAAGTATGAATTGGTATTTACTTTGTCTGTTACAACAAATGTCTTCACTAGGTCACAGCGGCTCCTGGAAACCAAGCCATGGCACCTCCACCTCCAGCACAAGCCATTCTACAACCCTCAGTCGGTACTACTTTCACCCCTGTTGGACCTCAACAACCTGCGCAGGTAGCTTATCAGATTTCTTATAAAAATATAACTCCAAAGTCTTCGCGTCCCTTCTTATCCTCCAAGTGAACAGCAGTTATCAGGATCAGTTTCCTGCCCCTAGTGAACAGTTGTAAAAGCCTTCGTACACAATTGGTTTGTTGTTTGATCTATATCTCTCGAGCTTATTGGTTAGGTTTGGTGGACAGTTGGGATCCTTTCAATCATCTGTTCTTTTCATGTTCTTGTCATCAGGGCCAACGATCTCAGCTGCAGTATCGATACTTGCTGGCAGCCTACAGAGTAGGGATGCTGGCTATGGAAACCATTGCCAGGAGAGTCCACGACGACCGGCCCAATACCAAGTATGCCAGAAACCCTCCTTATGGTGAAGACGTGAAATGGCTCGTCAACGTCGCTGAAAAACTCGGTATGGAATTCATGATGTAAATGATGAGATCTCGCAAATTCTCGTTCTTACAACTCAAGAGTTCAAGTACTTAATTAATATAATATATCATCTTCTTTCCAGGTACCCATTACGTGCAGCAGTTTTGCGTTTGTGCCGTCAACAGTCTCGTTTCCCCATTCATCCTTCACGATGTTGCTCTCGAAGCCGCCCATTATCTTTCTAGGAACAACTCCGCTCTCGCCCTGCATCATTTGAGGACCTCGCTTCACCCACTCATGCAGAAATGCCAACAAATGTAAGACACTTAATAAGAACTTGAAGGCAGGTAGGGGACGAAAGGCGATGTTGACCCGTTGGATAAGTGCTATTTTATGAGTGATAGAAAGAAAATATGAGTGAGAAAACCGGAGAGGGCTTGCGCAAAAACTGACTGTTTGGCTGTAAAAACAAAATTTGTTATTCGAGCAAACAATCGCACTCCTCACTCACCGTTAAAAAATGTGATCATTAAAGTCCGAAAGCGTAGACCATTACTGGGCTAGTTTCCGATTCCCCATTCACTAAGAGAAAACCATCTAGTCACCTGCTCCAGTCAACACCACATTTTACTTCATCAATCCAATTATTTGATAGTTACGAGACTTACAAGGATATTTTTTACAGAAAACTGGTCAGGACAGAAGAGTCGTCCATACAAATAATAATACTGCGAATTTTCCCCACATTACTAACCAAATTTCTTTGACTTGGCAGGTACCTTCAGTGTCTTAACCAGAAACTGTACCATCTCTCATCTGTCGAGTACGAAGAATTCATAAGCATTGTCCTCTCCGCTCGTGCTGCTTTCCAAATCACACCTGAAGGGGCTCAGCAGTTCAAAGAATGGCTGCAATCATCACGCAGGTAAGTGTTTGCTGTTGTACTCGTACCTCATCAATGATCGCATCACACTTCACAAATTGATAGTATATACCTCTTCATTATCCAACACAAAACATGATGCCTAACTAGAGTAGGCGATGAAAAATGATTGTGGAGGACGGATCACAGTAGAAAAAATTATATAAACTGAGATATAAGAGGCATGCAATACAAACATTGCGTTTTAGCGAATTTTCGAAGAAAATGTAGTTATTGTTCTCGATCCAAAATTAACTCTTTTGAGAGCAGCCATCCTTATCATCATTTTACTAACTCGTCTAGAGCTTTTTTCAAACATCCTGCAGTCGTGAGCGTAAAAGTTGAATAAATCATGGTGCAGTAAATTAGGTCCAAAAGGGTACTAAAAACTTGAAAACTTGGTGTAATGAATTGAATACATCTTTAGAACTTGGTGCAGTTAATTAGGTTGAAAAGTTATCAATAAGTTGAAAATAAACTGAAAATAAACGAGGTGTAATAAACTGAATGAATCTTGAGATTTGGTGTACTAAGTAACTACTAATAAGTTGAAAGCTTGCCGTAATAAAAACAATGATGCAGTAACTGTTACTCTTATAATTTGTTTCGATATACCAGTCGCTACACTCATTTTGTATTTTCATTTGCAGGATGAAATCTTGCAAGAAAGAGCTCTGGTCGCAATTATGCGTCCTTCTTCAGTCCTCAAATGGAAAGTGACACAGGATAGACAGCAGGTTTCATTGGCCTTAAATCATCACAACATCCCTTCACATCACTTTCTCGTTATCTCTCTTCATATTCTTCCCCCCCCCCCCCCCTCACGATTCAAAACGTTTTCGTTCGTTTTTTGTTGACTAAGCATCTTAGAATGTTTGGACGCACAAGACTATTTTATCTTCGGAAGGGCACAAGATTGAAGTTATTTTCATTCTGGATTTTTGTAGTGAAAATAACGAATAAGATTCTCCGTTTTAACATAAAAAAGAAAAAAAAACAAATTTTACAAATAAATAAAAAAAAATGAATAAAAAAAAGCCTGATTACATTTCATACACCTGTATTCAACTACTTCGGGGTGGTATGTTGGTGTTTTTCGCAAATCACTTTTCCATTTAACAGAGGAAAAATCCATCAACATCGACTAACGTCCCTGTTGTATATTTATATTCAATTTAATTGTCCTATTTATGGTTTATTCAAATCTTGTACGTCAATTTTAAATGCTTCGAATTAGGCGGTCATTGAGATCTCGACGTATTTTATATGAAAACAGAGTATTGACGAACACAAATCATAAATTATTTTTTAAAAAAGACTAAAATGTTGAAATCAAATAGAATTTGTGTACTTATTTGTTTGATTTTTTTTTTAAGTTTGGTAATTGTTTAATCTTCATCGAGACTTGTTTTTGATCTGAGCTGAATTCCATCGAAAATTGGCGTTGGAAATTATTTTCCAAATTTAGTTCTGTTTCCATTACACGTTTTTTAGGTGTTGAGTAATTATTTCTTTGAGACTTGTTTTGGTCCGCGGCTGAATTCCAACATGATTGGACGTTGGGAGTTATTTTCAATTTTTTTTTTCAATTTTAGCTCGTGTTTTTAGTTGTAGATTCCACAACAATTATTATTAATTTTTTTGTTAATTTTTAATAAGTATTTTAAATAAATTTTACTTCCGTTTCACAAAACAAAGTTGATTCGAAAAATTCAATTTGAACAATGTGAATTACTTCATATCTTAGGGCTCGATTAAGAAAAACCTTAAGCAGATCATTTTATTGGCGCATATTGTCCAAAAGCGCAGTTTTTTCATTCGAACTTCTTGAGTTTCTTGGACTAGGAAAGACCTTTGCTCAAAACCCATTATTTAATTCATTGCTCAAGATTTTAGAGAAAAGCGAATTTTACCTGTTAACCATTTAGTGCGTAATTTCATTTGAAATACCGCCCACCACACCTTCCGCCATTCGGATGTCGAAAAAAAAGGTTTTCAAACAAAATAAGAACGTTTACAATATTAGCTGAATGGTCTGCTTAGATCTCGATTCTGCTTTGAGGTATTTCACCAGTTGACGCGTGGATTTGGTCGAATTTTAAGTTATTTTCTCCAGTTTTATTTCTTCAGTCCCCGAGCAGGTGGGTATTGAGTTTTTTTCCGTTGTAATGTCCACTGGAGATTATAATCAGTAGCTTCTCTGCCTGTCCATCAATATTAACTTTCCAAGTTCTGCGGTCCTCATCGTTTATAAATTAAATCACGGTTTATTAGTTTGAATTGAGAGATATAAGATCTGAATAATAAATATAATATGTATATATACTGAGTACATAATTTTAATATCGATTCAATTAGTTTCAATTCTTTTCTAGCTCCTTGGATAATGTAATTTTGATTTCGTCATGAAAATTCGTGGCCTGCATATTTATCCATCTTCATAAATTAAATTGTTCATATTCATAATTGATATGTATTACCTATTAAAATTAGCGTAATTTTCACTTTTATTTTATTATTGGAAAATTGTTACGATCTTTCCATCTTCAATATTGTCGTGAAGCGCAGGCGGATATGATGGATGCTTCATGTAGGTTTATCATAGGTATATTTTATTAGCGTTTTTTAAATTGCAGAACGGAAAATTAAATTCCGTTGTACGGACATGTTAGTTATATGGAAGGATATTTAGTGAACTCGATCCTCAAATCTCTCACAGGTAACTATTGCCTTCGTATGGTCAATATTTTAGGATTATTGCATAACCTGGTTGGTTAAAATCTTACTTGTTTTATTATTTACAGCCTGTTTTCAAAAGAGTGTTTCAAGTAGAGAACACTTACAACTTAAACTAATTTACGAGCAAAGAATTCATTTTACTTAAATTTGTCACATATCAGGATGAGTTCAATATTGGAAATAGTAGCATCCGAATCTATAGCTGTCCCACGCTAGGAACGCTTCGAGTTCATTTAAAGTAGCATTTTTCATTTGGTCATGATCGAATTTGATTGTAGACCGTTCAAAATTCCGAATCTTATTGTTTCTACCATTTTTCTCCACATTTATCAGCATGAAATTATTAATATCTGTGTAGTGTCTGACGCTGTGCGATTAGAAAGACAGAGATAAAATACCACCCTTGTGAAAAATTGATCGACTCTTGATTAATCATCCTACCAATATTATTATAGCTGAACAAATGTATGCTACATTATTAATTATTGTTTGTAGTGGGGTAGAAAATGTGTGTTCTTGTCTACTTCTGAGTAAAATTGAAAACATGGAAAAGTAAAAAAAAAAATACATATATATATACAAATATATACTTATACAATTATATTTAAAAAAATGAAAATGTTAGTTGAGTCTTTTCAGGACATTCTGGAACTATAACACAGGTATATATACTCAGCTATATACTTGAAGTATGATTAGAAGGACCGTTGATAGTTTAGATAAATACTCTATTGATTATTATGTATCCACCTCTATCCCCTGTACCCAAAAAATCGTAAAATTAGCTTTCATGTTCACTTAGTGTGTTAATTGATAACGCCTTGTAGTGGAGTTAAAAGCCCCACGATCTATCACATTGAAATTGGAATAATGAAACGTTTTTTAACCCTAAAACTTCAGTGGAGTTCAGCTAATTTTACGATAAATTGGTACGTTTTAGGGGTGTCTTAGAAAAAGGGGAAAAACAAAAAAAGAAAAATATTTTGGGTTTTCTCGAAATCTGGATCTAATTTAGGACTTTGATTTACCTCTTCTATTAAATTGACAATTTACTCATCTATTTAGTCGAGTGGAAATATTATTTATTGGTTTTTTCGAAATTCGTTGTATTTTTACTCTTCTCATTATATCACTTGTGTCGTTTTCTTGATGCTTTATGTGTCTAGATTAGGCTACCTAGAGGTTCTTGTGGAAGCGAACATTGATTTTTTGATGCTGTACCAATCATCAATTTGTACGTTTCAGGTTCATGTTTCATTGTCTTATTGTGTTTGCATCTGTCCCCCAATCATAAATATCGAGAAAAAATTGTCAACTTCAGAAGTACGTAAAGTTCAATGTTACGGTTTACGCGGGGTCCAAAAAATCGATTGAGGTGTCAGATTTTCATGAAATTTTGCGTAGAATCCGAATGTGCGATTAAAAAAAATGGGGGTTCCCATTTGAAAAAACAAAGTTGATGCGCCAATCGCGCATTTACTTACAACCCGCAAAACTGGTGTCCCGTATAGTCGATTCTTTTATTGGTGAAATCGACGTCTACCTACAGACTTAGTTTCATTTAAGTTTGATTCTCCATTTCGCTGTCCATTGTTTATGTTAGATATTGACCGCTTTGACGTAGTCATTGACTCAATGTTACTGTCTCCAACTGCCAATATCGCTGGTATACAGGACGTACAGGAGTGGGCCATGTACACTCCCTTGCGGGACTCCTGCACATATCGGTTTTGGTTCTGAAAAGGCATCATCTTGCCTTTTCCTGAAGTAGTGATTAGTGAGGTATGATTATAGCAATTCAGCATACTTTATTGGCAGGGCCTTACGCAGCTTGTAGTTGAGTCCTTCATGCCAGACCTTGTCAAACGCCTGGGTGACGTCATGGAATATGGCAGAGCATACTCTATTCTTCTCAACGACTTGATCGATTGTTGAGTGTTTCTGCCTAAATCCAAACTGATGTCGTGGGATCAGGTCGACGTCAAATGGAATGGCGACTTATATGGTCCAACAAGTCCACTTGATGTCAAACATAACCTGCTGGTGATTGAACCTTCAACCTTGCACAGCTCCAACTCGACAATCCGTCAGGTTTTCGTTGCACGTTGAAACTACCAAACGCACCTCTCATTAGACGTACGCGCGTCTCTATAAACATGTGTTGAGGTTAGCACCCAGTTGATTGTCCCAAGTCAGAGATTCCAGCTCGTTCACGTCCCAACTTGTCCAACTTAAACTCTACATCACCTTTCCCAGAAAGTCTTGTGTATTCTGATTGGGGGACCGATGCCACAAACTCAATCTGATCACCCCAGTGTTTTAATTCCCAACTGACCCACGTCAAATAATGAATTAAAAAATTAGAAATCAAAAGTCATTCAACGTCACAACACTCAACAGTCCTCTCGCATCCACGAATGAATATTATCTTCCACAAACATCAACTTCTAATTATCATTATAAACCCGTTTTGATAATCAGGTCCGTTCAGTACAATCGATATTTTCTTGTAACTCGTGTAAAGAAACTGCGACCGTATGATTTTCGACTATGTAATACAATTTTATACTCACCTCAGTAGTTGGATTTGTACAGAATTATCTTCCAAAATTTAAGAAAGAAAAAGTGCTCTTACTATAGTATTATGTACCCTCTCGTTGATTTTATTTGTGCTACTACCGTTTCGTTTCATTCCTCAATTCTGATTTCAATTTTCCAACATAAAACTTTTCCGTCTATTTCATTTTGAAACTATTCTTGTATAACTTACATTAGGTGATTTAATGGTTACGAAACTGTTCTTAACTGTTGAAGTAACACACTTGTTCAAATTCTGTCTAAAGAATGAAATTAATGTTATTTATAATGATGATATATCTATGTTAACTGTAGTCATTAATCTTTTAAAGCGAATTGTGTTGATTGGGCGGCCTCCGTTGGCCATTTTTTGATCTTGCTCAGTTCATTTTGAGTTCTGGAATAAGTACCTACTTTTCTCTTCTTTCTTTTTCTACTCGCCGCTTTGTGTTTGCAGCTCTTGAAATTCAGCTGATGCAGCGCATATAAATTAAATTTGATCTCGCATTTTTTTAATTTTTGTTTTGTTCAAGTGAAACGATTTCTCGACTGGAACAATACATTTTTATTTGAACATTTCTACTACGCATGTCCAATTAATTATAGTAATCATGAGTTTGTCATACCGTCTCATCTTTGTTTGATTAGTTTAATACATAGCGTTTCTGGTTGTATTTTAAAATGTGTCTGTCATTGGAGTTTTTGAGTACATATTTAAATTTAAAAATGCAAGTGGTGACATTTTGGTATTTCTTGTTTCATTTTCACCCTCCTCCGTATGTTCGAACAAATGCAGTTGAATTAGTTTTTGGTTCATTTTTGGGGGAAATCAAACGTGCAGTTGGATTTTTTGATAGTCTATATCTGAGTATGAGGCGAATAACTGAAGTATACGAGGTCTGATCACAAAGCTCCAGGACTTTTTGAATAGGCTGTGGTTGCGCTATTTTTATAACTACAACCCTCCTAAGTAACCTCTTTTTTGTTTCAATCTTCTAGCCCTTTCCAGACCGAAGTTACAGCTGTTTTCGTGAAGCGACTTTTGAGTTCTGCGTTTTTGCGAGGATAGACGCGAAGGAAGAACCGCGTGAAATTGCGGAAACGTTTTCAAGGACTTCAGGAATTTTTACCCGGGCAGCCTAGCCGTAATGAGTTAATTTGAATAGGTCAGTATTTCTGGGTCCCACAATACTTTGGAACCTGCAAATTTCACTTCAAAATATTCATTATCCAAGCTTCTGAAACCATCCAAATAGAAACCCGCACTTTGCCAGGGTGGGTTTTCTGCAGCAAGTTCGGTGGAATCATTTAGTTGACATTCAAGAGGAATGGCAACTGCCAAATCTGCTGAGGTTGCTATGTGTGATTTCAAGGACCTCAGGAATTTTTACCTGGGCAGGGTAGCCATAATGAATTATTTTAAATCGGTTAGTACTTCTAGGTTCCACCTCACTTCAAGCTGTATGAGCGGCTATTTGACCACCACCCTGTCACATGTTCCAATTTCAAAGCAAGTGTCTACACTCCGCTAACGTGTAAGCGTTCCCAGCGTCTCTAAAAACTTATATTGCCACAAGGTGACTGATCTCTACGATTATCTGCTCTCCTACTCATTCAAAGAGCAGAGCGGTTCGCATGGAAGCGCTGAAGAAGCATTTCTTCTTCTCTCCTTTGCTTCTTCAACCTCACTCTGTCAGATTTGAATAGTAATTTTCTACAGGCACTAGAGAGTTCCAGGAGATAAGTCCTCTTCGATAGGACCAGCTGTTGAGGGCTTATCCTAATAAGGCGAGCAAGACCGAACGCTAACCCGATAAGCCCAAACATGATCAGTTCTAGCGTGACGTTAATAGCGTTATCTATCTAAGAGTGACTTTAAGCAACCCCTAATTTCCGTGATTTTCCGTCTTTTACACGTTCATCGTTCTCCGCTTGGACTTGGATTTCATACTCGACAACTGGCGAACTAAAACTGACACGGGCGGGAGAACCAATCACTATTACGTTACTATTCTTATTAAAACCTATCACATGTAACGTTACTTTGCGATAGAGCTAAACAGATCCTCACGATAAGGACGCCCTATCTTTAAGACCGATGAGACTAGGTGATGTAGATAAGACGGTCTTATCGACCGTTAAGGCGGTGCTATGAAAGCGGACTCATCTTGGAACTCTCTACTGACTTCTTCAGGTGGTCATAAGATAAGATTTTGGGAGGCTTGCTATAAGTAAAGCACCTCGACCTAATTAGAATTATAGCGATCTCCCTGTAATTAGAGCTCCAGTTGTTTTACCTACTTCCAGAGGCTACGAGTAATTAGATTCCCCCTGTAGATTTCTGGGTCAGGGTTTTCATTGCTTTCTGGTTTTTCCTGCTGGGGTGGTCAACAAGGAGCTTGAAAGTCTGAGACTCCACATGCGTCAGCAATGCTACGCACGCGCTTGATGTACTCAGCTGAGTTCAGCTCTTTCTCCAACTGGGCAATGACCTTTGTACTACCATTTTTACCCCCAGGATTAACTAGTAAATCTGTAACTTCACAGCCGTTCTGCTGCCGCCTCCATGTCCCAAAACCTACGAGCTGAATTACCATCATAGCAACCTGTTTTTGAGCAGGTGAACTGATACACTAGAGTTGGAGTCACGATCCAACAGATCGCAGGTAAAAGCATTGTCATCTAAAATAGCGGATCTATGAACTCATTTTTCGCACAACTAAATGAGCAAATTTTCCAAGTAATTGAAATACAAATTAGTTGGTGTTCATCAGTCCATACACCCATAACTTTGAAATATTTAGTGTACTTGGGCTTGTAGTTACTGTCGCAGTATCAATCAATTAGAAACATTTGTCAGAGGAATAATCAGGTAAATGAAACAATTTATCCGAATTATCACATGGTTTTTGATATATTTTACACAAATATCCGAATAGCAAGAGTAATTTTTACACTCGCCTCTTACCTAAAAATTACATAACAACAATCTCAGGGTCACAGAGATTAAATTGCTGATAGCAATTACAATGGTTCTGAAAATTTCGGCGTTCAAATTTTATTATCAATCTGTTAACTATTATATTTAAATGAAGTCAACGTGAATTCAAAACTATTTAATCGTACGAAATTCCTTCGAAATAAGGAATAACAACGAAACGTACTCAACACCAAATGACTTACCGTTAGAACATCCATGACAGTTAATATACATTAATACCTTATTAATTTAAGTAGGTACACAAAGACTCGTAAAAGATTTTCAAAGGAAATGTAATGATATTTACAACAAACGAGTCTAATATCAACGTTGATTTTCACGTGTGGTCACATTATTCCATTTTAGGTCAGAACAAAGTTCTTTCAGTAATTCCTTAAATAATCAGCAGTTGTGTACAAATTCATTTGGCATAGGCACTTAGAAAAATGTCTTAAGAAAATGGGCGGTTCTTGACTGTATGTACATTATATACAACTAACAATCTGACTTGGGGGATTCAGTGAAATATTTTTGTCAATTCTTGTCAACATAAATACTTACTTTACGAACGTGAAAGTTAGGAAAACGAAAATGCTAAGGTCGGTAACCCAACCAAATTTTACCCGAATCCATAGGTTACTTTAGCGACTTTGTGAGGCCAAAGGAGCTTCTACGTCAGCCGACATGCATAAGCACTTAGCTTTGTTGTAACAGGATTTTAGAGGGCATCACCATGGCTGCTTTAGTAGGGGGTCTATATCCGCGCATGCCCACTCAACATTGTTGAGTCAACAATAACCTGTAGAGGAGAGCAGAATGATTACCTAAGTGATGGACTTTGGGGCTTTCCCATGGCTGCTTCAGTAGAAGCTTTAAAACCCTCTCAGGGGCCCTGAAGAATAAAAAAGCAGGAGAGAGCAGAGCAGGTTACCTATGACTGATAACAAGCCTGTTGCAGTTTCCCCATGGCTGCTTCAGTCGGATCTCCAGAACCCTCTCAGGAGCCCTGAACAATAACCTGCAAGAGAGTGCAGAGCAGGTTACCTATGACTGATAACACGCCTGTTGGAGCTTCTCCATGGCTGCTTCAGTCGGATCTCCAGAACCCTCCCAAGTACACTGAACAATAACCTGCAAGAGAGTGCAGAGCAGGTTACCTATGACTGATAACACGCCTGTTGGAGCTTCTCCATGGCTGCTTTAGTAGGAGCTCTAGATCCCCCTAGGCGCACGTCATAATCTGCATGAGAGGGCAGAGCAGGTTACCTATGACCTATACCAAGCCTGTTGGAGCTTCTCCATGGAGGCTTCAGTATGAGCAGTAGAACCCTCCGAGGCGCACAGAACACTAACCTGCAGAGGAGAGCAGAGCAGGTTACCTATGAGATAGATAGGTATAGAGCCTTTTGGAGCATGGCTGCTATAGTGGGAGCTCTAGAACCCGCCCAGGAGCTTTGATCAATAACCTGCAGAGGAGTGCAGAGCAGGTTACCTACCCGATAGCCAAGCCTTTTGGAGCATCTCCATGGCTGCTTTAGTGGGAGCTCTATCCTAATCCACACCTTTCATAACACTATTAGTACCTCAAACATAACCAACAGAAATGGACCAATTTGCAGACTCTGGGATTAGCACTATGCGAATTGCCTCTAACCTAGGCCCAAGTTCATGGACTAAATGTTTCTTTTTTTTCGTAAGAGGGACGGGTAGAACCCCTAGTCGCTAAGACCAAGAGAGATCTATTGTGACTGAATGTTTTGGTTAGTCTAATCAAGATACTGAATGGAGAAGGAAAGTGAGCTGGTACCTAAAAAAAATATTATTCTTTGATTATTGATGATTTGGACCGGTCCCTAGAAGCAGAGCCACGGAAAGTATATTGAGAGCCCCAACAACTGTGCTTTTCAAGAGTTGACACGAATCCAGTAGAAATGTCTCAGGAGACAAATGAAAGTAATTGGACTGTCATGGTCTACTATTCGTTTCATAAGCACTACGCCCCGCCATAGATGGAGTTATTGATTGTTTCGCACTTCTGTGTCATGTTACTCACATCTCCTTTGGCGCTTATAAAGGTCCACGCTTGCGTGCATGTTTTGACACTTATCTTCCTCACCGAGAAGGTGATTGTGGCGTTTCGGAAGTTGCTCTTTGACGTCCAAGTGCGAGTTGAGCGCTTTGCAATCCTACTGGTCAATGCAGAGGAAACTACAGTGAAAATCCAGAGGAATCCTCCAGTGGAATCTTGGCAGAGGTTATTTTGCTCATAACTTTCCTACTCTTCGAGCCAACCCATTGGAATTCGACATTCTTAACTGTGGACGATTGATGTAAATATTTAATTTGGTTCACTGTCGTGATTCTTCCCTAGCAGACCTGCTGTTAAAATGCATCATATGTTATAATTTAGTAATATCCAGTGTTGCCAGATGTAGGGATTTATCCCTATTGTAGGGACTTTCAAATCAAAATACGGCGTAGGGGGGATTGTTTTTTTTAAAGGCGTTTTGTAGGGATTTTTGAATTTTTTTTTTAATAAAGGAAAATATTGGTCCTTTTTCCCAGGGTAAGGAACTGTAGGTCAAGACAATGAGTGAACAACAGTACCAACCTTAGATCTCAAATGAACAACAGCTACTCTCCTGGACTGGAAAAGTGAAACTACAACAAACACTTTTTATAAACAACCATCGCAAGGAGGACTGAAAAATTGGGAATCCCACCGCACCACCATTAGGTAGAGATTAGGGATGTCAAACTTGTGATAAGGTGATCATAGTACATTTTAAGTTGTTCATAAGTTCGGTGCTATACCTACGAGTGAGACCCCCCTTCCCCGATTTAATTGTCTATTTGTTTTCCTAAATATTCTGAGACCCCTCCCCCCAATTTAATTTTCCATTTCTTTTCTTGAATACTCAGAGACCTCCCCCCACCATATAATTATCCCTTTCTTTTCATAAATAGGTATTCAATAACTAGCTACCTACCTTGATATATTTTTTTTCTTGTTTTTGGTTGAACTATTCAGGGAGCTTCTTTGTGAGTTCAAATTTACCGTCCTCAAACTTTGCATCTAGTTCCTACATTTATTCTAGTGAGACCACTTCGTTTGTCCATGCTTTGATTCTTCCTTTACCTTTATTTGTTACCTTTATGGTTGATATTACGATAAAATGTGTTACCTACCTACTTGAATTGTCAACCTAAGTGATTTCGTTGTTCTGTTTCTATTGATCTTAAAGTTTTCATAAATAAATATCTAAGTCGTTTGAAAATAGTGTCAGTATTTTTCCTTTTCTTGAGTCAGTAAATAGAGATTTTCGACTTTCTGAAAGCGTAGGGATTTTTGTAGGGATTTTTCTTGAAGCTCGTAGGGATGTAGGGATTTTTTTTATACTATTGTAGGGATTTTGAGATATTTCATCTGGCAACACTGGTAATATCACATGTTCTACAATTTTCCTCATTTGTATTCATGTCGTGTTCAATAAAACCTTAATCCCAAAAGGTTTTTTCATTACAGGATCGAGATTCACCTTCACATTTAAAACTAACTGAACCCACATGAGGGATGTTGACAAGATTCGACTCCACTATAATCCACGTAATCGAGAAAACACAACAAAATCTTCTTCCATTCATCTCTGTATCATTCACAACTAAATAAACGTCAGTAGAGATACAATCAGTGATAGGATGATGTTTCAGATCAAGAAATTCTTTTTGTTAAAATTACAACGAAATGATGAGCCCCTTTTCTTTTATCGTTACTACTACTAGTGAAATCTACATTAAAAAAATGCACCACCTTTAAAAATTACGAGGCACGATGGCGGTGTGAGTTACGAGTTCCGCTCCATGCACAGAAATGTCGTGTTCAGTTTTCTACCTACAGGTAGGTTACGTATGAAATATTTCATGAATGGTGCATACAACGAGGGTTTAAAGTGACAGTCACAATATACAACAGGAGTCGTTTTTTTCTGTTCTGTGTTTTCAAGATGATTAGAAAATCAAAGCATGTTCCCAACAACTAGACTTAGCTGGACAAAGAAAACTGATTGTTACAAAAGATAGGGGTGAAATTAGTAAGGGTAGGAGGAGGGGTAATTGGCCGAAACGCTTTGGGGTGTAATCACAATAGGAACGGTAAGGAAATGAAGAGGGTGCTTTGTTGGCTTTAACGCGTGGAAGCTACACGTTACTTCCTTCTTACCCAGCTCTGCTCTACTTACCTATTTATCCCTATTACCCACGTTTTTCAACAGCGGTTGCACGTCTTACAAATCCGTTTTTCACTCCTGATTTGATCAAACAACCTCGTTTGCCTCGTATCTAAAACGTGTAGCAAAATGGTAGAGGCAAGTCGTCTACTTTGGGACGCTTGAACCTTGGGACAGTGCTCGTATCTATTTGAATGAGCCCTAGAAAAAATCTGTGGGTCGTTACATCCCACGGCCTGAGTGGTGGAAACACAGCGGCAAAACCGCGCTTTTCGTTATCAGGTATGTACGGTACATAGTGTACCTCATTAGACGTAGGGTCAGTCGGGGTAATTGTGAACATGCAGTGTCAAAGCTCTCTATGAAGTCAATTTGGATCTGCAAGCCATGAGTTGTTGTCAGAGCTGATGATGTTATCAGTTGTCCTGTAAAAGTGAAATTTGGTTTTTCTGTCAGTTCTTTGGTTTTCTTCCACTGCTCGTCTAGTGTACGGTAAGTTATCTTTTGATGTCAATTACATAAGTTGGTGTTCTTAGTTCCTAGGTACGTTAGTTCCTCTAGATAACCTCCTGGCAGACCATTAGTAGCTTGTTCACAATTCCCCCAGGATTTTTCTTTTTGGGGTAATTGTGAACAATTTTTTACTACCCATTTTATAATTAATATAACCTAAGTACGAGTTAGGTTTCTTGACTCGTGTATTTTACCACCTGGTGGCTTAATAGGGTGCAAAACCTGGTGGCTTAATAGGGTGCAAAACTATGTGAAGAGGATACCTGGTCCCAGCTACGCGATTGAGGAACTGACTAATGCCGTTTTGGACGTGAATAATAAGAACATGACGTACAGACAAGCATCGGAACGTTACAAAGTGCCTATTTCAGTCATCTGTTCTAGAATTTCGTGTAGGAAAGTGGACATGGACAAGATGGGTGCAGTAGGCCAACTCAGCTCTCTCCTGAAGTTGAACACTGGAGGAATGTCTGACAGCTAGGGCTAAGATGGGCTACCCATGCAATAAGGAGGAACTGAAGAATCTGGATACGGAAAAAGGAGTAGGAGCAAACAAAAATTTGAAAAAGAAAGGAGCGTACAAACAGACCAAGAAGAGGAGTGTGGGAGTGGAAGAAAGCGAGAGTGACGAAGAAGACTTGGAAGACGAAATAGAAGAGGAAATTAATTGAGGTTTTTTGTTGTTATGTTGAAGTGGCTGTGATAGGTCATAGTACCGAGAAGCTAAAAAACCCAACAAATTTTTAACCACACCTGCACCACGTGCAGACAGTCCTAAGTCTGTCAAAGTGGGAAGGAAAGTTCGTTGGGTGTCACTGGGCCATTTTCACACCGCAGCGCCCTCTGGGAGTCAACAGCACACTTCAGTTTCGAACGTTGCCTGCTGTCGATGGAAAGACCCCCACTAACTTGTAGTTATGCTAACCGTCCCTGTTGGTGAAATACTTCAATCTGTAGCCATTGGTTGAAAGTAAAAGAACTGGGATTAACCAGGGCCTGTGTGAACAACAGTCAACCCAGATTTGACACAAACTATTACTTACTACTGTTATTGATGACAGGTTTTGATTTCATGACATCAGCCCAAAAATCCATCTGATTACTTCAAAGTCAAAACCAAATAACGAATATGGAAGTTTCAGAAAAATCCTAAAATAGATGACAAGAATCAGAAGTCCACTGTGCATGTTGGTGACAATTTTCTCTAGCCACATTTTGTGTGTTGATTTCCTTAGAACTAGGAAATTCCTCATTTCACTACATGAAAATTGTACAATGTCACAGGCATTAACGTGATTGAGGCTCGAAACTGTAAAAAATAAATTATATGTCAAATTCGTATTTTACATTATTCTGAAACTGAAGTACATGAATGCAGTACTGTTACTGATTATTAGTGATCACTAATAACTTTAATAATCAAAACTCAATCAAGGTGGCTTGATTCCTCGATGACCTTATCAGTTATCAAAATATTATTCTGATTACAAAACGTATTGTTAATCTTAATGTAAATATTTACTGTAATCAAGTCGTTATTTGATCGATCGAAGTCCTGATTGCAATCTGTGGAAGACTACACATTGCATTGGAGAATTCGACACAGAACCTCGACGTCCATGGTGAATCAAAATATTTGTACTGGTGTGATGAATTCGATATTTGATTAGTTCAAGAGCCTCAAATACGGTTGGAGTTTAACAAAGTGGCATCACATGATAACGTCACATCTCATCGTTTTGTGACTCAAATTTTGGCGGAAAATGAATTTTCTGCCTTCTCGAGAGCTAAATGAAAACCTCGTTCAACACCAAGCAGGCAGTAACGTCACTGATAACCCTAAGATGAGTTAAATCGGTTTTAGCGAATTTTCAAAGAAAAGAAAGCTTTTTCATACCAAAATCCGTTCCAGACCATTCTGAATTCACTGCCTAAAGACACTAAAAATCATATACTTACTAATATATATTTATTTATGTGTCATTCACATACATAAATAAATTTGCACAAAAGATCTGTCTTGAATAAGTTCGTAGATGAGCAGAATCGGAATCGGGCGACTCTGAAGGTTGATTAGGGGCATTTTAAAAGGGGGAAAAAGTACTCATAAATTCCAAAAATGAAACAGTCTGACAAGTGACATCTCATGTCAAAGATTTTTTCACGCTGAACTCGATTGTCAAGTCAGAATTGCGATATTTTATTATACAATCGTGTTCAGCGTTGAAAAATCTATAAACTGAGGCGTTACTCAGAAAAACGGAGACAAAATTTCTTATAAAACGAGTAAAATAGGTTATTTCATAAAAAAAATTCGCTATTACAGCCATGCTGCATGATTTGATTTTTGTAACTTTTTTTTTTGGTTGAGATTTTGGCATTATGACATGATGCCAAAATCTCGAAAAAAACAAATTGTTTTGTCGATTTGTCAATAAATTCAAAATGACAAATTATTAAATACGTAACCTACCATACAATTCTGATTCGGCAATAGTGGTAGATGTGATTCACGTAATTTTATTGTTTCAATTATTTGTAGGCATCTACCGATTTTGCCTAGAAATGTTAATCATTTCTATCTATTTTGTACCTATTGGTTGTTGGAAACGGTGCTTGGTGCCGTTTTGACCAACAAATCAGCTTTATAATCTGCTATGAACACATTCAATGAGAAAACCAAGGTCCAGATATCATCGAGATAAGAGGGAGCACGAGGAGCAGGAGTTGACACCGGTGGAGCCTGTTGTACCTAAGCACCACTAGGCAATAGAGGGCAATTGAGCAGAACTTACTACACTGGAGACCAAAAAAACCGGCGCAGTTGAATTGTTGTCGAAGAGTCAAGTTTAAATCGATAACAGTTGGGTTTTAGTCAATAGTAAGGTCAATAACAAGGTTGAGAGAGATTACGTGCAGAGGTCCATCCCTGTTTTTCCTTAACTATCCAGTTTTTTTCCTGTAATGCTCTCTTGAATTCACGATAGAAGCCTACAGAAACCTGCTGATGTTAATCTTCACTCCAGAGTCCGCGCTTTAGGTCCTCTACTCACCCCAGCACACCGAACGGCTCATCTTCAATTTGCTAGAGATCACGCTGCTTGGACTGAGCTGCTTGGGTTTGCAGCAGGATCCGTCGCCCTTGGACGCCCTGATGCCGGCCTTCTGGTGTAGCTTCCAGTTTCACGGTTTCCTGTAGGCTTCTATCGTGAATCCTTGAGAGCATTACAGGAAAAAACTGGATAGTTAAGGAAAAACAGGGAAGGACCTCGGCAAGTAATCTCTGTTAACCTTGTTATTGACCTTACTATTGACTCTTAACCAACTGTTATCGATTTAAACTTGACTCTTCGACAAAAATGCAACTGCGCCGGTTTTTTTGGTCTCCAGTGTATTTTCACTCCGTTAATCAAGTGAACCTCGGAATTGATGAGCCCAGATCGCTATCTAGTTGGTCATATCTGGGCAAATGGTATGATGTGGATGGTTTCCATATGGAGCTATTCCGTAGTTCTGGCGGGTAGCGCTCATATCGAGGGTCTCACGGCAACACCCCACATCGTCACTCTTGGCCACAATAAGTTATGCATACCATTCGAAGCGTCTTTCCCCGGCGGATCGATCTAACAAGTATAAGTTAGGTAACGCTAAATCTCACGATTTACTTTACTGATGGTCATTGGCAGATGGTTTTTTGGCTCTGCTGAAAAGTCGCCAAAATGACGATGTGGGAAGTTGCCGTGAGACCCTCGATATACGAGTACATACGATTACGAGACTAATGGAAGTGCTACGGGTACAAAGGTTTGGAGATGTACATCCGAAAATCGTTGCATGGGGGTGGAAAAAAAGACCTAACCTTGATGCCTATAAAATTTCCATATATCACAACGGTCCATACTTCAATGTTGGGTGCAAAGTCCGAAATTGTACCGTCCTAGGATAGTATATCCGTTACTTGTACAAAGATTTTCTGTCCAAACCTCTACACGTCCAACATTGTTCGACATTTATTGAACATGTCTATTTGGGTACCAGCTTTGTACTAACTCTCTTGTACAAAGTTAGACATTCATGGAGCACAGAATGCCCACAGTCAAAAATCGTACCACCTGCATAAAATGCTGTGGCGACGAGAGTTTTTCTTTGTCTAAGGCACCGTTTATTAGTGCATTCACATCGAATGAAGACTTGGCCTCCATCTGCCGGCTGCTCTCAATGAACTGCTGCCTCCTGCAACCTCGTAGAGAATTTGCAAGGCGAGAATTGGTTTCTGCTGTACAGCTGGCTTAGTTTCTGCTGTATAGCAGTCTTTCATCCCAATCTTGCAGAAGTTGTTTGTTACGTCCAACAAAACACCTTTACAGAAGTGGAATGCAGGCAGCTCTTTCAATGTTCTCTCGACAAAAGCATGAATGGGATTTCCTTGAGGTTCCATTTTACGCTTAATATTCCATTGAAACGAATTTGATTATCTCAAGCGACAGATAAAGCCAATTTGGACGGCATGGGTTGTCAGATCTCATAGATAGCCTCAAGGCAGCCATTCACCAACATAAGGGGAGACCGGTGCTGGTTGGCGTAAGGATGGGTAAAGTTGGCACAGTTTGTGTTTAAAACTCTGAGGTGCTCCTGAAAAGCACAGCATATGATAGCATAGCACATCATAGCCTCATCAGTGCAGTATTTAGAGACAATAAGAGAATTGGCACACATCAACTTCATTTCTCAAGAAAAATCCGAATGCAAAAAGTGTTGCCAACCATCCCCGGTGATGTCTGTTCATGCTAACGGCTTCGCACAATTTTTTGTACGATCTTAGGTTTGTACAACTTTTTTTTCGTCCTAGGATCCTTTTCATCCTAGGACTGTACGATTTCGGACTTTGCACGTAACATACATATTTCAATGGAACCTCTCGTGCCCCCACATAACTCTTAAATCGATGACGAGTGTTTACTTAGAAGGTGTTGGTAATACAAGTTGTGACTACGGGGGCAGGCGGGTACCGGTGTTACGTGTAGGTCTCCTGATAACAGGCCGACTCGGGCGGTAAGTTGTGTTCTTGAGGCCAGTAGAGTTTGGTGGACTCGGCAGCCTTGAGGGCCGAGCCCTGCAGCATTCACTAGGTGTCGGGGTCGTAGCTCAGTGACGACTTTTTCATCTCGATCATCGGCAGGATGGCAGTTTCCTGAAAACAATCGTATTTGGGTTGTTATGGATCGAGAAATAATTGATCAGATTATAATTTTCTACAACCAAAATTTGACATTCATGTTTACACATGAATGTTTAGACATGGACATGTCTTATGGGTGGGGGTCATTCCAAAATTTGCGTGATACAAATTTGTATGATATTCCTGAGTGGCTCCTAAAGCCAATTTCTATGCTATTCACTCTATGAAGCAGTGATTTGGTATGTAACCTCCTTAGGACTTACACTTCAAACAGATTAGGCCCAGGATCAGCTGAATGGCTCCTAAAGCTATTTTCTATGCTATTCACTCTATGAAGCAGTGATTTGGTATGTAACCTCCTTAGGACTTACACTTCAAACAGATTAGGCCCAGGATCAGCTGAATGGCTCCTAAACCTATTTTCTATGCTATTCACTCCTTGAAGCTGTAATTTGGTATGTAACCTCCTCAGGACGCCGGATTGTTCAATAAACATATTGTGATTCAGAAAACTGGCGTTTTAGCTCAAACGCCCGGTGTTCGGTAACCCTATAGATTACAAGGCTCACCACAGTTGGTGGTTCCAGATAGAAGACACACTTGACCTCCAACTGTCAGCTCTTTTCGACCGTTTTAAAATTTTCATGTTTTTAGTTTGGCACACAAACTCGAAAAACTGATTCTTCAACAAACCGCGAAATTCAAATTTCAAGTCTGTATAATTTATAATGATTTCCGATTGTTTGGGAGATTGCTTGAATAATATTCACATATTATGTGATATCCTGAGTGTCAGTGGGAAAAGGCCTTTTAGAATACTGTAGGTCCTGTTAGCGAGCCAATCAGACAAGGTCAAACAAGGTCCCTGTTAACTAATCCTATCGCATCAAACATGTCTTCTGTCCATGTCCTCATATAAACCTGCAATAATCAGCAAGCTGAACAAGCGTTACTTATCTTCGACGTCTTTCATCGTACAAAAATCGTTCACCACTTTTTCGAAAGCTCTTGATTTATCTAATACCTCTACATCGCGTGCTGTCAACTTCCTCCTCTATACTCTGTGAGACCATTACATGTACTTATAGAGTGACGGAAAATCTGGCTGACATTTCTACGTCAATTTGAAACATTTCAGTCACGTTCTTTCGGAGCTGTGAATTTATCGAATAATTTTTCATAGAGTACTGCAAGTAAAAGCACTGCCTTATTTGTGTGCAAATATTCGCTCGAACTCGAATATAAAACGTGGGGGTTTCGAAAATTCTCTAAGAGAATTTTTCGTTACTAGACTTAGTTATGTAATTTGTACGTCACCCTGTATAATGGAGATGTTACCTACGTTATTCACTTTTTTGATTCCTTCACAGTATCATGGAACGACAAATATTCAATTATGGAGGAGAAAGAACGAGTCTTTATTCCAACGCTACAAACATTCAATTCAGTTAGGTACGTGAAAAAAAAAAAAAAAAAAAAATTGAATTTTGATAGTTGAGCATTAAAGTAAACGAAGTCAACTCTAAGTTAGAAAAATGTAGAAACGATATTGGAAACAAGCCAAGTTACATCTGAGGTAATAAGAGAGTAAGTAAGTAAAGCGGAGGGCATTTCACCTTATTGGCATGGGGAATGAACAACATGATCTCATCAAAGTGGGTCTGCTTAGGGGCATTAAACCAACCGGGTTTGAAGAGGGGATTGAATTATTTAGGGGAGGATCGCAAGGCATCCTTCAGGCGTAGTGAGTGGATCTTTGATCAGTGGAAGGAACCCACCGTTCTGGTCCTGCGACGTGAGGGAGTTGAGAAAGGCAGGTCTCGGAAGGCCGTGGCCTTGTGGAGCGGATTGAATAACGTCCGGAAGTGATCGCTGAAGGCCAACGAGGCTGTTAGACGTGAATTATACACATTTCAGGGCTACAGTTTTTTTTTCTTCTTTTTCTTGTGTTGATTTGTTTAACGAGGCAGTTTTACAAACATTCCTCACAGGTGTATCAAATAGCAGAGCTTATAAAGATTTCTCTACATCAGTGTTCCATGTTTTCCAGGCTATTGCTCCAGCTATTGTTCGCTCCATTTTGAGCTACGCTTCCAAATGTTGGGGGTCCCCTGAGTACTCTACCGTGGAAAGTGTTCTGATGGTCTGCCCAGCAACGCCCCCAAACTACCATTTCGACAGATTTTCACATTTTGGAGAATTAAACCTGTTTTTGAAGAGCTGTATCTTGGGTACAAATGGTCGTACAGAGTCGACAAAGTTCAAGTTCTCAAATTTTAGCGACCATAAAGTCAGACCCTTCCTCTAATGAAATGTTGGGCAAAAACCGAAAAAAGGGCGAAAATTTGATGTTATTTTTCTATAACGCCAGTCGGTACGCAGGTCGTTGACCACATCTTTTTTGGTTTCTTACTATTCATTTGAGTCCCAACAATATATAAAAAATGCATAATGACCGGGCCTTTTGCAAGCACCCCTCTCAATGTCTAACTTGACAGGACTAGTGCTGTGTTCTAAAACTCCGGCGTCTCTCGGCTGTCGAGGCTCCATGTTTTCCATGCAATAGTTCGAGTTTCATCTTGAGTTTCTCTTTCGAATGCTGGAGATCCTCTACTGTGGAGGAGATGGTTCTGATGGTCTCGTGGAAGCGCCTATTTGGTCTACCCGAAAGAAATCTCCCCATAGAGGCAAGACAAACTCCCTGCACTTATGCGATGGGACGACTGTTAAGCATGAGACTGGTATTGTGCATAAGTCGTGAACGGAACTGCGTAATTTTAATTGTGGTAAAGATTTCACAATGTCCTCCTTCTTTATAATATAGATATTATATAGATAATATATGATATTATCAGGGCTCGTCTCGGTCTGCAGTGAATGGTTAACAATGCGAGTAAGGGTTGGAATAATAGCGTCAACAAGTAAGTGAAATACTTCCACGAAACGTCTTTGTACACAGATTCCTCCGATTCGTACGTTTTAAGCTCCACAGCCCTCGGTACTTGGTGGAGTATTGGAGTGTGTGTAAGTCTTGTTGTATAAGTCTTACGTATCGGAGGCGACAGGCTCATGAATGAGCCATTGGACAAATTTGTCCTATTTCCACAACCTGTTGGTGGGTTGTGCACATCCATCATTTCTCGTCCAGATAAGTGTGCGGATTCCACGCCGAAGTACGCCAAAGGGCAGTATAAGAGCTATTTAAGGCTCTTCCAGACTTATTCACCATAAATTAGAGGAATGTAGAATCAGCGTCAGTAATGCTGCATTTCAGCTAATCAGCTAATTTCTGAACTACCAAATGAAATCGAACTATACTCAAAGAACCACTAAATATTGTTGACATTTCGCTCGATGTATGAACTCAAGAACCAAAATTTGAATACTATATATAACCCCCAAACTTTTTTCTATTCGGATAATCAATTTTCTTCCTCCTCCTCTATAATATTTTTTCGTCCAAAATCACGATTCCACTGTTTGGTGATTTTTAATATCATTTCAGCATTTATTGACTCTCAGAGTTCAATAACTTATATGTACCTTGTTTTGTTTCCCAAAACAGCTGATAGAGGCTTTAAAAAATATGTATTACATTGTTTCCTGGGAACAGGGAAGAGAGGGCCTTAAGGCCCTACTGTTATCCCAGGTTTACTAAATAAACGCTTCAATCAATCAATCAATCAAAAGAGCTGGTGTTCAAACTTTTTCATATCTCGAGGTTATTCGAGATCCAAAAAATTACGTGTTTTGTTTTATTTGCAACAATTAACCGAATAGACGATTCTGGAAAATGATTTCAAACGGTGAACGTCCAATTTGTTGAATTTTGCGTCCAAAGCTTTTCACCAACGAATTCTCCTCGAGAGCATTTTCGCAGTATTCAAGAATTACAGAATCAAATCTACTGGTCTCATGCTAGTTCGGCGTATTCATTCGTTACCCGGACTCTCCTTTAATTAAGTCTCCCGTCCGCGCGCCGTCAGAGAAATATAATTCGGAGCTGGGGCGTCAGTGTCCATCCTTGACGTATCTCTTTTGATCTTTTGTGGGTACCACGAAGGCAAAAAGGCTTCATTAAGGCAAGTGGGACTCCCACGTCATCCTCATACCGGGTAAGTGGTGGACGGTTATTTACGGTGAAATCCTTCTGTACAACGCCGGCGACCCAAAAAGGAAATGATGTCGATGAAGGGGAAGATTTCTCGGACACGGAACCGAGTCGGAGATACATACTGAAACATCCCTGTCCATTACTAATTAGTAATCTATGGATTACACACAAATGAGACTGCAGTCTGAAATGTCGATCATAATTCGAGCCATAAATCTTATCAATCGGACAAAAAGTGCTTAACTCTATCGTCTGCACGTTTGGTAGGTACCTACTGTAGATCGAAATGCGGTTCATGGCCGTCCAAATCTAATTTTATTTTTTTAAATGAGAGATCCCTATATTTACAGTAAAATAGGGACAAGACCAGGAAGTGACCTGGGGAAAGTTGGAAATCGTTCAAAAACCTTAATAAAACGAGTAATCTGAGTTTATACCCCTCCAGGGGTTGAGCATAACTTATGGTGCCCCTAAATAATCTGACCAATTTCAACATGTAGGTGTCCTTTGATCTTGCCGTTAAATTCTCTATAACTTTGATTCCAAGAGTGTTTTGATGCTACCGACGACAGAAAGTCGTCAAATCAATTCCAGTCACAATCACCTATAATTTGACAATTGGTTCAAACTCAGATTACTCGTTTTCAAGACTATGTCAAGGTTTTAGAACGATTTCCAGCGTTCCCCAGTTTACTTCGTTGTAGTTCCCCTTCCAGGCCCAATTTTAATGCATAACGATTCAAAACCAACGAGCAAACAAAATATTCCAATTCTTCTTTTCCTTTTCTATTTCACACACAGCGTACAGGGTATACGTCACCATCAAGACCGAGCCGTCGTGCGGTTATTGCCTAATACCTCCTGCCGAGCGTTTCCAGTCACAATCACCTTCGGGCAAGTAACCAATCGATTTCCATCTCTTGAAGACCAAAATTAGGTCTTACATACATTTAATGTATGACTTCGCGAGGCATCGTTATTCATACATGCACCAGTGAACCATCGAAATTTTCACGCTCAAGTCCCTAGTAGTCCAGTAAACAAATAAAGTGGGGTCTGCTGTAAAAAAAACTCCGAAGATAACGGAACTTGTGCAGGTTGTTCAAGGGTGCTGTGGGATGACTCAGTCAAGTTATCCTATTCGAGGACCAGGAGCTAACTTGGGGAGGATCGAAAAAACCTCACTTACCCCGTTGATGTGCTGTATGTCGAGGGCCGAAGGCACGTAAGTGGTCCCCGGCGAGCATCTCGTGCAGTTCCGCTTGAGCGCAGGCCTTTGCCTGGAACCGTGACATCTTATGGCGAACCTCAGCTCTTCGGCCATTTCAGAGCACAGAGATTGCTATTGAGGCAAGTTGAGAACACGTTAAGTACTTCGAAGTGGTAAAAAATGAGGTGAGCAGGCAACATGTGAATAAGGCAATATGTTGCGGAAAAATTGACTGTAATGGATTTTGTTCGATTCCATGTCTGAATTGATGGAATGAGATGAGCTTGAGAAAGTCAAAATAAGCACAATTTCACAAAAACGTACAAAAAATCAACATTAGCAATTTTTGTCTCAAAAAACAGACCTTTGGCCCCGTCAAATTTGAACTGTATCTTTTCTGATGAATGAAGACTCTAACATGAAATACATTATATATTTAGTACAACAAAATCAAGCTTGCTTACCCTATCAGTCTGAGCGTTTTTCTTGGAGTTCCAACAAAACTCCAAAATGGCAACAAGGATGGCCAACGCTAGGCCACATAAGAGGACAACGAAGACGCCTCCTGTACAAGCAAATTAAACGTTACTCATACACACAATTCCATAATATACAAGGAATTTAAAAAGGCACTGTTTCAGATAGTGATGCGGAGGCGCTAGTTAATTAGAAATTCTGCACGGTAGAAAACGTCTGTCATTTGTTGAATATTCACACAGGAACCTTCGCTTCTGTCGACATTAGCTGCTGGCACTTTGTGTTAGAGAACGACTGTTTTTTAATATCTCGTTATACTTCCTCTTGTGGAATATCGCATTCAAAGAAACACGGAATCCCGAGATTTTATTTTCTTCAGGGTGAGTTGGCTTGAAACGCGGTGTTTAACGAGGAGAAGTCACCAGAGCAGTTGGTTTAACGAGGAACGTAGACCTTTCCTTGTTTTTTAATTAGGCAATTGGTAATTGATGACCGGTAGATTCAGGTACGAGCGACGTTGTTAGTTACACGTAAATTGTGGGCTGTACCTTCAAATTTGTTCTGTAAATTGTACGAAACCGAATAAACCACAAATTCTATTTAGTAAACCGAATTAATTTGTAGAATAAACCACGTTCTAAACCCCTTCTAATGATGAGAGTTACCAAAAGAGTACGAAGGAGTCAAGAAACAGTTGTCAATATAATATTAATCATATTATATGATCATATTATGATCAAAACAAAAATGTTGTACAAAACTCTGCAAATTCTTGACACAACGGTTCATTATCTTCTTTGTACAGATCACCCTTCTGTCTAGATCACTAGGTCTAAATGTCTATTATTATTATCAATTATCACTAATTATTAACAATTTTATCAAGTAGGTACCTAGTGAAAATTATTATAATTTATTGTTAGGTATTAATAATTCGTATTTATTATTAATAATAATTATTATTAATTATGATTAATTAATACGATATAATCTGGGGTTTTTAATACTACGTCGGTAATAATTTTTCTATAAAAGAAGTACCTACCAACAAATATTCGAAATTACCTTCATTTCCGTAGCACGAAACGCACCTCAGAACAACAAACTCGACATCACTTGAGCCATATGATGTTCCAAAGAGCTTGTTAGTATGAAAATGGACCTGTATTTCAACAGTTTCATACACGATCGTGTTGTGAGGCACAATCTTTGAGCCCTCATTGTGAACGAACGGCTGGTCCCACGAAGCTGCGGATGGTCTTAAAAAATTCTACGGAACAAACTCTATCTAAATATGAAATAAAAAACATACCGTTCTATATGAATTTTTCGAGATATGAGATTTTCAAATTTTCAAAATTCGTTTTGAACCCCTTCCCCTTGACCTAGGGTTATGAAAAGTTTCGAGGACCATTGTGGGGTTGGTCGGAACCCATAAAAAAAATTTCGTAATTTTAACTCAACGCTAACTGGGCAAAGTGGCGCGGACGGCGGACGGCGTACGGCGGACGGCGGACGGCGGACGGCGGACGGCGTACGGCGTACGGCGGACGGACGGATTTTTTTTTATTCGATTTTCTGAATCTACGTATCTTGAAACGTAAACCAACAAATTTTGAGGGGGGGTTAAAAAATTTTTTTCTTTGGGCGATTCCAATGGTTCATTATCGAAGATAATAAACCAAAAATAGTGGTGACGCTACAACTTATTTAGAGAGATGAATTGTATGGTATTAGGAATGAAATGCTGACAACGATTCTTGCCGAGGGCAGCAAGTTGTCAAATGAAAAGTTATGTTCCTTGTAATTTTATTTGTATAAAGCTATGAAATAAATAATAAATAAATAAATCTGCTTTATCTATGACATTTAGTAGCATTAAGATACATAAACACAGGTTCAATAAAAATTTATTTTAAAACCCCGAATTCTTCCACGGAATAAACCGATAAAGTCGAGGGTTCCTTCAAGAAAATATGGTGTTACAAGGGCGATTTCGGAGGAACTCACCGATATTTTCGACTCCAAGAGCGTTGGCTTTGGACTCCTTGTTCTTATCGTCGCGGTTGCAGACGTCTCCGGTGTTTTTCCACCACTTGTCGTAGAGGATTTGTATGACTCCTTTCTCCTGAAGTTCAAGGATGGCGAGCGATATTTTATCTCGCCAAGGGGAACCTGCCGATCAACGTGGCGATACATGAATGATTGGTCACGAGTGAGAAACGATGGTACTTGTATTATGCTGAAGCTACTGTAGAATTGGTCACCATTCATTTCTGTCAGTCCTACTCAGTACAATTTAGGAAGTACGAACCACCTCCATTTCCTACTAGAAAAGCTCAATACGAAATTCAGATAAACTAGATTCGTATTTTGTTCCCTTCCAAACGTTTAGCCGTATTTCTGTTTAGATAGCAACATTTCAAAATGTCATCAAGAACTTAGTAAATCCTCCCTGGAGGGAGCTTTAATTCGATCAGGGAATCCTATAAATGGTTACCTTTAGGGGTCGCGATCCCGTAGCCTTTCGAGTCGAGGAGACCTCCGATCTGGGTCAAGTTGCAATCCCTCTGAACGGCGTAATCCAACATCGTGGACTCCATTAGAAAAGCGTAATTCCCTTCTAAAACCCTTTTGATGCCTTCTTCGTACGACTTGACGAAAACCGAAGGCTTCTTGCTCTCCATGTACCGCCACATTTTTTGGTATATCCCAATTTTGGAATCCTGAAAAAAAAGGAAATTTGTAGTTTGTGAGTGTTTGATTGGTACCAGACAATTTTCATACACGTGAAGAAAACCGTTGACCGGAGTCGTATTCAGCGAAAATAAAGAGGAAAAATCGTCCACAGGCAAATTTCCATACCAGGCTCCTTCCGAGACAATTCTTGTTATAAATTATCATGCGGGGAGGTACAAGTAGACACCCATCACTTATATAAATACGTGATAAATAATATAGAACTACATATTATGTATATTATAATACCCTCGAACTACATATTATGTATATTATAATACCCTCGTCCTACTTGGAGAAAGTCCCTCAGCCCTACAGGAAATGATATGCAGGCTCAAAGATTATGTGAAACAGCCTTTCCATAAATTTGAGCAAAATAAATGTTTTAATATAAGAGCCCCGAAGTTAATCTGGTCATATTAGGTCATATAACCTACCCTCAGGTGCCTCTAAATAGACAGCAAGGACTGTTGGGGGAGGACTGTTCCGATTCAATCCAATAGTTCACATTATTAAGTGAAAAAATAACATAGTCAGCATGTTTTAAGCCTTTTCTCCACAGTTAAACTTTCGTGCGGGAGAAAATTGACTACCTATTGAAATCCGGTGCAGTCTATAGAATATTATTCTGGTTATTAAGTCGAGTCACGCACAGCTTTCTTCCTCCTCTATTGGCCTGATATAACGGACTATAGAGCAGAAAATTGACACTTGATGGTTTTCAAGGGCCGTGATTTCGATTTTAATCGCATCACCTAATCGATGGAAGAAGTCAAAAACAATAGGGAGATGTGGAAAAGTAGATGTATTTGAGGTTTAGCTGAATGAACTGAGAAAAGCTGCGTTATTCAGAACACTGATCAGATTTACGACGAAAGGTCCACCAGGGTGTGGTATGAAGGATGAGGATAAAGGATATCGGATATCTCTTGCTTTCCTCTCTCTCTATGTAGAGCACTCTCTCAAACCGTTTCAAGCCTTTCTCAAGCACTCGCCCTATCTGTGGGTCCCCACACTTGACTATCCTCTTCACTCGGGGCTCCCATTAATCTCGCGGAGGGCATTGGGGAGACGATAAGCCGGCGTTTGCGAGGGAAAGTCATTGGGCCGAACTACAGATTCAATCAGTCACGTCCGAATCGGACGCGGTGACAAAATTATCTCGGATTTCCTCTCCATCATCCTAACGAACGTTACAAAAGACCATTGTCGGCAGTTGTGGGGCTTGTTCTATTGCAGGGTTAAAGGTGGATGGCGACTCCATGTTGTGGGGCCACAACATTTTGTTCAAAAAATCCAAGACCACGAAGAACGAATCAATGCATAGTTTAGTAATACCGAGTAACTACTGGTAGGTAGGTATGTATGACTACATCTTATTATAAATGAGTGCCCTAAATAAAAAATTAGCGACAAGATGGAGGATTTTTCAACGTGAAGATGTAAATGAATGCAAAATGAAGGCGCGGAATTCCAGAGGCTTATTAAAACCTGATCACCTAGCCAGCCAGCCCTCTGACGTCATAGGCTCTTACGGCATAGGCTGTGACGTACTAGTTGGCCTCCTGCCAGCCGTCTGACGTCATACGCTCGTGCGTCATAGGCTCTGACGTACTAGTTGGCCTCCGGCCAGCCGTCTGACGTCATAGGCTCTTACGGCATAGGCACATTGGGACATTTTATGTCTTTAAAGAAGTGATTCAAGAACCTTCGAACAATGCTACATCACCTACCCCAGTAGCGTAGTTGTTATACTTAATTGTAGGGTTCATCATAAATTATGAAGCTTGCATTCGTATAGACAATATAAATTATTGAGAATGATCACCTGTGTGTAAACAATTATTTAAACAATCACGCTCATACCGCAGCTTGTCGGCCACGCACTCCGCAGTGGTTAACGTAATATGGTTAGGTAAATCGAGAGCTATCCAACGAGTGGTGAACGATTTTTGTACGATGATAACTGGCGAAGATAAAGTTCCGTAGCAACGAATCGGTTGTAAGCGAAAATCATCAGAAACTCCGTTACATGTCCCGCGTTTCATGCCCGCGTTACATTTTCGAGTTTATGTAGCAAAGTAAAGACATAAAATGTCAAAAACCACAACAAAATAAAGAAAGATGTACCTATGAAAATTAATTAGTGAGCAAATCGTAGACTCATGAATAGGTACTATTTGCCATGGAGCTCGAAATATTACTAGAACCTGGTGGGGTCCTGTCATGAGTCTGTGCAACATTTCTCATAGTTTTTGCAAAATGTTTGGGCGAGGATAGTGTCATCAGCGATTGAACACATCAAGTCGCTTCGACATTATTCCCGATGTTCGTCGAGCCAAGGAAAAGCCTGGGCCTGCACATCTCCACCCGGCCAGCGCCCGAAGGTATATAAACAACCCACGACCGGCAAACGGGGTTCATTTGTGCAGTTTACTCCGACTAGACGCAAGGACCACCACGTCATCCTCCTTGACGAGTTGTTGGAGATTCCAACAAGAGACGGGACCAGGACTAGCCCCCTGTTCAAGAGCTCACCCTGCCAGTTTTGGACGAAGGTTGGAAACAAGGTACGTCTGTATCCACATCAGCATTCCCCTCGCGAATCGGTACGCGCATCCGCGGCAACCGCGCTTCGTTGCAGTAAAGACATTAGATTCGAAACAGTTTAGTTAATGTTAAATGTTGATGACAGGGTCTTACGTATTTTAAAATAAACTAGTTGTAAGTATTCTGCTTGCATTAATTTGTTTTTTCCAACCTCAGGCTCCATAGGGCATTCATATTAAAATGTCACCAACGTAGAGTGTTAAATCCCTGCGTGACATAGTGGTGGAGGCGCCAGTTCTTAATACCCCTCAAATTTTACCCCCAATTTCGAAAACTTAACTCATTACATTTCAAATCTTCAAAATTTCTGAAATTCCACACAATTATTACATTTTCAAACATAAACTCACACCCAGACCACCCCTATACCAAATACTACGCTTTGGCCGGCGCGTGCGTGTTCTAAACCGCATGAGTACCTTAGGACAAGTCAAAGTTGTGGCGTTGTGAAGGTAGAGGGATTGTCTGGAAGATATTTCTTGCAGGACAGCGGTAGTTTTCCTGAGTCATTACAGCGTGGACTATGCTACGTGACGAGTGACTCGATAAAGGGAAAACCACCGTGTTGAAAACGTCGTTCTACCACGTTTTCAGCCGACGCATTTATCATAAAATATCTTTAATCACAGATAGCTAGTGTGGAATCTCTATTTTCCCCAACAATATTAATATTGCATTAAATTAACTTCAAACCTCCCGTCCAAACCTCCAACGAGCGTGAGGTAGGAAAATTTAGCCTAACTTGTTAGATTAAGCCATGCCACATTTTAGCAATGCTAGTTTAAGATATGTCGCATGCATCACGCAGAAAATCGAATAGAGTAGAATCACCTTTGCTCAGATTAATCCAAAAGTTGATCCTTCGTTATACAGACCCAAAAACTAAATTTGGTTCTCGTAAAACTGATACCACAAAAGTATTAGCCCAATTCATTTACTATATCTCTCCTACACCGGTAGAAATAGCAAACAGACAACAGGCCAGAGATTATATAAGTGCATTTTGGAATAAACAGTGGACAAAAGACGATATTCTAAAACAATTAAAAACAACACTTTACATTGCTGTAAATGACATACAATACCTAGAGGCAAAAGACTTAGTTCGCCGATCAGGGAAAATTAAATTTTCAACAGAAGTTGAACCTTTCCACACCAAACAAGCCTACTCAGTTCGAAATTCACTTAAAGAATTGCTAACAGACGACACACCTGTGACGCCTATCGATAGTGAACGTGACACTGACGACGACGATTCGACAGAAGATCACCTAGAGACTCATAATTCACTTATACACCAGCAAACCGCTAGAATCACTCAACCAATCAATTTGCATCAACACTCCAACACAATGAACACACAACCTATCCCGAAAATCAGACCCAGATGCTTTGACGCGGAAGGCGAAACTGCCCTGACTTGGTCGCGTCACTTCATCGAAGTCTGCGAATTGAACGAATGGCAGGAGGATACCAGACTCAAATTACTGCCAATCTATCTGGTGAATCGCACCAAAACTTGGTACGAACTGACAAAGACAGGACGAAACCCTCCACGAACCACAGCCGAATGGCTTGACCAACTTGTCGACTACTTTCAAGACAAAAGTATTATCGAAAAGAGCAGATTAAAATTGAACACATTACGTCAAGGGAAAGACCAGAAGCCCACTGCTTTCCTCAACGAAATGATCTTAACGTCAGCTGATGCTCAAATTCAGCTAGCAGACGCCGAATTAATAAGACTGACAAAATTAGGCTTACACCCTTCAGTAACACGACAACTGGCTACAGCTAAAATATCGACGATCAATGATCTCAAAAATCACCTAACATCAATAGAAATAACCGACGACATCATTAACTCTCATAAAGCTACTGATCCACAAACAATTACGACTCAGATGTCCAAGCTAGAAAAACAGATTGCTGAACTGAGACTACAAAACTTGAACGACAAAAAAGGTTATAAAAGCGACCAAGAAGGACGTAAAACTTACACATACCGTCCAGAATTGACCCACAGAGGGAATTACAGCAGAACTTTTCGAAATCGTGGTTCCTTCACACAGAGAGGATACCAGAATAACTATAGAGGTAGGGGGAACTTATCTTACCGTGCTAGAGGTCACAACACCTACCATAATAGTCCCAACTACAGGGGAAACAGAAATTACTCTTGGACCTACAACAGGGGTCATCAACCACAACACTTTGTCCAACCCCAATATCAGGCTAACGCTATACCCTGGAACCCGTGGAATATGCCCATTCAAGCATCCACTCAACCACATATTCAGCATCCCATGATAACGTATCAACACCCGACCTATGAACATTCAAGCCCAAAAAACGGCAAAGGGGGAGCGCCCAGAGCATAATGTCCGGAGGTCTCCCCGAAATTGATCAAGAAATCGAAAATCAAGAATTAAAATACCCATTACAAATAAATTCAGTAAACCCCACTCATAGAAAACCCGCAAATCAACCATGGGTAACCATAACCAGCGAAGGAAAGGATTACTCAGCTCTCCTCGATTGTGGTGCTAGTGTAAGCATCTACCCAAAACAAGCACTCCCACAAAACGCCACAGTTCAACCTCATACGGATCTCGACTTGAGAGGCGTACAGAACGACAGCATACCGATCTTAGGAGTAGCAAAGATAAAATTTCAGTTCTCAAAAACCAATTTAGAATTTCAACATACATTTTTCGTTTATGAACCGAAATGTGCAGAAAAAGCGCCAATCTTAATAGGTTCAGATTTTCTGATAACACATAAATGCTCCATAAACTTTCAAAACAACACTCTAGATTTCTCGAAACAACATGTATCCATCAAATTCACAATAGAGGAACAATTAGACCACTTCATCAGTAAAATAACAACAGACAACCACGAAAGGACATTGCAACACTTAGCTCATCCATTCACTTGGAATGATAAGGGTAATTACAAGTTGAACCATCAATGGGACACATCTGTCGATGCCTACGATCTTTTGAAAAAAACATTTTCTAAATTCAACATTGCTAACCGCTTCAAGTCCGCGAAGAAAATCTGTGACATAACAACACCTCCCAAAAAATGGTCTGTACCAGAAATTCTTCAAATGACAAAAACCCAAGGCGTGGACGTACGATTCATTCTCCCTAACAAGAACGATCCCACGACCTTGAACTTCTATTTTTTCCGACATAAGAGCAACAAGGGAAGAAAGTCTATAACCGCACTTCTTCACCTCGAGTCCTTGAAATTCAGCCTTCCTCTTGGAAATGCTGAGCAAACATCAGCACACGCGCCGCCGGCGGACACTTATCTCACACGTGAACCTCGTCAAGTAACACCTTGCAAAATCTGCCTCCACGAGTACCCCATATCACTCCGACCCGAGAAAACAATGGATGTAATTAAGAAATCATTCCTCGTGGACGGCAAGAAACTCAACATAGGCACAACCATATCGGCAAGTGCACATAATAAATTGATTGACAACGTACTTTGTCCTTTGAAAGAAGTTTTCATAACGGACGAAACAACTCAGTTTTCAAAATTGAGAAACTTGCCAGACGCAGAACTCAAAATTTTAGATTCAACACCCTTCAAATCCAAAACGTTCTTTCGAAACAAAAATGAGAAAGAAGCCCTGAAGAAAGAATTAGAACGATTAGAATCAATGGATATAATCGAACGTAATTATCAACCGAAAGTATGTAGCCCATGCTGGCTTAAATCAAAACCTGATGGTAGAAAACGACTCCTTCTGGACATGAGAGTTCCCAATTCGAAAATTTGGACGCCCATCGTCGTCATGGGAAGTTTATCAGACGTTCAACAAAGTCTATCAGGACACAAATATTTGTCAACTTTGGATTGCAGCAACGCATTTTGGTCTGTTCCATTAGCGACAGATTCCCGATGGATCACCACCTTTCATGCGTATGATAACGTTTTCTATCAAATGAAAACAGCAGGACAAGGTTTGGCCGCATCTCCCCAAATCTGGACTGAGCGAGCTAACAGAATCAAAGAAAACTTACCATTTGTTGAATCATGGATGGACGATTTTTACATAAAAGCTAATTCAGAAAACGAAATGATCAATAACTTGAAACAATTCTTGGAAAAAGCGAAATATTATGGTGTTCGTTTTCACGTCGACAAAGTAAAACTATTCCAGACAGAATTAAACGTTTTAGGTAAAATAGTATCTGAAAAGGGAATTTCCCTTACAACCCCAGCAAAAGACACGGTTTTAGCTTGGCAAAAACCGAATACCGTAAAAGAACTAAGAAGCTTGCTAGGAAGTGGAAATTTTTTCAGAAGTCATATAAATAAATACTCAGAAATAATTGCGCCTTTAACAAATCTTTTGAAAGGCAAGGTAGAATCAAAATCGAAATTACAATGGAATCCGGAAGCCGACAGTGCGTTTCACATTTTAAAAACAAAAATAGTGGAAAGCCCAGCTCTCATTAGCTACAACGAAAATTGGGAAGATAATCTCCTCCTGGACGCATCGGGCAAAGCCATAAGCGCAGTCTATTGCCAAAATCCACCAGGCAGCAAACAACTACATGTCGTAGAATTCTTCTCAAAACAAGTCAAAACATTCCGCTCAGCAGTTGAAAGTGAACTGCTGGCACTTTGTGTAGCATTACAACATTACAAAAAATTCATAAATTTCAGAAAAGTAACAGTCTACTCAGACAATCTAAGCGTTTCACGATTAAAACAATTTAGCACGACAAACACCCGCTTACAACAGCTATACCTTAGCATAGAGCAACCAGACAACTTAATCCTCCGTCATATCGCTGGATCAAAAAACAGTTTGGCCGACGCTCTAAGCCGCATTGGCTACTCGGATGAATATGTCACCGAGGAGGACCTCCCTCATCCATTCTTAGGTCCACCTGATACTACAGGACCCTCAGACAGACAGAAAAACATAGTGAACGCTGTAACTAGGGCTCAGACACGACAATCAGATAACCATCAGGAAAATTCAGACAGCTCAAACGACGATCACATCTTACCCCAAATCAAAGAATTCTTGGAAGCACTGCAGAACGACGGCTTAGCTCGCGAAATACTAGCAATTAAAACCCAACATAAGAAGAGCACCAGGCCTCTAACCAGATTGGCTAAGCGCTTCATTCTAGGAGACGATGACCGACTCTATTACACGCATAATACTAAAGGCAACATCACATACCGCCTTTATTTACCGCATCAACTGCGACTACAGGCGATTCAAAACGCACATGAAAGCGAAATCGGTGGACATTGCTCAACCACCCATTGTCTGCAACGCCTGAAGCATTACTATTGGAAAACTCAAGCACGTGACGTGCGACAGTTCATTACAGGTTGCAAAGCATGCCAACAAGTTAAAACTTTAAAATCGAAAAAATTCGGACATTTACAACAACCGAGCGAAGCAAAATTGTTTGAACACGTGGTAGCAGACCACTGGGGCCCTATTACCCAAGGTTCAAAGAAATACTGGATATTAGGTCTAATCGACTCATATTCCCGATTTACCATGCTTCGAGTAGTAAAGTCACTCACCAGTAAAGCAACAATAGAAGTAATAAAAGACTGGATAAATACCTATCAACCATTCAAAATTCTCCAGACAGACAACCACCAAACTTTTGTGTCAAACGAAATGAAAGATTTCGCCGAACAACAAGGTTTTGAGCTACGTACAAGCTTAGTCCGTAGAGCAAACGTACAAGGCCTAATTGAACGAAAAAATGCAGAGCTAAAACAATTTTTCAGCTATTTTAAAGATAACGAGAAAAACGACTTAGTGGAATTAACAGCCAAATGTCAGAAGCACTTCAATTCAAACTACAACACAGCAATTAAAAACGTCCCAGAACACATAGTTTTCGGGCAAATTTCTTACAATCAAGACCCTAACACCACGAACTTACCACACCCACCAATACCGCCTGACAGGTACGAGGAGATACAGGAAATTAGAAAAGACATAAACAAAAACATAAACCTCAGTTTCCAACGTAATGCAAAGCAATATAATAAAAACCGTTCACAACTCCACTTGGAGAAAGGTGATCTAGTGTGGATTGACAGAAACGCCACACACCCCGCCAAAGATTTCAAATGGCAAGCCACCTACCATGGCCCTTACTTAGTAGAAAAAGTAGTCTACCCTAACCATGCAATTATACAATACGGCAATACAGGAAAACCAGTACTACGGAAATTCCATGTAAGCCAGATGAAAAAACATCATAATCGATCAGGTTTACCACCCGATAAATTACCAATAAGCTAGTATGAAAACCCCAACAAAAACACGGATCAACGTATGAAAGTGTACATAAGCATGAACGAAACAGTATCTGTGTGGAAGACTGAATGAAAATGAATCTTGAATGTTGCATGAAATGAACACACCAACGTAGGGGACGCCCAACGATTCGGTGGAATGAACGACGCGATTTGAATGACAGATGTAAGGAAATACAGTGTGCAGTAGATACGAGACATTTGATCCGTGCAAAAAAAAAAAAAAAATAAATAAATAAAATAATAAATAAAAAAATAAAACAAAAAAAATAATAATAATAAAACAATGAATAACGCCAAGAAATGCTCATTTATGATAATAAGCATGTTTAAAAACAAAAAAAAAACCTTAATTAGAGGGAAATAATGAAGAAACAAATGTGATTTGAAATCATAATAAAAAGATTATTAAACATAAATGAATGAATGAAATGAAGCCACTAAATATAACAAACAGGTAACTTTAGTGCATTCAAAAGACTCAGAACGAGTAGTCACCCCTAAGGACCCGGATTACTATCCGATTGTAGGACACTCCACCCCTGAAGCCTTCTCAATTGAATACTTAAATACTACTAAATACTATTATAAAATCAAATACTAAAATACAAACTGAAATACTAATACTTAAATACTGTTCTTAATAATATATTATAGGTGTCCATTAGGAATTAGAGACTAAGATTAGGAATCCGATAATAGGATAATCCGATAATCTACATTTCACATGTATGCCACACTTCCCTGACGCTTTCCAATTCTTAAGAACATACATTCATTAGGATAGGAAACCGACTATGTACTCACTCACAACTCACACAGGACGGCACTCCCTAAATTAGGTAGCTTAGGAAAAGCACATCAGGTTAGGATAACATACTTATGATAAGATGAATAATTAAAATAAATAATAAGTTAAAATCAATTAAATCAAGGATGCAACAACGCTTAAGCAAACCAGTTCCCAAAACAACTGAATCACACGAAAACCCGACCTAATGACGATCACTCTCTTTGCAGGGCAAAGCAAGAACAGAACAATCACCGTCTTGAACCGCACCAACAATGAAACTACTCGTATACTCAACGAATTTAACACTCCTATACCTCACGGTTAGTATCGTTGCAGTTTATCATCTGGATAAACTGGACCCACAGAAAACCGCCTTAACTAACCCAGCAGGAAAGATCAGTCGAATTGCAAATTACATAAACGCAGTATCCCAGGTCAATTTGACATCAATATATACCAATGCACAAAATTTGGAGAAGGAATTAGAAACAGTTGCGAATCTATGTTCATACTATTTCACCAATTACTTACCCGGTGTCGTCAATCAAAATGTATGCACCGTAACCGTGAATGAGAGGATCAATTCACGAGAATTTCAACTTATTCAGACAAACCTCAAGGATAACTTAGAAGTCTTAGGCCAATTTGTCCATAGGCCACGTTCCAAGAGGGCACTTCTCCCATTTATAGGTACATTATACAGCAAGTTATACGGAACAATGAGCCACGATGACTACAATCGCCTGGCAGACAGTATTCAAACTTTATCAAACAATCAGGGAAAAGTATTGCACAGACAAGACGAGATACTGACATACGCGAAAACCTCATTACATGACATAAGCGACCAGATACAGAACACAGTTAGGGATCTAAGAAACGAGACATCCACTGCGATTAATAGCGTTAGAACCCTGCTTTCCGATATAACACTCAGGGAAGCTATACATAGATATTTTGACCAAATCCTTTTTACAACCATACAGCTAGAAGCGGAAATGGACCAACTCTTCAACTCCTACGAATTCGGACGCAGCAAGCAAACAGCTCACTTAATTATAAAAGCAGATGCATTAAAGCGGACGATATTACAGATAACTAAAGACCTACCACCTTCACAGACTCTTCCCTATTACTCAGGATCAGATCTGGACATTTTTCAAATTATCGAAATTTCTACAGCAGACTTTGCCATAACACAAGGAACTCTAGTAACATCAATAAAAATTCCATTAGTCTATACCGACCAACTAGAGATCACCAAAATAACACCCATACCACACTGTCTCAGACAGAATATATTTGCCCAAAAAATAATAGACCCAGACTGGTACGTGACGTTTCACGGTACACCACTGAAATTACCGAAGAACACATTGACGCAGTTATGTAAGCTCACGTCACCAATGCTGTACTTGTGCAAACTAAACCTCAGGTACCACGCAACACAGACAGACGTACAAACAGAATTAAAAAACGCGCCGAACTACGTTTACGCATTACAGCAACCAATTGTAATTCAGACTAGCATAGACGAACGGACCTATTTGTTAGCAGCACCCCCAAACAGTACTGCAACTTTCATAGTAAACGAACTACCCATCAGAACACATCTCAATGGCACATACCTTCTATTCTTAAATGACTCAACTCAATTACTGCTGGGAGACGAAATCATAACGCCAATGAAAACGATAAGCAGTGACTACTTGAATACTCCACAAACCATAGAATCACAGCCCATACAAATTGATACGCAAGCAATCCCCTCATCGCTCAAGGTCATTGATCAAGTATTAATTCGTTTGGACGACGACACATTAACATCAAAAACTCATGCATTACCCCAATCGCCAGGGAACATTACTCTAGAAAACCTCAAAAATTTGACTTTGCCAGATGTCGACTGGACATTCAACCTCCCAGATTTTTCATTCGATTTTGGAATTCAAAGTAGCATTAGAATGATTGTTTATACAATAGCAACTGTAATTGCAATAACAATAGCATATAAATTGCAACGATTGTGTAATTGTATGAAGCTATTCAGAAGAACAAACTTAGAACGAAACAATGATACACATACTTCGTGGTTAACGTTGGAACATGTAACGAGCCCTGTGAATGACAATCAAAGAGAGAACCACTTGTAATCAAAATACTCACTGATTCTTTAACAATGGTTGTTAGGCCAAGAAAATTAATGTCTATTACTGTCTACTAAAGAAGTAGGGAAACAATGTTAGATTGAAGTCGAATTTACACTTCCATATACTATAATTACCATCTAATTAATACACTCTGATAAAACTATATTTGTATATTATATTTGTACTTGTATATTATATTACACTCTGGTAAAACTATATTTGTATCTTATATTTGTACTTGTCTATTATATTTTATTACATTGTAAAGCAAATATTGTTATCTGGTATTTTGTGTTTCTACTGTATATCAAATTTTGTTATCTAGTATTCAATGGTATTGTCTTTTAATTACAATTAACTATTCAATTTCAATACATTTCCATTGCTGTCATCAACAAACTAAATTGCTCACAAAAATGTAACAAACCACACGAGGGAAATCAGTGTCCAGTGAAATTGTGCCCGAACGTACCGTACCGCCACGCAACGAAAAAAACACCCAACTGGGGAAATCGAAATCTGATTTGGCTACATCACCGTCAGCAACATCTTCACCCGTCGGGGCCTCGACCGAGTTCTTTCACGTACTCCGCCCTGAAACAACTCTTCTTTCGGGGGGAGAACATATGTCATCAGCGATTGAACACATCAAGTCGCTTCGACATTATTCCCGATGTTCGTCGAGCCAAGGAAAAGCCTGGGCCTGCACATCTCCACCCGGCCAGCGCCCGAAGGTATATAAACAACCCACGACCGGCAAACGGGGTTCATTTGTGCAGTTTACTCCGACTAGACGCAAGGACCACCACGTCATCCTCCTTGACGAGTTGTTGGAGATTCCAACAAGAGACGGGACCAGGACTAGCCCCCTGTTCAAGAGCTCACCCTGCCAGTTTTGGACGAAGGTTGGAAACAAGGTACGTCTGTATCCACATCAGCATTCCCCTCGCGAATCGGTACGCGCATCCGCGGCAACCGCGCTTCGTTGCAGTAAAGACATTAGATTCGAAACAGTTTAGTTAATGTTAAATGTTGATGACAGGGTCTTACGTATTTTAAAATAAACTAGTTGTAAGTATTCTGCTTGCATTAATTTGTTTTTTCCAACCTCAGGCTCCATAGGGCATTCATATTAAAATGTCACCAACGTAGAGTGTTAAATCCCTGCGTGACAGATAGTTATTATAACTTATTATGATTATTATAAATTCTTACGTTGATACTCGTACCTGTTTGAAATCATTCTAATAATTTCTACCAGGAGATTCCAGTATTGTTCAAGCTATTCTGCTCGAGTTCCAAAGATTCCAAATCAATCAGTAACACCTGTACTGAATACGCCTACCAACCCGATATCATCAAACAACAATCAAGAGGATTGAAGCTAAAGAGCGTTGTAGTGCTGTTGGTTTTACAAGAATCCTCTCGTGTTATGAGAGTTTGAGACGCACAAAGCCGCGAATAATCTGGTTCTTCGGTCGGATTAGTTTTGGTTAAGTCATAACCTGAAAGGAGCCTGGAGGAGGAAGGGGCTGCCTTCGGGGCATTACCATTTCTTAGCGGTTGATACCGCACAAATGACGACAAAGTTAGCGCTCCTCCTAGTTCCAATTGCACAGTGAAATTCATCGTTAGAAATGATATAGGCACAATTCCAACGGTTAATTAGAATCAAATTTCACCAACTACAAGGTTCTACATAAAACGACACAAAATATCGCATATCGTTGAAGCCACAACACTTCAATTGACACAAGCGCCACATTGAAATGCCTTCTGTCATAATGATGAGTGTATGTTTTTACAGGGAGGACATGTAGGGATTGTTTCCTTATAAATCGTAGCCACCAACATCGTAGCCCAAACAAAGAATCACTTTTGGGAGAGATTTTTGGGGAAGAAAGATCTGACAGATCTCAAGAATTCCAAAGTATAACAAACAGCTGTCTGAAACAATCAAACGGCGAGAGTTTGAATTCGATGTGAGGTAAAACTTTCTCGAAGGAAGGGAAATGTTAACGGAAAAATTTCTTATACGTCTGATCCATGTAGTCGTGCCAATTCTCTTCCAACCTCTGTCACTATTCGAACGAACTGGATTTGCTAAGGAAATCATGGCAGGTGGTAAAAGAAAAGTCCATTTGATGGGCCTCTACGGGCACTTTGATGATTCACTTCACGATGTTACGTTTCCATAAGATTGTGAGGAATACAAATTTTCGCCCCCTTTCAAACGTAATGTTGGAAGGGAGGAGCTTCGTATCGCGATATCGCGATCTGGTCAACATCATCTCATCTGCCGACTCGTGGAAGGACAATCACCAATAATATCTGAGCATGGGTCAATCCAGAGGAAACTGAGGGAGGAAATCCCAGCAGATCCAATATTGGGTATCCCTAGCCCTCTGACCGGAATATCGGTATTTTTCACCGCTATAGTTGTGGAAAAGTTGTAGCGGGGCGTTACTGTTGAACTTGAGGGCCTGGGCCCCTAGGACACTTTCAGTATGCATCTAGCCCCCACGGAGAAGACATCGCCGCTCCACAGGTAGCTGCCCTTCCCCTTGAAAAAATCGCTCAATTCTAAGTATGTCGGTAAAATTTACAGATATTCTGTATTTCACACTTTTTTTTCCGTAGCGGTAATTTTCACCGATATTCCAACTCTCTACTCGTATTTTTTACCGATATTCCAACATCCTGTACGTATATTTTACCGATGTTCCAATACTCTAGCCGTATTTTTTTCCGGTGTTCTCGCTTCATTTCCGTTATGTGAGGATCTTCCATGTAGCTATTTTTTTGCCAAAGAGATCTTCTAGTTTATATAAGTATTTTGGAGATTATTTTTTGCTAAAAGTGTATTTTACCAATTTTTTTAAATTCCAGCTATAGTTCTTTTTTCTGATGAGACTGAATTCAAGTGCATGTAATTTGTGCAAATAATTTATATTTTCGCTTACGTAGGGAGGTACCAACAGGTTCATTTTTTTTCACAATGAAATTTTTTTAGGTACCTATTTCGAATAGCTGAAATTCTTGTAACTCTTTAAAGTTTCAAAGTGCCAGAAAATGAAGTTGTTTGCGTTCTGAATTGTGTTTTTGTTCATTCCGAACCGTCAAAGGTTGCCTTTCATACCGATTCCGTTAACCTTAATCCCTTGACACTCACCTCGGACATTATTTAGATAAAGATTTGTGTGTGGACAGAGGTAATATGCAGTGGGTTTTCCACAACTTTATAACCCTCCCCCTTCCACAACCTATTCCTGATTCCCTCGTGCTTCTACTTTCAGTCCACTACCAGCTCTCACTATAGTCATATTTTCTCTAACCAATAGTTGTATATTTTACCTATATACCGTTTATACAAAATATAACGATTTCTACTCGTGTTAACGAAAACTTTCCTTTTTATCCCGGCTCTGAATAGTGTTTTGATGTAATAATATTGATCTAATCATTGTTGAAAGGGAGATGAAAGTATGGTGTAAAGAAAACGGATGTTCCGAATAGGGTGGTGTAAAAAATACCGATGTTCAAATAGGGTGGGGTAGAAAATACCGATGTTCCGAATGGGGTGGGGTAAAAAATACCGATGATCTGACAGCGTGACTGAAAATCATCTTCCGGTCAGAGGGCTAGTGATGATATGCTCCCTCACTTCCGCTTCAAAAGAAAATTCCACGTCCTCTTCCCCGAAAGAAAAGCACGAAAAAACAGATTCCAGTGACTGCTTACTCAATCTGGTAGGTATCCAGACGGCTCCAAAATGCCTTGAGGCACTGTAGCCGGTGTGTATGAACAATCTACAAGTACCTACTGAGATGATGATTAGTCTGGGACGACACGCCACAGTGTTTCAGGCCATTGAGCACCGTCTTATAGAAATCAGAAAGCTGAACCTAACAGGTAAGAAACTGGCAATCTGTACCGATATCCAAGCCGCATTGAAGGCGCTGCTCCGGTTATAACATCACAAACATCGGAACTAAATTTAACAACTAATGCGTGTGAATCCTTCCACTCGCACTTTGACTTCCCTAGTCCTCATCCGCACATATTCAGCTCCACTCGTCAACTTCTTGAGTACCAAAAAGAAGTAGCGTGTACACGTCCAGTAGACGTCTGTGTGAGATGATCTACTAGACGTCTCACTGGTTACTGGTTACAGGCGCAGATGAACATGCGACCGCTATCGACGTCTACACGGCGTCAATCAACGTTTAGACGGCGTCTATTGACGTCCATCAACGTCCAGAATGCGTCTATCGACGTCTAGACGGCGTCTATTGACGTCTATCAACGTCTAGACGGCGTCTACCAACGTCTACACGGTGTCTATCACTTTAGAATCTGGCAGTCATGGCAATCGCCAGACTGGTGGCCACGACAGGCGCACAGTGGTCAAGAACCCCCGTAAATGTGATCGAAACTCCTAGCTTCCAAAATGAGTACTAGGTCTTATGATTTTGAGTGCGTAGATTCCAGATATCATGTTTTTATTCACTTTTGAGACTCAGAAATGGTCAAAAAGTGACATTTTTCGTTGATAATCTGAACTTTTCATATCAGACCCAAGTGTATTATTGGTTATCTCAACGTTTCAATTAAAATTAACAAATTACTGAAGTTGAATCGAAAGCATTAGAAAAAAAGGAAAAATGCCCAAATTCAGGAACCGGAAAAATCAAAAGAACAATGAAACATCACGGGACAACCTACTAATAAAAGAATCTAATTAATTTTATTAATAACGTCTTTATTCACCTAATATTCCAGTTATTAATTAATCAATTATCACATCAATAAGCAATATTATTGCTTATTGATGTGATAATTGATTATTATATCCAAATTCTTAACAACAAATTTCGAGAAAAGAAGTTTTCTCATGTAGATAAGACTTTTATTGAGACAAATATAATAATAATAATTATTTATTAACATGAGTACCTATACATTACTACCTATATGATGACACTCGTACATATTATATTGACGGATGAATCACTTCTTAATTAGGTATGACCACTCAATTGTGATCACATAATAACGGTATACCGATGGAAGGGAGCTCCACTTCCGTCTCTGGACATTGATCTTGACGTGGACGAAAATTATCCCAAACTTATGTGCAGAGATACGGACTTTGGATCAGAAATATTGACCAACGGGCCAAGGTAGCTACTAGTACCACCTGCAATTGGTTCGAAAACTTTCTTTATACCTTCTGAGACCAATTTTAGCGCGCACATAATTGAACGATTTTGTCTACCAAATTAGGAAAAATATTCATGAAAATCGTACTTTAAAGATAATTTACTCATCTTGGGATCTACTTGTTAGTTGTGATTTAATAATCAGCGAATCTCTCCTCATTTTGTAAATAAGAAAGAAAAAAACTCTGCAAATTCTGGACACAATGGTTTATCATCTTTTTAGTACAAATCACCCTTCTGTCTAGATCACTGAATGATAGATGAATTATTATTATGAATTATCATTAATAATTAATGATAATTATTATTAATAATTAATAATAATTAATTACACTACTCGATAATAATTATTATTATCGAGTAGTGTAATTTATTAATACCTATTTATTGTTGGTTATTAATAATTTTTATGCTTCATTGTTAATTATTATTATTAAATATTATTTATTAAATCGATATTTGAAAACCATGTGCTGTTTGAATCAGCTGAACTAGTTTGAAAATTGACCCGACAGGCTGCCTCACGATTCACTCTCATGTTGACGGCTTTCGATTTGATTATTCAGGGGTTAATTAATTAGTCATTAGTGACCACGAGGTTCGAGATTGACTGACTGCTTTATTGGTTAAGAAGATTCACAAGGCACAAGGTCGATACTCGCACGACGTCATCACAACAGTCCTACTCATCAAAGTTGAGGTTGAGTGACGCCCAAAAGCGTCAACAGGCTGTTATTGGTAGTTGTTCAAGTGACTGATGAGCTTTGCATCCTCGTCGTAACACAGTTGTGTAGTGACAACACGCTGTTATTTTACAACTGTTATTCTCGAGTTACGAGCTGTTGTCGTTTTCGAAATGAGGAAAATTCGACAATTAGCTTAAGGGATCGCTCGCTTTACCCGGTACAGAAGCCCTTTCCGAGTTCCGAACTCTAAAGGAAATAATTGGTTCCGAGCGGAGCGTTTTTATAAACGCCCATTTTTCAGGGGAGGGAAAATTCGACCGACCGAAGACAAAGCACATCAAAGACTGCCGAAACTTTTCGAACCCCGAGCGAACGTCGAGTTGCTGTGTACGAGAATTTGGCTGTTAAAAGGGAGTAACAAAAAATCCGAAAGCGTTTGGTATTTTCAAATATAATTGGGGACAAATACCGATACGCTGTATACTTGAAAGTGCCTATAACATGTCCCAGAGGGAAAACGAATAAAAAGCTATATTTATAAAAGCTCTGCTATCGAAATAATACATATACTGCATGATCCCCTGATTTCCATTCTCCTATAGAGACAATTTTAATACCCAAACACAATGTGCTTTTATGTGTTTGTCACTGCCTAAAGACTAAAAAAATTTGAATGAGGTTTTAGAAATTATTGGAAAGTTTCGAACTAAAACATTGCCAGTTTTTGTTGAAATTATCCAATGATGTCTACAGAAGCTCCAGTAAACGTGGAGGTTGAGTACCTTTGTTGCCAGAATGATATGCTGAGAATCTTTCCAAAGACATTTTCTAGAAATGTAAATCAGATAATCTCCTTTGTTGGTATAGATTCGTATAATATACGAATGATACATATTATGACATCATTTTTTTATGGATGGGGACTGAAAGGAAACTCGACTCATGTCATGCTAAAATTAAACATTTAGATCCATTCATTAACTTTACTTTGGAACTTGAATGTAATCACCTAAATGTTCTAGATCTTTCAATTTCATTGATTAGTAGAAAACATAAGTTTCCCATTTATAGGAAAGACACTCATTGCGCCATTGCCATTCATAATACTTTAAATCATCCACTAGTTCACAAACATGCCGCTTTCCGCAGTATGGGCAATGGGTATGATGGAGATCTTATTGATTCAATGTGGAATAGGGTTCTTCGCAAAAAGGAATTTGTAGAAGTAACTTCAAATTTAGTTAGGGAAGCTACGACTGAAAGAAAATTTTGGATTAGCATCCGTACGATGGGGAAATTTCAGATAGAATTGGTAAAATATCATTTTACCAGTGAAACTTGAGGTGTGTACAGAGAACCGGAGGTCTTTGCACACTAGTCTATCGTGATTTAAAAAGTAGAACCAGATTGATAGTGGTAATGCTAATGACTCCTCCCCACGTTATAACCAATATAATACCCTTGGCAACGCACGGATCTTGCACAGTCAAAAGTATAACAATTATATTTGAATTATAATCATTATAATAATTATTATATTATAAATAATTATATTGAAAATCATAATTATTATAGAAGGTAGTGAAAATACACGTTTTTTCGCATACAAAATCAATTTCTCAAACACGTTCCCCCTAAAAAATAAACACTAATAATTAGTGTTTATTATGCCGTTGGAAAGCTGAGGATACAGGATATAACGTATCACTAGAATTAAGGGGGACTAATGAGCCTTTAAAAAAGTGTTTTTTCAAGATTTGACCGAATTTACTTTTTGGGCTCATTTTTCTCCATTTAAATCCCTTTAAAAAAATGGTCAGAGACTGAGTAGATGGGAAATTTAACGCTCTTTCCAACGGTATCCTCAGATTTGCGAATACTTTGAAAACGATGGAGTTAAGAAATTTTTAGGAGATAAGGTCGACTCTTCTTCTTGCTACGCCATCTCCATACGAAGGTCGGCGATCCATTCGGCAGTTTTCTCGCGTGAAGTGGCTCCTCTGAAGATGTCGACAGACGTAATCCCGAACCATCGACGAACCTTCTCCCTATGGGCCTCTTCCCGGCAATCTTCCTCTGGATGATGAGTCTCAGCAACTCATACTTATCACCCCGCATCACGTGACCAAAATATCTCGTTTTCCGCTCTTTAAACGTCAGAAGCAGCTCCCTCTGTTTGCCCATTTTTGCCAAGACCTCTTCATTGGTAACCTTCTGTACCCAGGAGATTCGGAGCATGCGACGATAAAAATACAACTCCAGTGCATATCCTCTCCTCCAAGACAGGATCAAGTGTCCTGCTCTTGCAGCCATACAGACTACACGACAAAAATTTTGAAAGTTTAATAACTCGGGAACGAAGCCTCTAAAAAAAAACTCTAGGAGGCACTTTTTGTCGCAAATTAGTTATAGAACACGCGGGTGAAGTTTTTCGGATCATAATCTGGTCACCCTGTATAAGGATCACATACTTACTCATCCCTCGGAGAAGGCGATTTTAAATTAAATTTACCGTCGCAATTATCATATTACAGCTCATTTGACTTTCGATAACTATCGCGGAAACCTGCCCTCTCGACCGAGTCCTTGAAACAGTCTTTAGCCACAATCAAACAAATTTATTCGGACGTAAACTAGGCATCTGTGGGGGTATGAGAGGGAGATAAGAGGTTGAATTAGAGAGGAAAGAACCAGATGGATAAAGTAAAGGAAGGAAGAAGGGGAAGACTATCACGGCGGCGATAGAGCCTAACAACCCCGTGCCCTCAATCTTTATTTCCTTTTAATACATTTTATCCCTTTGTGCCCATTCCCTCTCAGGATCGGAAGAGTTTTTCTTTTTTGCGTGTGTTCTTTTCCAACAAGAGAGGAAAGAGAAAAAAAGTGAAAGGTGAGTGACCCAACGCCCTCTTGCTCCATCTTCGCTATCTCTGATTCAGTATACACTTGGAGCCACCGAGGTACATACAAATGCCGAGATTAAGCTAATGGATGGGGCGCTTGTTTTTTTTCAACTTACACAAGTGGTTCTTGGTAGGTGAAATAGGGGAGTTACGTAGCAAGTTGTGGCAAGAACCTTGATTTTTATGAACATACACGTGCCTAACAAAATCACCAAGTGCTTCATTACCAAAAAACCAAATCACAAAATCGACTACCGATTCATAGTCAAATCCGCCAAATAATGGAGTGCACCTGCTTATACTGAATCTAACTATCCGTACGACGTGCCTCACCTTAGGATTTCGTTAGAGCATTGTGTAAGGATCCATGATGTTTCCATCTTGAGATTTATACGGGTATGTAGAGGGTGATCAAGGTGTCGGGATCTCATCTGCCAAGTGTTCTGGCTTCAGAAATGATTTGCGTCGGTTTAGCAAAGCTTTACGCTCCTCTCTGTAGCATGTTAAGCCTCCCAAATAATCCTCAAGTCGGACATGGATTAGCTGATCGTGGCATTCAGAGCAGGTGGGAGATCGTCCACTCAGAGGAGTCAGATTCTTTCAACCTGTATCGAGAGGCTGGACCCTGGAGTTGTGCCAGTCTGGTCAGGAATAGCGGAGTGCCCTAAGTGGCCAATTATCAAGTTTACCGATGGCATTATGATAGATGGGAGGGCGTCAGCGGGATTAGACCTCAGGATGGGACTCACGCAGGAGCATTTTGGCCTCTGGGCTTACAAGATACTGTATACCAGGCAGAGAGATCAAAGAATGTGTGACGGAAATTGAGGAGAATCAGAAGGAGGCAGATATACAGCACAGCCAGGCAGCACTGAAGCCCCTTGCAGCAGCTCAAACCAGGTCAAGACTGGTAAGAGAAGGTTGGGAGGACAGTCTTGGATTAGCTGGTCGTGGCATTCTGAGCAGGTGGGAGATCGTCGTCTCAGAGGAGTCAGAGTCTTTAAACCTGTATCGGGAGGCTGGACCCTGGAGTTGTGCCCGTCTGGTCAGGAATAGTGGAGCGGCCAAAGTGGCCAATCATCAAGTTGACCTATGGCTTTATGATAGATGGGAGGGCATCAGCGGGATGAGACCTCAGGATGGGACTCATGCAGGAGCATTTCAGCCTTTGGGCGTACACGGTACTGTACACCAGGTAGAACTCTGCGAGATCAAAGAATGTGTGGCGGAGCTTGAGGAGAATCAGAAGGAGGCAGATATACAGCACAGCCAGGCAGCACTGAAGCCCTTTGCAGCAGCTCAAACCAGGGCAAGACTGGTAAGAGAAGGTTGGGAGGACAGTCTTGCATTAGCTGGTCGTGGCATTCAGAGTAGGTGGGAGATCGTCGTCTCAGAGGAATCAGAGTCTTTCAACCTGTATCGAGAGGCTGGACCCTGGAGTTGTGCCCGTCTGGTCAGGAATAGTGGAGTGCCCAAAGTGACCAATCATCAAGTTTACCGATGGCTGTATGATGGATGAGAGGGCGTCAGTGGGATGAGACCTCAGGATGGGACTCATGCTCGAGCATTTTAGCCTCTGGGCGTACTGCATACTGTATCCCAAGCAGAACTGGTGGAGGTTGTGAGGAGACGAATCAGAAGGAGGCAGATACATGACAGCCCGGTTGTACTGAAGCCCCTTGCTGCAGCTCAAACCTGGTCAAGACTGGTAAGAGAAGGTTGGGAGGACAGACGGTTAGGCAAGACAAAGTGAGGCCAGACTATGTTTGGTTAAATCTTCCTTGAGAGAACGGGCGAGGGAAAGGCATAGGAGGTATTGGAAAGACGGGCGCAAAAGACGGGAAAGTTGACCGTGGGAGCACAGAAGTATTAGAACTGCCAAAGACAAAAGTGAGACTGGCGCTGATGCTGAATGGGTACTTCCCTAAACATCTGCACAGAATAAGAGTACACATGGAGATCCGAAAGGGAGACTTTCTATCCTGGAACCAGTTGTGCCACTCTGGTCAGGTATAGTGGAGTGCCATAACATGTTGCGAAATGGGCATTCCAAATACGCGCTGAGTCTTCGAAGGTCACTAACTATGTGAAAATGACCACTGGATGACAGCTCCATGTCA